>OY744518.1:178341886-178456886 GCA_963556195.1 Sepiola atlantica
GACGTCTCTGAGGTATAATGAGTTGCTTCAGGTAGGTCCGGTCCACATAGACGCGGCCTAGAGCTGGATCGGCAGGAAGTTGTCATCGGGCGCAGAACGTCGCCAAGAACGTCAGGACGTCGACGGGTACTAGAAAAGCATGGCGTCGACGAGACTGATAAAGGCAGCACTTTTATGAGAACTGAGAAGGCAGCACGTTACCAAGTGTAGGAGGGCGTCAGCAGGAACAAAAGTTGCAGGAGGACGTTAACAGGAACACGAAAAAAAGCAGATATTGATGTTGATGATGCTGAAGTCAGGCAGTAATTTTTGCTGGGTTCGTCGTGGTAAGCCAACATGCTGTTCCGTCCGGCAGCGATTTTACGGAATCAGGCTGTTGCTGCTGTTTGATGTCGTCTTCGCAATAGTGAAACGGTGCCGTAATGTCTGGCAAAGATCCGTGGAGAAAGATGCGGTTGACGTAGACGGCGTCTCGAGTGTCGAGACCAGGGAGCAAGATCCCAACTGAGCGGCTGAGTGAAGAAACACACCTTTTTTTATATTGTTTTTCGAGCTGCGCCTGATACGACGCTTTGATGACATCTGATTTGTAGATTCGACTAATGATATAGCAGAAAGAAAAAAAATGCGTTGGTTTCTATCACAGGGACTAGTGTTCAATGGTTAAACATCCGATTTTTGTTAGCAGTGTTTGTTAGCACGACAAGGGCTAAGGTGTTTATGGATCAAACATCCGGGTTGTTAAGAGTGCTGAGTCATAAAACAGGGTCGGCACGACACTGTAACCAGAACTTTACAGTAAACGACGGGTATAGAGCATGCAGCTTATTCTTGCGCACAATGTTTCGAACTCTGATGAAGCTATCAAGAAGCTCGGCTCCATGTTCCCATAGTTCTCGAAGTGATCCGCACGATCTTCAATGCTTCATTTGAATGGATTGTAAGATTGTCATGCACTTTCTTGAAAAAGTCTGTTTTGCAGGAAGATTTGGCGCAGTATATTCATTGGAGTCTAACTGTATTTTATTTACATCCTCTCCAGGAGATTATACACAATGTCAGGTGTGGGTTTTGATGAAAGTGGTTCTGTAGAACGAACTGGATTCGAACCCGGACCACCCTGTTAACCATTTAGCCACCGTGCCATCCCATTGGGATCTAACTGTATTCATAGGCGTTACTTCCGTTACTTACTGATGATGACTGATAGAATTATCCAAGTATATCTGACAAGAAATTTAAACAGTTTTAGGGAAGATACATTTATCAGTGTGATCAATTACTGAGGTAAGAGACAACACATTTATTTAGCTGGTTGGAATACGTCACACCAAGTGGTTTTGTGCTCTACGACATTTATTGGATATCAATGTTTCAGAATTTTTTAGATAATGGTTTGATAATTTATATTATTTTGATTATTAGGACTACTGTTCTCATCTTGGATGTTATTTCAGCCGATGTAACCCTTTTCAGGTGGTTCTTGTCGAGCTCAGGAATCTGTAAGAAATGTTGAACAGAACCCTTTAATTAATCTAGTTCCATCAATCATGGCTTGGTAGACGTCTTAAGTAATTCGTAATTGTGATTCGTAATTCTGAATATCACTCGTACTGAGGTCCGCAACGACCGTGCCACAATTGAAAAAAAGTGCTAAGTAAAGTCAGTTTTAATTGACAGTCTTCTGGTGGTTGAAGGTTCAGTTCTTTAGTTACATCCAAGATGAGAACAGTGGTCCAAATAATGCAAATAGTACAAATTGGAACAGCAATTCCACCAACGACTGAGGAAATCCTTGCTAATGAAACCCTACAAGTTGCAACGGAAAAGCGAAAAAGCAAATCATTCTGTGTTAATATGAAAGAGTGTGGAAACATGTAAAGAGACTGCTCTATGCACCCTATATTCCTCGAAACTTTGAGGGACAAACAGTGAATTACTAACACACTAGAGACTGTTCTCCAAGATATGTTCTAGCATGTTTTGGAGGGGGGGGGGTAGAATATATCGACTTGACGTATACCGCGTCCCACGCAGTGCGCTTCTTAAACATTTGGAAAATTGTTCATGAATCCATATATCTTTGATTTTCTAATTCAAATTTGGATGAATAAATCATATGTTGTCCAACATGAGGGCCAATCAAATGCCCACCCATGCAAGACAATGGCTATATCCTTCGAAAATGACCCCCAGTATTTAGTAGAATGGGGCCAAAAATGGATGGTCACATTTAATAACCAGACGAATCTCCTCTTCATAAATAACTACAAGAAATTTTCCAACCACCGATTGTCATGACCGATAGCACATTTCTCGAGAGTCCAACGTTCAAACTCCTTGGCCTAACATTCACAGGCACCATGAGATTGAATAAATAGATAGAAGATGTTGCCAAGTCTGCTGCAAATAAGGTAAGCTCCCTCTACTGGACTAAAAGACTTTTTACGTCTTTCTAGTATCCTATATCTTTATAAATCCATCATTTGCCTGTGCACGGATTACTGTTGCCACATCTGGGCTGTGCACCAAAACTAGCCTCTCCTTCTTGGACAGGGTACAAAAAAGGTTCTGCACTGTCTATCAAGCCCCTGTCGGATCGCCGCAAAGTTAAATCCCTGTGACTTTTTACAAATACTTCCACGGAATGTGCTCCGACGAACTCACTACACCAACGTAAATAGTTCCGACCCACCCGATTAGAAGCAAAATCCCACCCCTTCAATGTAGAGGTCCCTAGATGCCGGAAGATTTTCTACTCTGATAGCTTATTTCCTTGGACCGTTTACCTTTGAAATTCCCTCCTTGCTCCCTGTTTTCCCGACCGTACAAACATAAACATTTAGATGTGATGTGAACAAACATCTTCCTGCCCAGCTCCCCATCAAGGCTGCTCCCTAAAAAATCTGACTCCTATCAACGTAGTGGCATTTTGCTTTGTTTGGGGCAATAAAAGGACAAAATAGACCCGATTAGTTACAATCTTAGTGAAAAGCAATGCGAGATTCGTCCTGCAAGCTGGCGTACTGACTGTGATATCGCACAAGATCAGTTCATCGACGAGGGCTTTGTTTCTAGGGTGATATATCAAAGGCTTTCGATAAGGTTTGGCACAAAGGGCTGCTCCACAAACGTGCTAGCTATCTGGAAATGTCCTTACAGCCATAAACCCCTTCCTCTCCGATAGGTCTTTAAAAGTAGTCATCGCCGGGCAAAAGTCCGAAGCACACAGCATCAATGCCGGCATGCCTCATGGATCCATTCTGGGCCCAACCCTCTTCCCGATCTTCATAAATCTTTCAAAGCATATTCTAAGATGTTTCGTTCACAACTATCTATGGCAGCACTTCAATGAGCATTGATTATCAAGATTTTTCTGACTCTATCTCTTCTGATTTGCAGCACGTGGTGCAATGGGGGAAGAAGTTGCTTGTTACTTTCAACGGTCTAAACCAAGTTTCTCTCTTTTCACCACTAACGCCTAGGGCTCTCACTTCTCCCCAGTCGAAATGAATGGCTGTCTCCTCGACGAAGCCCCTTCCCTTGATAAGCTGATTAGTCTGGCTTTCACCCGATGTGAAATCGAAAGACTCGCGTCAAATCTGTTGCAAAACTTGCTGGAAAATGGTTGGATCATTCTACAGCTTCAGAAAGTACCTGACTCCTGATGCAATAGCCTACCTGTATAAAAATCAGATTCTTCCGAAGATGGAGAGGTACTGTTGCACTTCTGGAGAGGTGCGGCTGGGAACATTCTTTTCTGTCTGTACAGAGTACATAATCGACTTCGCAGTCGGGTGGGGGATGATCACACAGAAGGGATGTAGCTAGCCCCTCTCCACTGTATCGTTATATTCATGGTAGATGCTCGCTTGACCTCTAATCTCTGCCCCTCCCCCCTCCAGCAAAACATTCACAGCAAAAACTAGTCTGGCTACCATTACACCAAATTCGTTTTCTTTTCTCTCTATCTGCCAAGAACCAGACGGAGCTTCCAGAAAAAGAGTTTCTTTTCTAGAACAACCCATCTGTAAAAACATTTACCACGTGTCTGCTTCCCAACCGACTATAACATTGTCGTCTGCAAGTCTATTGCAAACAAATTATTGTTGAGCTGTCCTCTTGGAAAATCAAGTCCTCTTATGAAATCTACTGCTTATTTAACCCACTGTTTCATACCCCCTAGTGGCGGCGACAAACGTCACACCAACAACCCTTCTAACCCATCCTCGAGTGGCCCTGGGCCTTAATAAGCGGTAATCCTTCAGTAAAAAAGAAAGTTTCATACGCCTTGACTATGTAGCTTCCCTGATACTTACATCTCAAATGATATCAATTTCGTTTTTAAACATCCTGCATATATATATATATATATATATATATATATATATATATATATATATATATATATATATATATATATATATATATATATATATATATATATATATAAGGTTATTGGAGGAGAGAACGCGAAAAAGTGCTCAATTATGAAGAAAACAAATAAAAGAGTAATATTTATTTATATATGTATTACAGAAAATCAAAACAACATCGGTACCGTCGGTTTCAAATCTAAACAAAAAGGGGACCTATAATAGTCTCTTTTACCGGACTCTCTTTAGCCTCTATTTATGTTTGTAGGGACATACACAGAGGCTGAAGAGAGTCCGGTAAAGGAGACCAATTATAAATCCCCTTTGTTTGGATTTGAAACGGACGGTATCGATGTTGTTCTAACTTTCTGTAATATATATATATATATATATATATATATATATATATTGTCTAATAGTTATTGGGAAAAGTATTGCTCTATATATCCTTCCTCCAGTTATGGCTTAAATAATAGGATAAGAGAGACTCTCAAGTCTGTGCAGTACAAATAGTTTAGGAGAAAAAAACCTAAATAGCACTAGTCTTTATCTGCTTACTTCGGCATTGTTTCTATTCGTCTTGCGCCTCTTTGACACTGGGTTTATTCAATGCCGCTTCAGGAGAAATGCATTTAGTGATTGCGCAACGCTTATTTCACTATAGACTACCCGCGCAAGGACTATTACTGAGGGGTGTTTATTGTCGCTCGAGACTATGTATTTGAGCTTGGGTTAAATTATTTGTGAGTTTGCAAAGCCAGTTAAATCTAAACACATAAAAACTTAAAATGATAAGTGAAAACATTTCCTTGCGCTATCCTATCTCTCTCACTTTCGCCCTCTCTCTCTCTCTCTCGCCTTTACAGCTACGATTTAAATAATATTACTTATGCTGGTGATATCCTCTTTTGTTTATAATTAACTATTCTCATTATTTTATTATTTATTTTCTTTATTATCGACTATTATTATAAACAGAGAAAGAGTGACTGAAGCGAGAGCGATATATAGCTTATAAAGTAAGAGCGGAAGATCTAACAACATATAGTGAGAGAGACAAGAAGTGATAGATAGCAACTAAGTAAGACGTGGATCACTTGGTGATTTAATTATAAATGGCGACTAATTAGAACAATTAAAATAGAAGTATTTTATAATATAACTCAATCCAAAATCTGAGGAATATTCTAACATGTATTTTGTTTGATTTAAATATGTAGGGAAAAGTCTTACGGAAACAAACGGTGATTAACGCAGATACACTATAATAATAGATAGTTGTGGAAACTGCTTAGGTGCCATTTGCGATAACGTAACAGGATGGTGTTTTACTTCTCCTTGACTAACTGCACTACGAAGGCTTGAAAGTCGAGTATACCCTACTATGCCAGTCATAGATATAGAGTTGAGAATAAATATGTGTTCGTAGATTTTCTAATTTTTTTAGGAAAAAATGAATTTTAAGGCCTTGACGAAACTAGAAAACTGCATATCAAGACCAAAATCAGTGTCACTAAGCGTTGAAGAATTTCAACTTTTGCAGAAATAAAAAAAAGCACTAGAATCAATTCTCGAGCCAGTCAGCCTATACAGTGGAGATGGTCGCCAAACCGACGGTATGACTCACTTTGCTGTTCGCGCTAGAAAGCCACTCAAATGGGACACCACATGCTCCGACCCTTTCACGCCGTCAAGAATTGCGAAATTTGCTGTCAACTCCGGCACCGCAGCTCCGTTCACCGAAACCAGAAAAAAAACGACAGTTCACGAATTAACCGTTTCCCTTTTAAGCCTATCTCAGTCGAAACGTCACGGGACCTCGGGCCTGATACTTCACGATTCGTACAAGACATTGGACGGATTGTAGCCACTTGTATGAACGAGCCCTGAGAGACCACGTGGATGTTTAAGCGCATCTCTCTAGTTGTCATCCGAGGCAACGCCATGTCAACTATGACGTAATCCCGCGTCTAAGTCTTAATGAAGAAAAAATATTTCCCCTCATGTGAAGACGAAGACTTATTGAAATAAACTTTTTTTTATTGCCAGAAAATAAAGTTTTATATCTCTCCTTTTCAATGTTGCAGCGACCTGTTCAGTTGAAGGACGTACCTATCAAGTTGGTCAGTATTTCATGTACGCCGACGGTTGTAACACTTGCCTCTGCGAAGAAGGAGAGCTTATTGAATGCACTGATATCAAATGTCAAACGAATAAAGGTAAGTATACAATAATGTGCCTAAGTTTTTGAAGATATCTCATGAATACTTATATATTTTATTATATAAGAATGTATTGGAATTAGAATATTTTTTTCTATTTTATTATTATAACATAAGAAAAATATACGATGGCATTTGAGTTGCCTTTTTCTGTCTGTCCGGCTAAAACTCAAGAACCACTAAAGATACACGTCAAAACCTTACATATTCTAATTTAGTATAACTTCAAGCAAGTTATGGGGGAAATTACTGTAATATTCCTATCACGAAGTACCTATCTATTAACCCAAAAAAGAGTAGGTAGGTTCATTGTCGTCGCCTAAGCATGTGAAGGAATGACAAGGAGACTGTAGCAATTTTACCTGTATGTCATAGCCAATTAGCCGTTTACATCGGCACTCATTTCATTCATGAAAGAAGAAGCTGATAGGATTGCCGAAACTTTTCCATCCCCAGTAAAAATAAAACAGAATATACTTATACTTGTTTCTGGTAGGCGATGTCCATGCAGGGATGCGTGTAACTATCGCATGATCAACCCTGCGTTAGGATTGTAATAGATATAGACCAACTTATTACCTTGCAATAAGCATTAACCCAATATATATATATATATATATATATATATATATATATATATATATATATATATATATATATATATATATATATATATATATGTGTGTGTCTGTGTGTATGTGCGTGTTTAACATTGGAAATTTATTTCCGACAATAAGTTATGTATTAAGTTACATTTTTGTGAATGCTATTGTTTGTACGGGTAATATACGGGTAATATTACAAAAGGAACGATTTATTTAGTTTAGATATAAACAAAGAATATCACAAAGTGAAAAATGAGACTCGTACATGATTCGAATATTTATATATATATATATAAATATATATACATACATACATACATACATACATACATATATATATATATATATATATATATATATATATATATATATATATATATATATATATATATAAATTTAAAAAAAATGTAAATTTCTTTGTTGTGTTTCAGTGACTTGTTATCACCTGGAAACTGTGTACGTGGCCGGTGAAACATTCCCTCACCTGGACGATGTCGGTCAGCATACCTGTACATGCAGATTGGATGGGGTTGTCTCATGTTCAATTTCCAATGCTGCACAAACTGAAGGTGAGCCTTCTGAAAACAAAAGATATTTTTTTTAATTTATTTGTACTTTGAAGAAATAGCGAAACTTTTTAGAAAATCACGTCGTCATTTAAAAAAAAAATGTTTTTCTTGGTCCATTTTCCAAGATCAAATTTAAAAGTCTTTTATTTAAAATATCGATATTTAGAACTTCTGAAATGTTATTTTCATGGAAGACTAAAGGTTATTAGACTCAAATGGTAACTAAAAAAAGGTTTTACAAATAAACTAACAGGAAAAGCCGGCGTTGCCCGGTATTGAATAACGGAATCTATGCGCCCCTCTGTTCCCATCACATAAAAACATATTACTCTTTTTTATTTCCATTGTTACATTTTCTAGTTCAATTTTGTCGGTGGGGCTAACATATACTCAGGATTTATTGGATGAGACGAGATATAAGTACGGTGATATTTATTGAAATAAACTTTGAGAAATGTATAGTCTTTAACCCCTTAAGGCACGCAATTAGGACCAGTCTACACCTGCTCCAAGTCCTGAACCCATTATTAATATTTCGGTACTTCTGAAGTTTACAGACCCTGCTGAAATAATAACGTTATTATTTATAAACTTATTCTTAACATGGGGGGTGGGGGATTTGTTAACTATTCAATACTTTCACCTAACAAGTCAATAAACAAAATATACCATAAAAATTGAATTTAACTTGAAAATCTTATCTAAAAATAGCACGGTCTGTAAACTGCAGAAGTACTAACATTTCTATTCTTATTTTTTAGTTTCGATAATTTTCAAGTTTGCAATTAACTAAAATAAAGTAAAACAAAATATTACATTATTTTAGGAGTGTCAGGCGCGAACGCCCACCCAATCCATATCATTGTATGCCTTTTGATCAAAATGAAATATACTTATTCACATACTTTGGGTAATGTAGTTCCAGAATATATGTGGTTATGGGTGTTTGTCTAAAAGAAGAGTTCATAAACAAACAAACAAAAAATAAACGCACATAAACGCACGCAAACGAACTATGCCAATTTTAATCAAAATCCGTTACATGATTTTGATTCTATAAAATGTCTACAATGTCAGGCTTAAGTTTAAAAGGTTTAGCTAATTGAGTTTCATTCAAAGAGAAACTTTTTGTGAACGTTTTGTGAAATTTTAACAATAGGTATTAGACATCAATATTTATATAATTCGTCAAATTTTAGTTTCTTTAGAGTATATATATATACCATACCAACCAACACTGCAAAGAACTTTCCTTTTTTCCTCTGTGTACCTAAAGCCAAACGGAACTTCCATGAAAAAAGTTTATTTCCAAGAATTTCCGATCTGTGGAACACGATACCATGGGACTGATTCTTTACTGATTACAACAGTATCGTCTTCAAGTCCAATGTCAACAAATACTTTTCGAGCCGTTCTTTTAAGTAATCGAATTCTGACCATTCAACCCACCGTTACCAATCCTCTCATAGTATTGTTCATCATATAACTGAAAATTTCATTAAACCTTATCCTTGTGTTGCTATTGGCATTGGGAAGTGTGTAACAATCCCCATAATGCGCCAACTTTGATGACGGAACCCACTGGTCGTATTTCTGTAGTCGCAGTGATGATGTGTAAGCCGAAGTTCACATCTTTTTCTCTCCGTTGTTGTAGACGTCTTCTTCTTCTTCTTCTTCTTCTGCTTCTTCTTCTTCCCTTTAATAACAGCTCTCACAAACCTTATTAAAAAGGTACAGCGCAAATTCACTTGGGTTTGAAAATCTCTTTGGGGTTTTATTTTTACTTGATGGTATACGGATACACATATATAAGACTCCTGGCACATCCCTGTGAGGGGGAAATCTATCCAAAAACTCAACCTCTCTCTCTATATATCTATCTATCTCTCCATCTCTGCTAGTTTAGTTAAAAAAAAACTTCTTTGTCAATTCGTCAAGTCATCAGATTAGCGACTTCCCGTGCCTGGCGTCACTGCCGAGACACGTAGCCCTCACCCGACTTCCATTTGAAAACTTACACTTTACTTAATCTTTACCTTACGTGTAAATTTACCAATTCTAACCTCATTTTACACACCTAGATTTAAATATTATTAAAAGTATTGATAAGAAACATTATTTAAGTATTTAACGTTTAATAGAAAAGATGATGAAATTGCATATGGCGGCCGAGAAGATGATTCGTTAGATTGTTGAATTCTCCATTTTGATTGTTTCAGATGAGACGAGTTGTCAGTATGATCGGAAGCGGCGAAGGGCGGGGACATTGTTTCTGTCTGTTGATCACTGTAACCAATGTGAATGTCTGGACACCGGAAACGTGACTTGCACTACGTTCAACTGCTCGTTTGTAAAGTCGCCATTGAAGGAATATAAAGGCAAGTTTATGTTTATCTCTCTTTTTTTATTTTCATTTTCTTTCATTTGCTGGGGACGGGGCACTCTTCCAAATGCCATACGATCACCCGCTATTTACAGACTCCAACCGAGAGCTCTTTTCAGGATTCTGGCTGTCCCTTTGAGTGCAGTTGTTTGGATTTCTCTTGCACTTGGTTCACCAGGTATACTTGCCAAATACTTTTTCAAGTTATTCTTCATGAGTCCAGTGGCTCCTATGATAACTGGAATGATAGAGATCTCTTTGAGGTTCCAGTTTCTTTTCATATAATACATTAGACTCTGATATGTTGATATTTTCTCCCTTTCAGTGATGTTTATGCCCCCATCATTAGGGACACTGCCCCCAACCAAAGTTGGCACTCTCTCTTTCTTGTTCCATATGACAATGTCAGGTTTGACAGCTGCGTTTATGTGTATGTATCTCTGTGTGTGTGTCTTTCCAACTTCCTTAACGAGGCAAGTCTGTTCGTATGTGAATGCGCGTGTATTTTTCTTACTTCCATAAACATGCGTGTCATTTCAGGACCTTCGTTAAGAAGGCCTGTGGACTGTGGTTTATCTGCTGACGTCACGGCGGTAAGTATACTAAGCGGATAAACAAGACGCTTCGAAGAGAAAGCTTAGTACAAGCCAACACATGGATATACGATTGTGGTCATTTCTGTCTGAAATTATTCCATCTTTGGTCTAGTAATTTTTTGGTATTTAAAAAAGGATACCGATGATTGTGTTCATGTCGTTTTCATGGTTGGAAATCTCATAGTGATTTGAAGGTAACACTATTAAAAAACTCATAGACTAAAATTCAAGATGGTTGACAAACCTGTCTTGATAGAAAACGCTTAAATAAAAAAATACTTGCTTTTCTCTAAAATTTGAAATATTTCTTACACAATAACAAGTCTGCATAGCATAAAAAGTTTTGTTAGTTATGATACTAAATTAACTCTTATGCTGACCCGTTGACTGTCATAAAATAATATCAACTAGAAATTCGGTTCAAACTTGTTTCTTTTTGTATAAAAAACAACTTTTTTGTGTGCCAAAACGTTCTTTATGTGTGTAATAAAATTCTAAAACAGTGCAAATATTTTTGGTGCTAGAAAAATACAATGATTAAAACATTGAATTAGAGTTTTCAATATTTAAAAAATAATTTTATTTCAGAGCAAGAAATACAATTTAAAACAAGTAAAATTGACAATAAAATAACTTAGTTTATATATTTATTTCCAAATAATTTTGCATTTTTTTATAACACTAACAAAATTAATTATTTAATCAATTTTTAATTATTAATTATTTTCATTTATTTATATTATTTATCGTTTGTTATTTTGTTTATTTAATGACTGTCATCTATCTATTTTTATGAAAGGGTTGGGAGGGTCTTAATACCAGTTTTGCTTTGTTTTTTGTTGTCCCACTCATCACGTTCAATGAATTGGTACATATATATATATATATATATATATATATATTATAAATAAAATTTAAATTTTCAGCACATTGGGGCCCCTAGAGTTAATGTGGTATCGTGGTGACTAATGATTCTAGCAAAGAGTAGGATAGATAAAAGATGACCAACAACATTCGATCCCACACTTTTGATGGCCTTGTGCCTAATTTGTTCAAAATTTAAATTGTATTTAAATTTTTTTTTGCAATAAAATAATTAAAAGTGTACTATCTGTTCTGACACTACACTTCGTCTTTTCTGTCTCCGGTCATTAAAGGGGATTACGAAATTCTTCTAGACTGGGGCAATTTTAATTTTTGTCCCAATCCAGCGTGTCTTTTTTGGGGAGCTTGGTTTTCTTTACATTAAAAACCGAACTTCTGTATAACTCTGCCCTGTCCTCGTGGGGAGGCAAGTAAATAGAAATAGTAAATAACAATCGATGAAACAGTAATAACACACCTTACCTATTCATTTAAAATTCTTGTTTTTTATATATTGAATAAAGTTAAGTTGCAGTATGAATCAAATCGTGTTCCTTTCTTTTATTAAAATGCTATTTTAAAAGTTTTCCAATGTTTAAAAAAAAGACTCTCATTCATCATCGACAGTTTTACTGTTCGATAGATCTCGTTTGCTACTTACTAGCATGACGTCACATTTAGTGACCATACCTAACTTAACGATGGTCGTGGTCATCTACAGACAACAACATCGGAAAATGCATGAAAACTCAATCAGCTACCCAATATGTAAATAAATTGACAGCTTGTATTTAATTGATAAAATACAATAAAACGTTAACCATAGGTATTGAATTTCAGTGAAAATCTATGAATAATTTATATCCCAGCTTTTACGTTTATAGCGATCACGTATTCGAATATATCTTTCCCGCTAAGGATGTCGCCATTTTTCATGTTATAATGGATAACACACAAATTTATCAAAAGAAAGAGAAAAGGATAATGGTGAAGACACAGTGGAATTTACATACACACACATTCATTCACTGATAAAGTTTGTCGAAGACAAACGTAAAACGGTTTAATGTGGTACACATTATAATACAGAAAGTAAAAAAAAACAACATACATTAGTACTACAAAAGGAATACATAACTGTCCCAAATACAATCGAGAAATAACACATATTACCTGGATCGGGATATAGGACTATACATGTACAATGCATCAGGAAATGTTATTTAATTTGTATTGTATGTTTCTGAGAGGTTCTGCGACTGCTGTAAGAAGACATAACTTAGAGACAATGCTTGCTAGGATTTGCGATGGCATGCTACTCGGAAGAGGCTGGAGAATACGACGGTCCGCACGTAGGTGGAACAATATGTAAGACTCTCGTGTGAGGAGAAGTCCTTCAACGTTGGCTACGATAACTTTAAGCGAGTTAACCCGCATATACATAAAGGGAGATAACTCAGATACTTCTAAGCAAAACTATGCATGTTGATATTGGTATGCTGCTTAAATCTACCACTGAGTGAAGCAACGCAGAACGTGTCAGCGTACTAATTAGCATAAAGGAGAGCTTAAGTATACAGGAAGAGCGGAACGTAACAACATAATTGAGATTTACATATTTTCAGGTCTATGTAGACAATAGATCTATGAAATTTTTATTCGCACTTGTATGCGTTGTATATATATATATATATATATATATATATATATATATATATATATATATATATATATATATATATATAACTGATGTACTTAAAAGAATGCAGACGAATACTTATGCATGAAATATAATGGTATATCTTTATTGTTTGATTGCGGCGAACGCGTAGAGCCTCTATTTACTTTCCTCCCCATGAGGGTAGTATTAGATGCAAGTTCGGTGTTAAACGTGGAGAAAACCCAGCTCTTCAAAAAGGGGAACTCCGGTTTGAGACAAAATCGCCGCAGTCTAGAAGGATCTGTCATTCACTGATCGAGGACAAAAAAGATAAAGTGCAGTATCAGAACAGATACCACACTTTGCTGATACCCAAAAAGTAAATGAGTAGAGTAAGTGGGTGTCTTGAGGGAATGGCGAGTTCATGGGAATTGACGAAAGTAAATCTATGTTCAATTCCATGAAAAATGCCAGTATACTGAAATCATATGTCCTTAATAGGGTTAAGATGAAAATTCATATACACTAAATGTACTAAGGTATATGGTAAACTGAAATTAAAATGCCATCAACTAGACCCTAGAACCTCTATATCTGCCAAAAATCAGCTAAATCCATCACATAGTTGATGAGATATAGGGTGGCACATACGTACGTACACACAGATAACATGATTTTATGATTAAACTTTCTGGATCTCTGGGTTGCCTTGACTAATAATGCTGAAATTCTACACACTTATAGAACCTATTAAATAAAAATGTTGTGCAAAGTTTTAACTAAATTGGTTTATTGGTTTTTGAGTTATGATTGATCAAAGAAATGAGATTTTCAGCATAGGCCATTCGTGAAGTCTATTAAGGGATAGAGCGCTCTCGTGCCTCCCTTGATTTACTAGCCAGCCGTTTTCTCGATCTTGATTCCAGCCGATTAATAGTTACAACATTTTCAGTTACAGCTAACAAGTAGAGACAGTAAGAGTCATGAGAGATGGAGAGTGCACGAAAATTGACGAAAATTATTCTCTCTAATTCGCTAGCCAGCTGCTTTCTGTCGATCTCAATTTAAGCCAGTTAATATAACATTTTAGAAACCCACGCATCCTCAACTGCCATGAATTTCGCCTATACACTCAATATATCCATGCCCCATATGACACGTGGCTTCTAGCTAGTGTGTGTACTTCGCTCGCTACGTCTCCAGATGTGCTTACAGCTGTCTTTGCGTCAATCAGTTGGGTGTTATTTTTCTATCTATCTGGGTGCCTCTGTCTCAATCAGACAGATGTTATCCGTCCGGTCAGATGTTATATCCGCTTCTCAGAGACGGATATTCAACATATGTAAGCATGGCTTTAAGAAGAAAAAGAAAAGAACACGAAGGAAAGAAAAGCAAAGAGATGCAAAACGAATAAAGGAGGAAAGGCTTAACATATCAGTGATCTATTTTAATTTTTCTCGCCTTGTCGAGCATACTACAACCACGATATTACCAAGAATAACAGTTACTTTCTATCACTTGCGACTGCCTCGATCATTTTATATACGCGTCGCCAGCGAACACATGAAAATATTGTCCAAACTTTGATGAATCCTTGTATTAGAAATACAGCATGACTTTTGCTACGAAGCTTTTTTTCACAAATCAAAGAAATGTTTTAATTTCATTATTTAATCTACTTAAAGTTACCGGAGTTAAGCGACGTTGATCCCGGTCACTACAAAATGGGTGACCTGTTAGGAAGACCATGTACCAACATTTTTTCAAATTAATCTACAAATAAAGCGCATACAACATCTATAGTATTCAGCATAGATGTGTCTATTATGTCCAAATGTGAAGAAATGCATCAATTTTATTAAATTATTTTTTAATATTTTTACCTACGTACGACGTCGTTTCGAGCTTATGACTCTGATCAGTGTAGGGAAATAACAATCTCAGACGGTCATAGGGCGCGAACCCGGTTCACAGATACACCTTACATCGGTAACCGTTCACTTAGTCTCATTAAGCCATGAGAGATTGCCACGTAGAAATTAAGTGATATTTATACTGAAAGCGGCGAGTATAAACATCTAACCATACGATAGCACTCAACGACAGTGTCGGAGTATATATATATATATATATATATATATATATATATATATATATATATTAATTAAGTTCAAATATTAACAAAATAAACAAAACCAATACTTTTCAAAAGTGCTCAATATATATTAGAGCATTTTATAATAAAATAAGCTATAAAAATAAACTCAAACTATGTTTATTTTAATATATATATATATATATATATATATATATATATATATATAGTGATCATCAATCACATGCTTCGTCGTCTCTACAACTCATCAGTGTGGCTAGACGTAGCAAAATTCGAAACCCGGGCCCAAGTAATTGGCGTCCGATGCTCTGCTGATTGAGCTAATGAACTACTACTGAAAGTGGAAGAAATTAACTTATATCGTATTTGAATAGAACTATTTATTTACATTTCACGATATTGACAACCGAAAGTACTCAATTATTTTTTTACGGAAGCGTACAGTTTTGACATACCATGACCGAACAATGGTTAATATGCTGTAAAATTCAACACTCAATCAATCATCAGTAAAACAACAGTGAGAGAAAAAAAAAACAATATAATATCAATTTAATTAAATTATTAAATTAAAGAATAATTATTGTGTAGGGTTTTTTTTTTCTAAACAAACGAATATTTCATGTTATCTCTCTTTCTCTTTCTCTTTCTCCCTCTTTCTTTCTTTCATTGTTTCTCTTCTTTCACACTCTTCCTCTTTCTTTCAACTGATATAACACACTCTTTCTCACCACTGTATCTATCTATAGCAATATGTAGATGCGGATGTGTAAAGATAGTGTTAGAATTGGAAATTTCCATGTAGAATTATATCAGGTAGAGAGTGGTATTTTCCATAAGAAGTCGTATTTAACTACATGTACAAGAAGTTGCGTTGTAAAATATAAGTCGCTAGTGCGATCTGTCGAATAAACAGATTTTTATATTATCACTGAATTACGAGAGAGAGAGAGAGAGAGAGAGAGAGAAAGAGAGAGAGAGGTCGGGTTTTGAATAAATGCTCTCTCCCTCCTCGTGAATAAAAGATGGATTAGAGTATTATGTGTATACATATGTATACTGTAAATAAAGAAAATCTCAAAAGATTGTAACACTCCAAATGATTTTGTGTTGTTCTTTATCAATAACATTTACAACCGCTTTTATTAAGAATAAGAACACGTCTACGACAAGAGAAATGAGGCAAATAAACGAATTGCTACTGGTGTTATATACATAACGGTATTTAAACTGCTGGCGTGAGAAGCCGTCATCTGGATTATCTTATGGAAATGAAGAATCGGTCCCCGTAATGCTACATATCAACACATGTGACTTACTATCTTGGCCTTTTGGCTAAGATCAAAGTGTAGTATCTGTTCCGATGGATACTGCACCCCATAGACTGGTATTGTCTTGGCCTTCGGGGCTTGATTTACGCCGGTCTATGGGTCTGTCCTGTGCAGTTCTAGGAGGTCCACCCTTCGCCTCCCCTCTTTGGGGAGAAGTAAGTTTATTGCTTACTGCCTGAGGCGCCCCTACCGGGGAATGCCGACGGTGCTGCCCAGGCAATTTTTAAACCCCACTTTCCCGACCCGACTTTGGGTCATATCTTACTTGTGGGAGTAAGATAAAAACTGGCCTTGTGCCTAACTCCTGGAGAGGAGTAAATCAATACCCTCTTCTCTGTTTTGTTTGTACGCATCATGTAAGTGTTTAAACTGTACCCCATCCGTCTACATCTGTTTGTGTGTATATCTACTGTTGGCTGCTGCTGATCAGCCAAGCGTTACAATATAAGTTGATGTACGAAGACGGTAGTACAAATATATAGACGGTGGCGGTTAAACGTGTTCATATAATGAAATGCGAGTATTTATGTTGAACATTATTCGTTCCTTATTTCAGGCATGAACTCATTAACCCCGGCAATAAACGTGGTCGTTTCTCCATCGATCGCGGTGAGGTGCCAATACGAAAAGAGAGACTACATGCCCGGCGACACATTCACAGCCTCGGATGGGTGCAACTCCTGTTCTTGTTCTAATGACGGTAAAGTGCATTGTCAAAAGAAGATATGTCCCCAACCCAGAGGTGAGTGTTTCGAATTAGCTGCGTTTTTGCCGTTGCTTTTTTTTTTTACCTGACACAGAATCTTCATTGGCCTTCCTTGAAATATGATAGAAGCCGTCAAGGAAGCTTTAATCGAAGGTGAGCACCCTTCTTTAAAACAATTGATTGTTAAATGTGAGGGGAGGTTCCCTTTTTATGTTCACCCCTCCTTTTACAGGGCTATTGAATTAACCTTTCCTCTGGACGTCGGTGGTGCGGTGCGAGGCGGGCACTTTACACCCGAACTGCTGACAGGCAGTCTCGGACTGACTTTCAGCGTTCTCACTCGCGATCATTTAGGCCGCTGATCAACACTGACCAGTTCTAATGTTCACAAACCTAAACTTGGCTGGGCTGAATACCAGGAGCATGAGATCCCGAAGCAATGCTGCTCGCGTGCTGATGGATCTCCTGGCTCGAAACATAGATGTGACTGCGCTACTGGAAAGCCACTACGCCTGTCAGGTGCTTTCTGGATATTATGATGTCTTTTCAGCATTCGGCAGCCGTGATGCTAGGGGGTTTCTTGTTAGTGAGTCGTACTATGTCCGCAAAGGTCGAAGTGTCAGTGAGGATTTGGTTTCGAAAGAGGCTTTCTCTTGATGGCAGAGCTGAGGCGTGCGCCGCTTACACCTTGTCGCTCGTTCTTCACTGGTTGGCTGTACTACATCTGCTTGCGAACCACTTGGCAGCTTTTACGCTTATGAAGCTGCTAGTTCGTAAGCAGGTATGTACTCAACGTTTCAACGAGGGAGGTTTGGGGTGCCTGACTTGGCAAGTCATTTACATGCCGAGAGACTGTCATGAGCAATACTTTGATAGAGGAGTCTGCGTGGAGCCCTGTAGTTGAGAAGACTTTTCCCAACCTCATCCTCGATCACACGGTTGAAGGTCAACGTAAACCAAGGGGTCGAAAAGATGGACTTAAAGTAGGTTGCTGCTCACATCGCCAGAACATTGCGAATATAACAACCGAGACATGAATAGTAGAAGAGAATAATCGAAATAATCCAGACGTCCTATTTTATTTATATAGATAGATTTATTTATATAGATAGATTTATTTATATAGATAGATTTATTTATATAGATAGATTTATTTGACATTATTTGACATTCTAGAACATGAATAATTTAGAATGCGTCCATTAATTAATTTATTTATTTTAACCACATTCCGATATTCAATTGTAGCAATCATTCTTTCTCACTATTTCTACACCGTTTCATTTCATTTCGGTCTGATTAAATTGCTACTCTCGGGTTGAAACGTTTTCGTATCCAGAATATACACTACCTCGAACACCCATGAGCAACGTGTTCGCCTCTATATCGCCCTACTATCCAGAAATCCATATTTCCAGCTTTTTCTACACTTTGTTAGGCCTACCCTATTTTATAACTCTATCAACTTCTCAAATCCCTTGGTATTACACAAAACTGTATCCAGTAGTAAAGCCTCATTTTTTTTTATCTTTGGAGAGTGTGGGGTCACTTAGTTACAACTACTCCCAGGTCAACTCTGACCGGAATGGTTGCACCTGCAAAGGTCCCGTTCGTGAGTTAAATAAAAACTATCAATTACATTTATAATGTTTACAAAATATATGTCTACAAAACAAATTAATCTACAAGCACATCGTATACAAAACATATGTAGAGTTTTGGCATAAAATGATCAAGCGATGGCTGACCTGCCGTAAAACTTAACAACCAACCAACAACCATAATATGTACAAACACATTCCTGTCTTTCAGTGTCATATGTGAACGGACACCGCCCATGTTTCTATGCCGGTCAGCGCTACAGATTCCAAGACGCCTTTAACTCGACAGATGGATGCAACACCTGTCACTGTAAACGACATGGAAGAGTCCAGTGCACGAAATTGATATGCTTGCCAATATGGAACGAAACACAAGGCAAGTGATGTGACAAAGATATTTTTAAATATATATATATAGTATAATTGTACGCTTTTTCTGTCGGTTAGTCACTTATAGGCTCCAAAACTACATGTCAGAATTGCACTACATTTCACATGAAACACCTTTTGGATGTCAGGAGTAAAATGTTTCTACTACTACTACTACTACTGATAATAATAACTGTGTCTTAGAGAGGTACAGACGGAACCTACTACTATTGGTACTACTACTACTACTACTACTATCAAATGTGACATAGAGGGGTACAGACGTAACTACTACTACTATTGCTACAAATAGTGTGTCATAGAGTGTACACACGCTACTACTACTAATATTACCAATAATGATAATAATCATGTGTCATAGTATGGTACAGACGTCACTACTACTACTACTACTACTACTATTACTACTAATGATAATAACTGTGTATTAGAGGGATACAGACGCTACTACTACTACAGTAACTACAACTACTATGAATAATAACAATAATAATAATAATAATAATAATAATAATAATAATAATAATAATAATAATAATAATAATTACAACGGTGTCATAGAGACGTACAGATCGTACTACTACTTCTACACATAATAATAAAATCAACGGTGTCATAGAGAAGTACAGACGTCACTACTACTACGAATACTAATAATAACTGTCATATTGGGTACAGACGTCACTACTACTACGAATAATAATGATAATAATAATAACTTTGTTCATAGATGGGTACAGACGTCATTACTACTACTAATAATAATAACTGTGCCACAGAATGGTACATACGCTACTACTACTAGTATTACTACTATTACTACTAGTACTCTAATAACTGTGTCATAGAAGGGTACAGACGCTACAACTACTACTATTACTATTAGTACTACTAATAATAACTGTTTTGTAGAAGGGTTCAGACTTGACTAATACTATTACTACTAATAATGATAACTGTGTCATAGAGGGGTACAGGCGCGAATACTACTACTACTACTACTACTAATAATAATAATAATCACTGTGTCATAGAGGGGGTACAGACGTCACTACTACTAGTATTACTACTACTAGTATTACTATTACTACTAATAATAACTGTGTCAAAGACACGTTTCACAAGAAATTTTAATCCAGAACTCTATAGTTAAGTTTATAATTAATAATTAACATTATAATTAGATTAACTTTATTGTTTGACCTTGTCTTTTGAACTAATTTTTAACATTTTGCTTTTTATTTTGTAAAGACGGGCTACTTTTCGTTAAGTTTTATTTTCTTTAAACAAAAAATGTTAGTTGTGTTGTTATTTATTGTTTTGTTGTAAAAGTTACAGCAATAAATGAATAGAGTTCTTCAAGAAAAATTCTAAACAAATGAGACTAGTTTTTGCTTCTTTAAAAAGAAACTTAATGTAGATAAATCGATTTCATTTGCTTCAAAACAATAGCGTATTAATAAATACTTATTTAAAAAATATTTATTTACAAATATTGGAGGATGGCATAGCCTCTTAAGTGAACCTCAGGATTTTCAGTTATTTAAACATCCAAAGATTAATAATTAAAAAAATGCTATTAGTAATTATTTTTTTCTAAAAACACATTTTAAATTTCTTTAAAATGGAGTTAACAAAAAAGAAAAGAAATATATGCACTTACATTTATGTTGGTCAAAATTTCCTCTAGTCTTTCTACGAGTAGTTATCTCTAAGAAAATGAAAATGTAACTAAACTGTTTCAATAACCAAGAAACTTTTTTTTATTATTATACTTTTATTCTATCTCCCTATCCACTCTTTATTTATTTTGAAATTTCTTTTCACTATTACTTCACACAGACATGAAAAATCAAAATCAAAGAAAGAACTGACGCCAAAGTCTTCCACTTCCACTTCTCACATATATGTGAAAAAACATTGGATTCACTAATTCACTTAATCCCACCCTTCATCACAAGCTTTTTTTGCTCGCCTCTTGTACGTGGGGTTTATACCCTACCAATGCTGTTTTTCTTTCAACTTCATCTCGGGTGAAATCTGGGATTTTTTCTACGTTAATTTAAAAAATTTTGAATGTTACATTCACAATTTTTTTAATTAACAGTTTCAACTGACAATAAAAAGAAAAACGTATTTGAGATTCGTGATCAAATACAAAAATTATTTTTTAAACTAATTCCCCGTTTCATTTGAAAATAATTTAGGTTGCTAGTATTCATTTCTATCTTTTGAATGAAGACAACACTTTCTTTTATAAATTAAAAAAAAAAATCTTTAAAAGAAGCTGGCAGAATAACAACGTGAATTCATTTTGTGTTTATATTACATCATTTGGATTATAATTATTTAATTGATAATTTATAATATTAAATAGTGTGAATTAACAATATTTAAAAATATATATTTGGTAACTTACCAAATATATATGTGTCATAGAGGGGGTACAGACAAAAAAGACAGATACACTGACAATCTCTTTCATCAAGCAGGAAACAGGTGAAAAGCATCGAGGCTTTGTTTCCCTCACCACTTGATCTGAAACTAGCGAAGTTATGTTTGAGTTTGAGAACGCGTACATTTTAATTTTATTTCTTTTTACAAGGTACATGAATTTAAATCATATTTAGATGTTATGGTCAATAGTTTTATTTTAACTGGTAGTTTAAAATCCGTGAATATTTATTATGGTATCATTAGTATCAGGAATGGAAAATTAAGTTTTAAACAAAATAAAATCTAAAGAAGCGTTTTTGAAATCGGAAATTATGTTAACAATTGGTGGGAGGTCCCCTCTTAGTTGGTGGCCCAGAGTCCCAGCCCATTGGTCCCTTAATCCGGCCCTGCTGTAAAATATATTACACAAAAGTAAATACTGGTTTATAATGAAGAAGTATAGTTGACTACGAAATATAAGAGTATTTATATTTATAATATTTTTGGATCACAAATTTCAGGGGGTGCAAATGTAATTGCAGGTGGGGGGGGGGGGGGTGCCACCCCTACCCCCCCCCCGGCTACGTGGGGGTCATAGAGAGGTACAGACATAACTACACTACTACTATTACTACAACTACTGCTAATAATAACTGTATCATAGAAAAGTACGGACGCTACTGCTACTGCTACTACCACTACTATTACTACTAATAATAATATTAATATTTGGGGTACAGACGCACAACTACTACTGATACTACTACTAATAATAATACTGCTAATACCAATACTACTAATAAAAAAATAATAACTTTGTCACAGAGAGAGTACAGGCGCTACTACTACTATTAATACTACTACTAATAATAATAACTGTCATAGAATTGTACATGCGCTACTACTACTATTAATAATAATAACTATGTCATAGAGGTGTACATAAATAATTATTACTACTATAACTACTATCATAATAATAATAACTGTGTTATAGAAACGTACAGACATGACTACTACTACTAATAATAATAATAACCGTGTCATAAATGAGTAAACACGTCACCACTACTACTATTTCTACTATTTCTAATAATAATAACTGGATCATAGAGGGATACAAACGCTACTACTACTATACTTTCTACTACTAAAAATAATTATAACTGTCATAGAGGGTACATATGCTACTACTATATTACTACTACTACTACTAATAATAATAATAACTGGATCATAGAGGGATACAAACGCTACTACTACTATGATTTCTACTACTAAAATAATTATAACTGTGTCATAAATGGTACATATGCTTCTACTATATTACTACTAATAATAATAACTGTGTTATAAAGGGGTACAGATTCATCTACTACTACGGCTACTACTACTACTACTAATAATAATAATAACTGTATAATAGATGGGTACAGATGCTTCTACAATATTACTATTACTAATAGTCGCACTATACTATTACTACTACTAATAATAATAATAACTGTGTAATAGAAATGTACAGGTGCTAATACTATTATTGCTACTAATTATGCTGTGTAATAAAAGGGTAACTGTGACACAAAGGGGCACAGACGATTATACTACTACTATTACTACTATTAATAATAACTCTGCGATAGAGAAGTACAGACGCTACTACTAAAATTACTACTACTACCACTAATAGCTGTGTCATAGAGGGGCACAGAAGCTGCTACTACTATTACTACTACTACTATTAATAATTGTGTCATAGAGGGGTACAGATTCTACTACTTGTACTACTACTACTACTAATAATAATAATAACTGTGTTATAAAGGGTACAGATAATACTACTACTATTACTACTACTACTAATATTAATAATAATTGTGTCATAGAGAGGTACATACGCTACTACTACTACAATTGCTACTACTTCTACTTATAATAATAATAATAATAATATTATAATAATAATAATAAATGTATCATAGAGGGGTACAGACGCTACTACTACTACTATTCTACTTCTAATGATGTCATAGATGTCATAGAGGGGTACATACGTCACTACTACTACTACTAATAATAACAATAATAACTATATCATAGAGGGTACATATGTTATATACTAATACTACTACTAATAATAAACTCTGTATCATAGGATACAGGCACTACTACTACTATTATTACTACTACTACTACTAATAATAACTGTGTCAGAGAAGGGTACAGACGTCACTACTATTACTACTAATAATAATAACTATCATGGAGGGGTACACCGCTACTGCTACTACTCATAATAATAATAAGTGTGTTATAGAGTGGTATAAATACTACTACTACTATTACTACTACTACTACTACTACTACTACTACTACTACAGAAAAATAATAATAACTGTGTCAAAGAGGGCCACTGACGTAACTACTACTACTACTACTAAATGTAAAGAAACAAATATAGGCCAAAACTGTAAAACTTAAGATTGGAACACTTGATTATATACAAAATGAAATATTTCCAGGTGTGGTGATACTATTTAACCCGTTGCTGGAGAAAGTAAGATGGTTGAGGTGGGTAGGTAGACAACATATCGGAAAGAGACTAATTTAGGATATTTTATTTTTATTTTAAAATATTATACTTGATTTTATAAAATCACTTTTCCTGATTCAAACAATTTAACCCGAGGTCAGATTACCTGCCACAGTCTGAGTAGGTGTTGCTAATACCAGTGGTAGATACGTCTACGGCAATCAGTTCGATAGTGACCTAGCTTCTGTTCAGTCCTAGGAGGCCCCAGGCTTTACCTTCTCTTTGAGAATGGATTAGTTTATTGTTAATTGCCTGAAGCGCTATATCGGGGAATGCCGACGGGGCTTCTCAGGCATTTTTGTAGGCCAGAATGTACTTCTAGTGTGTTGGCTTTTCAAAACAACCTCACCTGACCTTGCGTCTTACCTCCCGGAGAGGAATTAAATTAACCATATAAAGAACGTAGCTGCTTTTTATTTGTTTTCTATTTTTTGTTTTCTATTTTTTGTTTCTATTTTTTGTTTCTATTTTTTCTTTTCTATTATTTTTGTTAATTATCAGATCAATCGACGTGTGTACATGGGAGAAAAGAATATAGAGAAGGAGAGTCATTCTTTGCTCTGGATGGCTGTAATTATTGCACGTGTGGCAAATACGGACATGTTGAATGCACCAACAAGGATTGTCAGCTCATAACAGATACGACAGCGACGAAGGCGATAATGACGACGACGACTTCGATGCCTCTTACTACAAAAGGTGAGATACAATTGTCTATCCGCCCTTCGTGCTGAGTTCAAAGTTTCTGGCCAATTGTCATCCAGCCTTGGTTTGCCTTGGCATCACTCTGATAACTTAAGGGTTAACTTGAATCCGGAGACTCGTCTTTGTTAGACTGTGGTATAGTTCGGCATTTTCCATAGGAGATACAGAACCCTGACATCACTTCCTGCTTTTAAAGGAGGTCTAGTCACCGTGCCTATTTTTTGTACCCTTTCAGAATAAGCTATTTTTCGTTAAACCGACACTCTGTATTAATGCAATAAATAATTGCATTTTATTATTTGTAATTAAAACTGTATGATACACATGTAATCATATAAATACTCGATATTATAACTCTCTGGTTTATTATTGAGAATCGCATATATATTTTTACAAATAGAAGGTAAGGAAAGCTGCCGAAAGACTTTACGAGACTAATATAATTAATTAAGCAAGTACAATTATTTTTATAAAATGAACTTAAAACAAATATTTTCTCAAAAGTCCCCAATACAAAATACAGCTTTATAAAAAACAACAACTTTATAAGCATTAAAATAGCCTACACAAATGAACTCGCGTTTCTCTGCTAAGGGACTGCAACAATAATAATTGAATTGTCCGAAAGAAATTCAGAGGTATAGATATTCGAGGCGGTAAGTCGACGACGGCGTTCTTCCTGAGGTTATAACCTTGGAAGTGAGGCGTGTAGACTTTTACGCATGTGAAATTTTATCATTACCAACTAGTGTAATTAAAGTCGCATCTCCACATATAAACTCGCACATTGAAGCACAATACACGTCAATCGCATGCATGCGTGCACAGAATATATATACATGCATATAAGACATAACACACCTGCTAATCAGATACAACGACACAAAGGCGGGAGGGAAAGCTTCTCTCATCACGCCAGGCGATGATCTGTCATCGGCATTCAAATCGTCAAAATCTGGGTCGCTAGAGCTTCAATTGGCTATTTTCTGTACGGATGAGGTATGGTCTTGTTTAGTCCTACGCGAGAAAACGGAGTCAGAAGTGAACAGGCGAGAAAGAGATTCGTGCAAAAGAATTTGATAATTAATTACCCAAATAAATAATTGTAACTTATATCGAATCTCGATATCATGATTTGTCTTCAAGTTCACGGGATGTGTTTATGTTGCGGTTGGGTGAACATTTTGTTAGTTTTGTTCCGGTGTTTTCTGAACAAGAGTTCCTCCCGGGATTTAGACCGTCGTTGACATTTTACTGTGCCACAAAAGACGTCTGTTCTTGTTACAGGATCACACTGAAGTCGCCATATTGTTTATCGCGTATTGCTGTTGTCTCGGTCCAGTGATTGAATTTCTTGTTTCATAAACAAGACGTCACACCTCTAGTGTGATTCGTGATGCTATTTTGTGATTGATGTGTTAGTCAACTTAGCAACTTAATTCTTCAATTCACTTCAATTCACAAACAAATTATCGATTTTCATAATCTTTGCGCTTTTATTTCATATTCTAGTTCTTTTTATTTCTTTTTCCCTATTGCTATAATTTACGTTTGCATTTCTAATTAATTAATACTTGTGGTCTGTTTAGTTTCATGATCAATATTTGTTTGTAAATTTAAGACACTTCTCTATTTTTAGGCGAACCGTCACGTCCACCAAATACTTGTTTTTACAAAGGAAAAGTGTACAAATTCGGTGAGACATTTTCTACGCCATGTGACTTTTGCTACTGTTCCTTGGATGGAAACGTTCACTGCATAAGATTGACTTGTCCATCTGAGTCAGGTAAGACGCACATTTGTGCCATTTGAATTGGCTAGCTTTAGGGTTAAGCCTTAATAAACCAGCATTATAAATTGGAGTTGATCCAGCTAGAATAACAACAAGTCGACTTTCTCTGATGCAATAAACTTTTATTTTTTAAATGGCGTCGATCGGTGTGCGGTTGTCTGTGTGTGTTTGTTTGTTTTATGGAGATTGCTCCAGATAAAGCATGAAGCCACTTGATGTAAGGATCTAAAAAATACTACTTCAAGGTCAAAAACTAGTTAACGATCAATGCTATATGGATAGATTCCGACCCAGGAAACAGCAATTCCTCTCCCTTTGTCATGAAATGTGAGGACTAAAGAACAAAATAAGGGAAGCGAGAGTTACGAGGTTGCTTAAAGTAAAGTTCAACTTTTACTCTTCTTATTTCTAATTTTCATGGTTTTCAACTAATTCTGTTTGTTCAACCGTTGACTCTTTTGAGATTACGCTGTTCTTCTTAAGACCCACTCTCGCCTTCTAAGGACAAGAACGAACTATGACACTCGTGAACACTTTTGTCCTTCTCAGGACAATTTTTCTTTCAATCCATCGAGTTGTTCTTTTTAAACAGTGCAATATCAACACCCGACCTTCATTGTTGTAGAAGTGAGAAGGCCGGACATTCAATACTGACGTTCCTGCAACTGACCATAGCTATTCGCAGTTGTACCTGTTTACGTCTAAATACACTCGCTGCTGTTATGTTTTCTTTATGTAAATATTACCAGACAAGGTATGAAGCCACTTGATGTAAGAAGGTAAAATAAACTAGCCAACGATAAGTGTTAGATGGATAGATTCCGACCCAGAAAACCACAATTCTACGTCCCCCTTTGTCAAAAACATCGCACATGAAATGTGAGGACTAAAGGACAAAATAAGGGAAGCGAGAGTTACGAGGATGCCGAAAATAAACCCAAGGTTCACTTTCTACTCTCCTGAGTCTTTGTGTGTTGGTAACCTGAAACAAATCAGCTTTATTGATGAGGTCCCAAAAGTTAGGTACGTCCACGAGATTTTCTTCCTGTAAAACAATAACGCCATTTTTGATGGACAAAAGTACTTTCATTTTTCAAAAGAACGTATATAATAGAAAACCAATCGTTGAAAATATAAAAATATAAAGATATATAAAATTATATACAGAGTTTTTGAGCAAACAGAACCATCTTCTATGAAAAAATGTAAACATGTCAAAAAGAGTAAATCCTGAAACTCATAAAAATTGTGCAACAGTTGGGTGAATAGCAGAATGTCTTCAAAAGTCAGATTATTGAAAAATTATGTCTAGGAAAATAAAGGGAATTCTAGTCAGATGTCAAGAATCCTTAGCAGAAAAGTCACTCACTAGAGGGAATACCAGAGTAGAAATTGCCAGAGAATCAGTAAAATATTAACAGCAAACAAGGAGGTACATCGCCGGTAAATGTTCTTCTTTGGAGGAGAACAAAAATGTGGTAGTTTAAACCTCAATGGAAAAAAAAATCTTAAGTGGAAAAATTCAAATTAATAAAAAATATATAAGAAAATATATAAAAATATATAAAAAATTAAAATTAAAATTAAATAGGAAGAAAGAAAAGGGGAAAAGTCGCATCAGAGAAAAATAAGGAAAAAAGAAAAAAGAAAAAAAGAAAGAATATATATATATATAATATAATATAATATATATATATATATATATATATATATATATATATATCGAAATACGAAGCTATACAGCTGAGCCAAACCCCGCTAGTAGTTATATAGAAGGCATGTATCGCTTTTCATAGATTACATTTTATTTGTTTATATTTTTTATTTGCGATAATTTGAACGTACTCAACCATTTATACGGAGAAGTGCTTTACCTAAATGTTTGGTGGGAATAAGTTTTCCCTTCACCAATGTGATGTCCCCATATATATGAGCGTATATATATGTAAATATCCGAGGTCACGTGTTTCGTTGTCTTACGACTCATCAGCACGCTGATGAGTCGTGAAACGTGGACAGTTATGTGTAGTTTACTTGCCATAGATATATTTTCGTACTACTACTAAGCTGTACTATTGAGCACCGTTGAAGCACATACTAAATATATATATATATATATATATATATATATATATATATATATATATATATATATATATATATATATAAATGAAGAAGAATGGAAAGGAATTAGAGAAAGCAAAAGCCAAATCAAAATTCAATTCAAAAGTTCAAAGCAAGGTATATTCCGCAAAAAGGCAATTTATTCAAGTTAAATTTTGATCTTTGGAAAGCCTGGCTTAAGGAAAATTTAACTTGAATAAATTGCCTTTTTGCGGAATATACCTTGCTTTGAACTTTTGAATTGAATTTTGATTTGGCTTTTGCTTTCTCTAATTCCTTTCCATTCTTCTTCATTTCTACCTGCTCTATCCTGGATATTGAGCTGTATACTCTTCACAATAGGTTTTTACCTTTCCTAAAAGTTCGCTTTTAGTACACCTCTTTATATATATATATATATATATTAATACACAATATATTATATCACCGTATGCTATTATATGTGGATATACATCAAATAGTAAACAAAAAGATATATATATATATATATATATATATATATATATATATATATATATATATATATATATATATATATATATATATATATATACAATGCCCTCCGTTCAGTCTAAAGAGACTATGGACACCCCTGTAAGGGGCTGGCTGCGCGTGTAATTGTGAAGCAAGGGTTGTGCAAATCCTAACAACACTTCTCCTGAGTCGGCACTGCTTGATTCCAATGGCAATCAATTCAAGACGACTGGAAACAATGCCGAGATAAGCAGAGAGTACATACAGCACCTGGTATTCCCAATTGGTCACCCATTTTAGTACTGGCCAGGCTCGACGTCGCTTAATTTCGGTGATCTAACGTGATTGTGTCGTATATTCCTGGACTTCACCGACCGGGTCGGATCAAGGAAAAACTTTCTGCCTGATGAGACCTCAGCTCTCGATAGCTGTAGATCGATAACATCGACATGCCAGTGTAGCAGACCTTGTACATATTCGAATAAAAGCATTCACCATACAGCTCTATATTTTATTGAGCACTCTTTTGTAAGCCCGGTTTGATTCTCTTTGGATTTCTACCCTGTGGATTTTTACTCTACCTGGATTACTATATATATATATATATATATATATATATATATATATATATATATATATATATATATATATATATATATATATATTCGTTGTTGATATTTTAAAAACCAAAAGTGAATTATTATTTTATAGCGCTGGATAACTATTTAATTGCTATAAATAAAAGTGCATGATTTGTTTTCGTGTGTATGTGTGTGTCTCACGCCTTTATGGTGACTTACATATTACTATTTTGTATTTAATTTAATTGATTATTTATTGAAGTAAAAAAAATGCGATAGTCTAAAGTAACACAATAACATTTAAAAATCTCATCAAAAGATAATCTAATAATGAAATTAAGTCCGCCAGAATGCATTTCGGTTTCTTCGGATAAAAAATCGGTCATTTTAATCTATGTTAATAGTTGAAAACCCGAATGAACTGCTTCTTGGCCTTTGAAATTTGAAATGAATTTGCGAGCATTTAAACTGTCGAATAGAAACTCAATTCTGTCTTTAAACGATTGAGAGTATTGGAAACTATCAGCTCTTAAAAGAATTATAAATAGAGATTAAAACAGTATTACCTTGCGACAATTACTTGTACTTTTAAAACAATTGTGTTCAATTAATATCTTAATGACCAAACGATACCATAATTAAATTTAACTGAACCCCCTATTATTTTTTTAATTAAATAAATTGGTAAAAAAGTAAACGGCAGAGTTTCATAAAGCGAAACTACTATCAAAATTTATTTTTTGTTGCAAAAACGTCACGTAATAAAATTGGATTTTAACTTTTGATAAAAATATTTCATGAATATTTATATTTTCGAGATATATTTTAATTTGGTTAGAATATATACCAGTATATACCAGTCTTCAGCATCCGTTTCCATTTAGAACTTAAAAATGTGTGCTTATATTTTCCAGACGTGGCTCCACAACCTTCGCCGTCTGACTTACCTCAGCGTCATGGCGCAACCATGACAACCAGCACAGAATCGGCCAACAGCGTGCTTACTTACTCATCATCCCCGTCCATGTACCCTTTCCGTTCTTCCCAGTCTCCCTCCTCCTCCTCCTTTTCCAACAATGATTTATCAACAAAAGCGACCTCTTTTAGCATTCTAAAATTACTTGGCATCGATTACCCTACGTCGGTAACGGAACTAAATAGACCAAACCTTGCGTTGATTACCACCGGTCGAACAACTGAAACCTCATTAAAACCTGATCAAATAGTAACTTTGGACAAGTCGACTACAGTCTCCTTATCGGAATTAGATCATCCACAAAATTCAACTCTTAAGTCTTCTATGATTTCGAGTGCAAAGAACACAACCTCGCTTAAAGATCTGTTATCAAAGATAACGACCGTGGCAGCACTGTCACAAAGTAGCATTGGCAAAAAAAACTCGACGTTTCTTCGTAATTTTGACGTACATAACGCAACGTTAGACATTTTCAGTCTATTTCGTCGTCGTATTAAAAGCAAAAGTAAATTACCACCACCGCCATCATCATCATCAGCAGCAGCAGCAGCAACAGCATCATCATCATTAGAAATTGGTATTCCTCTATCAAATTTAATCTATCTGCCTTTGTTAAATTTCACTACAAAAGGGATACAATCCCCAAAACACAAAAACGCTGAACATCTCGAGAGTATTAGCACTAAAATTCCCTTAAACGAAGGCCGTCCTTCAACTGAAATTCCTTCTTCTACAACTTTGAGTTTTCTTTCGTTTATCAATAATATAAAATCTGAAATCGATAAGCAAAAAGGTTCCATTACGGACTTAAAAGATGCATCCGAAACCGATAAAAATTCTAATAACGTCATTGAAATAATCACCCATTCTTTTCGAACGGCTTCCGGTCAAAATGTATCGACAATGCCTACGGCGATGTCCTCTTCCGTCACAAATCCCAGTCGGACTATCCCAAATAAAGCCAATGGTTTTACTATCTTTGCAGACGTTTCCACGATTCCAACAGATGGGATATTTCACTCAAAGACTTCCTCAAAGAATATAGCCGAGAACACTTCTTTGTCGCGTGAGGTTATAACGAATTCGTTTCAAAATCATTCCACCAATGAAAGCAATTCAGCCATTAAACATATGTCCATATCATCTGTACTTATCACGTCTACGATGAAAACGTTAGCTGACAGTATCACTGAACCTGCGGTTATTTCAATATCAAATAGTATCAATCAACCAATCACTTTTTCCAATCTGTCTCAGACTCCCACTAAATCTCCTTTAACTCGTTTTTCCTCAGCCAGAAAAACAATTACTCCTCGAATTACAGTGAGGCACTTATTTAAAAATTCAGAAACAACGTCTTCTTCTGGAGTTAGTACCCTAAATATATCTAAACCGTTAGACAGTATACTTCCTGTTTTAGAACGTTCTACTGAGTCCTCATCTACAAACCTCTTAGAAGTCACATTTCCTGGTTCTACGGAATCTTTCCCACAGTCTTCCACAACCGAAGAGATGCAAGGTCGAAATGCAAAGGGTACGACCAGTTTTGATTCCACTCTTGAATTTTCAACTCTTACAAGTGTCGGATCTACCAAGGAAATTGCTGCATCGTCTAGCAACCCTGTACAACCTGCTGAACCTACAACGGCTAACATCATGCATGCTTCAACAACCACTGAAGTCACTAGTAAAATTCCTGTACAACGAAGCACCTTTATTTCCAATGTTCTTTCTACTATCCCTACTCCTGCTATAGGAGCAACAACTCCCGATTTCAGAACAAAAACCACAACTAATACCTTCAAAAAGCCTACTAACTCCACTCTTGCATCATCGGCTTTTACAACGAGTGTACGCACAACGTATAAACCAGTCCCATTAGTTGTTGAACAAGATTTATTTGTTACACCTACACCCAATGATGCTAAACCATTCTCTCCAGATAGACAATATCAAATGACGTCATTACCTCCTACTACACAGACGATCGCAAACAAATCCGCAATCAATAGAATAGTGCAAACTTTTAATCGCTATACTCTTAAGACGGGAATCGATCTAAAAACTAATAACTCAAATTATTCTACATCGATAAGCACCCCATTTCGCTCTAAGAAAGTTACTAACCTGGCTCCAATCACACGACTAATCACTACGATTCCTACCACAATAACTAATAACATACATTTCTTAGAACTATCTGTTAAAAATCCAATAACTTCTCGCAAATCAATGTCAAAAATCGTTAAATCAACCCAAAGTACTCTAGTCCCGAAACTTTCTCTCTCTTCTAAACATTTAAAGTCGATGGTTTCACCTTTTACTTCGAATCCTATTCGGACATCAACAAAGGCAATTTCTGCGACAACTACCGATTCCAAATTGATGCCAATGGCTCCGAAAAAGTCTCCGTCGATTCCGGATTCAGATTCCTGTAATTACAATGGCCGTATCTACGAAATCTGGGATATATTCATGTCACAAGATGAATGCAATACGTGTGAATGCTTATACGACGGTCTGGTACACTGCACCGATTTTCCTTGTCACGACCAAAAAGGTAAGTTCAATTAAAACATAACGACAAATATAAGTAAAAGCATGAATACAGGCCTTCTAAAAAATAACGTTACTTATGAAAAAAAGTATTATTTTCTATGTGAGATGTATTCACTTATATTTCAGAATTGTTCAGATGAGGTTTATCAGTTACTTCTGTTCTCATCTTGGGTGTTATTCTCACAAATTCCGGCCGATGTAAACTCCAACCTTCTACGGGTGCGTTTTGGTCGAAAACGGAAAACTTTATGTCGAACTCGGGAATCTGTACGAAATTTCAAACGAAACTCTTTATTTAATCTACGCGATAAGTTAGTCTCGTTCCGTCAGTCATTATCGGATACTATAATTGTTAGCAAGAACCCGTGGCGCAACAGATAAAAGTGCTATGTGATAATCAGTTCTAAGTGACAGTTTTAATCATCAGTATACGCAATACTTAAAACACACTTACGAATTACTTAAAACTTCTACCGGATCATGGCTGACGGAACGAGAGAAAACTACTCCCGTGGATTAAATAAGGAGTTTCGTTTAAAATTCCGTACTGATCTCGAATTCGACAAGACGAACTTGAAGTAGGTCGGAGGTTACATCGTCCGAAACTTTGTGAAAATAACATCCTAGAGAACAGTAGTACGAATAATAAAAAAAACACCAAAGTATTCAATTGTTTTCCTTGCAGATATTAACAGCTAAATTCATTAGAAAGTTATGTTCGCAAAGTTCAGTACATTTCAAGGAAAGAATAGAATTTTATTCGGAAAAGTAAATGTCTATTTGTAGCGGTATTCGGCTAAGTGTGTACAAATAGCGTTAAGAATTATATTTTCTATATAATGTTAAGTCAACAGATGAATAGAACAATTATTTAAAACAATACCTCGTTTCATGTTTCTCCTTCCTGACTGTGGCCATTGTCGCTGCGTGCCTCTGTCTATTTGTTGTAGAAACGAAGCACTGAAAATCAAAGCTTGTCAGACATTCTTTTCTCATAAAAACAACAATTAATTATTATACAAAAGTCAGATCGAGAAAACGATAGATTTATTGAATCGCACGCTGGGATACATTGTAATAAATTGATCCAATCGGGCCGTTTTCGTCCCAGAGTTGTTATCGGATCAAAGAGATGTATGTATGTATGTATGTAAGAGAGAGAGAGAGAGAGAGGGGGGAAGAGAGAGAGTTTGTGTGTGTTTGTTAAGCGTTCAGCTTGTTAGGTCATATTAAATGTGTCGTGTCTTGATTGCTTTTATCTAGACCGAGAGAGATTATTTCCCCCGAATCACCTGTACTTCATATCTGTATTAGTGACTTTTGCAATGATATCGTAACGTTTGCTTTTGCTTCAGACTTATATAGACAGCAAATACACTTTTATTTTATTTATTACTTGAAAATTAAAAATGATTGAAATTAAAAACTAAGAATTAAAATAGTAATATAAAAGTTCAGGGCTAGGAGCAGGAGTTCACAGAGGTTGTTGGTTATTCTCGGGCAACGCCTGGTGTGACTGGCACAGATACATAAAAAGCGCCCGTTTATTTTATTTATAGAAACAGCAAAACAAGGATAAAAATGTTAATAATGTTTTAATAGGTGAAAGTAGGAATACACAGTGATTCTCGTTTATTCCCGGATAACACCAGGTGTGCTTGCTATTAAGCAATTATTGATTATTTAGGTTTGTTATTCATTTGTTGTTTTAATGTTCCTATCTTTTCTTTTGTTATTTTATTTGTTATAGAGAAAGCGCAACTAACGAGCGTGACACAAACAACGATACCCCACATCGCAACGACTACAAAAAACGTCCCAACAACTTTGGCGCAATTAGACGTCGTCCCCTGTCTTTATAATGGTCTCCAGTATGCATTATGGGACATTTTCCCATCGTCTGATGGTTGCAACACGTGTGACTGTCTTTACAATGGATTTATTCATTGCACTGATCACCAGTGCGCTGACGAAAATAAGGGTAAGCCCTCATTTTATAAAATAACTTGAATAGAATGATTTATTTCGTAAGTGAAATATAGAGGTTTACCTGATAGGGTCAAAGTGAGGAATCTGTTCTGTCATCAATTAGAGAAAAATACATAAAACGAAATAAATATTGCTTAATTAATGTTTTTTTTTTTGCTTTTTCAATTTTATTTTTATTCATATAAGGGTATCATTACTCTAAGTGAAACTGGGTGATTAACGTAAAATTTACGCTTGTAGCTTTGCAGGCGTGGGAGGCAAGTAAGTAAACACTCTCTCAACATAATACTCACCGAGTGTCTCAATTTTCTTTGCTTCCCACGAGGGCAAAGTTAGAGACATGTTCGGTTTTTGACGCCGGGAATATCCACCTCCTCTCAAAATGAACACTCTTTTTTTTTCGAACGAAAATAAAAATTGCCCATAGACTTCAATCAATTTTACTTACAAATTAGGCGCAAGACCATCAAAAGTATGGTAGTGCAGAATCGTTGGTCATCCTCTGTCTATCCTTCTTTTAACTAGACGCATTTTGACCGATGCGTACAAGCACCTTCCTTTCGTTCTTTCATCATATGTCCATTGCTTTCCCTTTAGCAGTCACCATAATATCACATTTACTCTCTGGACGTTTCTACTTAAAACCTCCCCAATAGTTTAAAATCAATTTTATTTATAAAAGATATTTACAAATTTATTGGAACAAGATTGTGAGTTTAACAACAACAAAACTCAAAAAAAGAAAGAAAAAAGGAAAAAAATAAAACCAGGGGTAGGTAAGTAAGATCTCCCAACCCTTTCTAGGAATAGACCGCCCACAGTTTTCCGGTTTGTTTAGCACCGAAACCAAGCAGGCAACTATTTAAGTGGGAGAGGGGCTTAAGTGGAAGCAAAAGAAATAGAGGTGGAGTTTAGGCGTGGATGGTGTATTTCCAAGATAAAACAATTTGGGAAGGTCAAGGACAAAATAACAGTAGGGACTGCGTATCTTGACAGAAAATACACTCACATTCAGACCGAAGAAGAATACCTTTTAAAAATAAAACATGAAATAGAACGACAAAAAATCGCTGTGTGTCGCATCTCTTCAAGGGTAAAATAAAAATTCCACTTTTCAAGTGAAAAAGAGAAAAAGAGCAATTTTCTTTTTTAAAATCTTTTCAATTAATGGCAAATACATTTCCTGTCGGTGTTGCGTGATTTTTCAGAGTTCTTTTCAAAGGAAAAATACAAATATATAGCAACTTGAAGCGGTTTGCTATTATACGCTATTCCACATAGGTTATTGTTGAGATGAGAACAATCTCAATAGTACGGAAAGCCTTAATAACATAACAGAAATATTAAGTGAGCCCGATAAACGTCTGTGTAAAATATATAAAAATGCACATTTCGGTCCCCATACTTCATACATCAGATTAACGAAATGAAAACAAAAACAAGCCGCGCGTGCGTGGTTCCACTCTGTATGTGACTCGATGTGGCGAGTGTAAAATGTAATAAATTTGGGCAATTTGGGGCATTTTTGACCCCCCTTTGACCCCCTGGGGAAGCGAACCAGAATTTTTCTGAGGTCAATGATGCTCATTTTATATCCAGAATAATTGCCTCTACATTTTCAGAAAAATTGAATGGATGGATCAAACGTTATGGGGGGAAAGGGTCATTTTTTGTCATTTTGGGGGCTTTTGACCCCCTAGGGGGCTAACCAGATTTTTTCTCAAAAATCGGAGAATGTCACTTTCTAACCTGACCAAAGTTACAACTTCATGCAAAATTTCAGAGAAATTCAATGGATGGTTGCGGAGAAAAATCTGGACGGACGGACGGACGGACGGACATGCCTCAAAACATAAGTCCACCGATTTTATAAATCGGGGGACCAACTAATGTATTCACATGGCATTTAAAAAAAAGATTTACTTTTACGATTACACCGTCAATGAATCTGTTGTGTGGTTTCGCCTGTCTGTTTGACGTCACATCAAATATTTAAACGAATTAATTTAACACCGAAAGTTACTTTATGTATTTTAACATGGAATTCGCCCCAGACAAGGCATGAAGCCACTTGATGTAAGGAGGCAAAAAGAACAAAATTTAATCAAGTTGCATAATAACAAAGAGGTAGAATCACTTCAAAACAAGATAGTCTTTTAACTAACGGTGATAAATTTGATAATAATCGAAACATTAGCATGGCAATGACAAACTCTGTTATCCACGCCGGAAATATCTCAAGTGACACACATCTATGTGTAACATGCAGTTGAGAATACCCCGATATTTAGCGAGTGCTGATGGAGAAGCGTCTCAATGAACTACCCCTGAGTTCGGTCTCTTGTACAATCACCAAGGAATGTGCCGACCAGAAAAGCACTATGACCTCACACTCTAATAAGGATACGTAACAACCTTCATTATCTATCAGTAATCCTGGAAGAGACCCCGGTACCAGCATTCAATCCCCTGGACTCCAAACAAGCTAGCTAAAGTGTAACCCCTTCAAGTGCCCAAATAGGAGAAGGAAGCGGGTTGAGAAAAAGTCTACACCTAAAATTTAATTTGTATATGAGTACACCACCAGTGTTTACCCGCTTCGTACTACAGCAAAGTAGACATTAAGTCACTTCAATGTCGGCAGAACATCTCGCTTCCCTGAGGATACACTTTGAAAGGGCGCATAACTAACCTGTCGGTAGTCCCCGGCAATAAGCCAATCACCTGGAAGGAAGAGGTAATGACTGGGAGGGAGCACCTATCATTGTGATACTATAGACAACCCTACACAGCTGGAACCAGCTAGGAAATAAATGACAGTAGAAAAGCAATGGAAAAATTGTGCTATACAGACAAAGCGACGGCATTGGCCATTAGCTATTAAGAGCTGGGGGATAAATATAGATAATTCGGAAGGACATATTTAATACTAGTTGGAGTAAGCTGAGAGTAACAGAGAAGACCAGCAGAAAGTAGATGCATTTAGGGAGACACTGACTATGTATGTGTTGTTCGAGGAAAACGCGGGAGGACGGGTTCGAGGCAGGTCGGCGGTGGATGGTCTCAACAGGAGATGGGTCCGAGTAGACGATAGCGATCACGATAGACAGATCCACGAGAGACCTCAGATGCTTTGTTGATACCATGAACTTGAGGATGGGAATGTAGCTCAGAAGAAGTGACACTAACGACTGGGCCTAAACGACACACACACGCACACCCGTGTTCAACAAGTTACGTTTATACAATGTACTTATCTGTGGCTGCGTTGTTACTTGGAATGCAAATTGTAAATTAATGCTCTGCGCTCGACGATTGCCTTATACTAAAATCGACACGGCCAGAATAAAAAGATGGCGAAGAAGAAAAACACGGCGCATTTCGTTTTTCTTTTTTTCTATGTGTTCATAGCCCGTTCCGTTTTCGTCAGAATTTCAAAGCACATTCCTTTTATAAATCTGTGTTACTTCTTTGTTTATTGTTTCGTCTTATTGATCTCACCGATAGCGGAATGTTGTGATTTTTTATCTCTCTCTATAAGTAATTCTTTTTTTTATTTTTATTTTTTTATTTTTATTATTATTATTATTATTATTATTATTATTATCATCATCATCATCATCATCATCATCATCATCATCATCATCATCATTATTACTACTACTACTACTACTACTAGTATTATTATTATTATTATTACTACTACTACTACTACTATTATTATTATTATTATTATTATTACTACTACTACTACTACTACTACTACTACTACTACTACTATTATTATTATTATTATTATTATTGTTATTATTATTATATACGCGACTTAGAGGAGATACGACTTCGTCCGAGTGTCTAATCTGTGTCCGCACCTGTCCTAGTCATAAAATATTATTTTTTATCTTGAGTTACGAAAGTGACTGAATTTAGAGAATGTATAATTTAATGAGTTTTTTTTTTAACACAACAACTGTTTTATGATAAATATTTTCTCACAAACATTGCGTATTTCCGAAAAAATAACGGTTATACGCGATAATGAGACGGTGATATGTATTAAAATTACTATGAAGACATATGCGTCTTCCGGTTATGTATTTTTCACTAATCCTACTTTATTGATCAATTATTCTGCATTTAATATTTTGGTTCTCTCAGTTAAAGTGAAACCGTTTTGTCGCATCCAATGATTCAGATATTCCAGTTAAAATTGAAGATTTCCCACCGATTTCGAGTCCGAAAGCATGCAGACACAACGGCCAAGTTTATGGAATCGGAGAGATGTTTTTGTCTGAAGACAAGTGTACCGTTTGCAATTGCACAGTTGGTGGTCACATTAACTGCACAGACGTTCATTGCCCTTCTGGAAATATCCAACAAAACGGTAATCTCTCTCTCTCTCTGTCTTTTTTTTTTCTCTCTCTCTCTCACTTTATCTATATATATATCTTTCTCTTTGGCTCTTTTTCTCTGTGTCTCTATCTTTCTCTCTTTCCCTCTCTCTTTCTCCTTTTCTCTTTCTCTCCCCCCTCTCTCTCTTTCTCTCTTCGTGTTTTAAAATGCTTGAACTATATATATTCAATAAAAAACAGGAACGGATATTATTAAGTTGCGTCCATTCAATCTGTGCGTTTAGCGATGAAAATAATATTTCAAAATTAAGCTTGACACACCAAAAAATCTATATAAAACGTAAGCATGGCAGACCAACGAAAATAATATTTCAAACTTAAGTGTGATAAACCACAGAAAATTATTTTTTAAACTTAAGCGTGACAGACGAACGAAAATAATATTTCAAACTTAAGTGTGATAAACCACAGAAAATTTTTTTTTAAACTTAAGCGTGACAGACCAACGAAAATAATATTTCAAACGTAAGTGTGATAAACCACAGAAAATTATTTTTTAAACTTAAACGTGACAGACCAACGAAAATTATATTTAAAACGTAAGTGTACCAGACCACCGAAAATTATTTTCAAACTTAAGCGTGACAGAACAACAATTATTATATTTCAAACTAAAGCGTAGTAAACCACAGAAAATTTATCTTAAACAAAATGTAACAGACTAACGGAAATTATATTTTAACTTAAGCATGACAGACTAAAAAAATTATATTTCAAACGTAAGCATGAATGGACGCATTTAAAAACTGTTCATGCTACCTGTAGTCAATCCGTAAAGGAAAAAAATCTGATTCTCTCCTAACTTGCAATCCACAGTTCCTTTCCAACGTTACTCTAATCTCTGAAGAGCTCTTCATCCTCAATAAAAAAGAGTACAGTTTTTATACTACTCAACCAACCACCTACGCAAATTGACTATCAACCAGCACCATCTAGCTTTGAAATACTCCAAACAGCCAATCTGCAAAGGGAGTATGACTCAATTAAACAAATAAACCACATAATTGGTTTCATAATCCGCCATCCACGCCGGCTGTCTTCGTTCGCGTTGCAACCTTCGTACAGGTTCTTGGGAGACTTAAACAATCTCTTCATCTGATGGTAATTAAACTCTCCGTATATCCAATACGTAACGAGGAACTCCGTTAACTGACACGCTTTTTTAGTACATCAGTTACTGTTCCTCTTCCCCAGCGGGTTGTGCATCTGACATTGAGCGGTTTCACCCACACCTCCTCACCCACCGTGATTTTCGCTTGCCCCCGTTTCACTCTCTCCGTCATTGCCAGTGGATGTCGCCATTTGTACGTAAAAACAGATCGATGTGTCACTTATGTTTCGTCTTGGCCAGCCTTCGGCGCCATGTTATAACAAAAGACTGTTTCTTGGGGCGTAATTTGGCTTCTTGCTGCCACAGCTTTTATAGTTCGATGGTGCCTCTCTATGATCCCATTGCCGCTTGGACGGTACGCTGTTCTAATATATTGCTAAAACGCCCCACTTCTCACATCTCTCTCTGAAGACCTCGAACCAGAATTTCATCCCGTTGTCCTTTAGGATCTATTCTACTGCCCCCATCTCCATAAACACTTTCTCAACAACTCTCTTTACCTTTTCTGCTTTTTCTGTTCTGATGTTACGCCATATTGCTACTCTCCCAGGTCCACAGGCAATCATAGTTAAATAAAGTGTATGCCTATAATGCGTGATATCAATAGCCAGGCGCCTATATATTCGACCAATTGATACCGCCATAGCTTCTTGCCTACATGAATTTGAAGGCAGTCCGATTTTAAGTCCACGTTTTTGGTTACTCGCTCCATTTTCCTCCACTCCCTCATGACTTTTTTCACATACGTCAGTTCCATTTTTAGTGTGGCAGGCTAGGTGGTTGATCAACTCCCGGAAGTCCAATACTGGCCTGACTTTCTTCTTGGTAGGCTGAACTACTGTCATAAGTGGCAGAATTCCTTCAACCTTCCTTGACCATGGTATTAAAATTCCTTCGCCGATCCACCTCTAAACTTCATTCTCGAACTGCGGTCTTATTCCTCCCGTTAGCTTTCATAGCAGCTAACCCGATGTGTCCGCTTAAGCAGTCTCGCGATCGATTGCCATTCTATAGTCCATATGTCGTCATCAAAAACGGCTCGAAATCCTCATCTTTAATCTGACATGGCCTGGGTTTTGTTGGCTGGATGCCATTATTACTGTTTGCGCTTCTTGCCGTTCTAGTTACATATTGCTTGCCAGACTTCACCTCGCCTTAGGCTCAATGTCACATTAATTCCCGCGACGAGCGTATCCAGCACAATTACTCGGAGTCGTAGTGGTATCTTTCTTACTATAATCTCAGCATTGGTCTCTCCAAAACACTTCACCGTTCTGCCATCTACTACTCTAATATTGCTGGCTCCATTCTAAAATTTCGTGACAAGCGTAGTTGTACAGCCGATATCAACAAGGGCTCTAGCTTTGTTCCCGTTGACAGTAACCACTATCTGTGGCAGAAAACTTTCAACCGCCTTTTTCAGAATTAAAGGGCGACTACTGGCGAAATAGCGTTCCGGTATTTACGTCTCTTCACTATCTGCTCCTCTTCGCCAGGCTTGTTCGCGGTGTAGGTCGCGATTGCCCCTAGTTTACTATGGCGTTTCGCCAACACCTTGGCAGGATTCAATATTTCCTCTACCCCCATGGTTTCAACCTCAGTCATTTGTTGTAGTTCTATCGAGATACTGTCAAGAAAACCACTCACGAAAGTCATTTTAACCGTCTTCGCAAGATTTCTTCCCGTGTATGCGGCCAATCCTGCTAGTCGTCTTATCTCTGCTGCATATACATCCACCGATTCTCCGGGAAAGGTAACTCTTTTGAGTTTATTATAAGCCTCAAAAGCACCCTCTGAAAATGCTGTCCTCAATCTCTTCTGAATCTTCTCGGCATCTGCCTAGTTCGCCTCTCCCATTTCCAAATAGACTGCTAGTGCATTTCCCTTCAAATACATTGGGATCAATGTTGCTACGTCATCAATCTTTTACAGCTTTGCAAATAACTTCAGCTTATTGAGCCACGCGACCAACTCGCCTTCTCCTTTAAATGGCCTCAAAACGTCACTGCTTAATCTCACTCGTTCGGCCATTTTCGCCGAGATAGCTTGTAGTAAATCCATAAAGGAAAAAAGTCTGATGCTCTTCCAACTGGACATCCACAGTTCACTTTCAACGTTACTCTTCTCTCTGAAGAGCTCTTCGCCCTTAATAAAAAGAGTACAGTTTTTATACTGCTCAACCCACCACCTATGCAAATTGACTATCAACCAACGCCATTTAGCTTTTAAATACTCCAAGCAGCCAATCTGCAAAGAGGAGGGAACTCAATTTAGCAACTAAACCACACTACCTTTTACAAAACAATTGACTCGCCACTTTTATAAAACATTTCTTTCATTATTTTTAATCCAGAAGTAGAGGACCACTCCTAACTCTAAACTGTCTACCACCAACCGTCCTCGGTGTAACCGTAAACATTATCCGGTGGAGCGACCCCCAGTTTGACAGTTTTTGAGAAGTGTGGAGTTACGCATTATTTGCTGTTACTCTCAGATTCACTCTGCCCCGGTGTGGTAGTACCTTTCAGGATCCCATCTATGTTTTAAATAGAATTTGTTCCGTGAACGTCACCACTAAAAAGACCCGGACATCCTTGGGCAAGGTGTTACTCCCTATCTTATCAAACCACCTTGAAATCTAGCTTTCCCAGTCCTTTTACTTTTTTCTACCTAACTTATTTACGAACTCTATAGTTTACCTCAGTTCTGACTACTCCCATGAATACTGGGTGTGACACAAAACTGCATCCAGTGGAGGAGCCAAACTTTAGGTGCTGTGGAGAGTTTGGAATCATTCCTTGGTTGCATTATTCACCAGACCACTCTAAGCCGGGGTCTTAGTATCTGTCATGGTCTCATATATTGGGTTGGCCGAAAAGTTCGTTCGTTTTTTTAAGTGGTTATTAATGAAATTCATTTTCCACGCTCGATTTGGAAATTTGATAAAGTCTGCGATGCGTCTGGTTTTCAAATAGCAATCTTGTTCAACTACAGATTTCACTTGGTCACTGTCGATCATCTTTGGCCGGCCAGAGCGAAGAGCATCTCTGACTGAAAAAATATCTTTTCGACATCAGGCAAACAATTTCTGGCACATCTGTTCTGTAACAACATTCTCTCCATACAAATGGCATATCATTATGCAGGTTTCTGTAGCTTTTTTTCCTTTTTGTGTAAAAAAAGCATCAAATGTCGGTAGTGCATTGTATGATCTTCCATTTCAAAGTCTGAAATACAAGCAAAAATCTAAGAACTCCTCTGCTCAGAGGCTTATTACACACGTACACCAACGTACTCGCTACATTAAATTCAGGATTCAAAGAACAGGAATATCAAACGATTTTTAGTAAGTCGGAAAGATGACATTTAAAAAAGACGAACGAAATGTTGGCCAACCCAATATATGAGTTAAATAGGATCTATCGTTTATAAACTATTTATTTATAAAATATACGCCTACAAAACAAATTAACGTACAAACTAGTCGTAAGAATCAGATGAGCCCAAAGATGAGATACCGTTACCGTATCTCCACAGAGCACCTTTTCCTGTCTTGACAGAGTACAAAATCGATAATCTTTTCACTCTCCTTAACACTTATCCTCTGGTGGCTCTAATAGACACAATAGTAAAAAAAAATATACAAAACATCCATTTACAGCATGGATAAATATGTGAAGATATTACACATTTAAAGCATAAAATCTTTTACCAAAATTACTGCATTCAGCATTAAATAACTCGAAAATGGTTGTAATGCCGTAAAACAAAACAACTAACTAACCTATCATCCACTTTTTAAAGTGGATGGTAGGTTAGTTAGTTGTTTTGTTAACTAACCTATCATACACTTTAAAAAGTGGATGATAGGTTAGTTAGTTGTTTTGTTTACTAACCTATCATTCACTTTAAAAGTGGATGGTAGGTTAGTTAGTTGTTTTGTTAACTAACCTATCATTCACTTTAAAAGTGGATGGTAGGTTAGTTAGTTGTTTTGTTAACTAACCTATCATTCACTTTAAAAGTGGATGATAGGTTGGTTAGTTGTCTTCATTAAAAACCAATGCGTTTTTATCAAAAACTAGAAAAACGGAGACTTGTTAAATGATAAAAGATTTACTGTGTCCGTTGATGCGTAACTGAATAATCGTTTTCACTTAAATTCTATTAAAAATTTCAAAAACAGACGAATGAATCGATGCTTTATTTTGCAGATCAAAAATTAAAGCTTGTGGATGAAGTATCGCCAATGACGAAGAACATCAGCCGGCCTCCTGCAATTGTTACGGTCGCTCCGGGGACTACAACGTTGCCAACTGTTGTTGCGCGCAAAACGTTATGTTGGTACAACGGCCGGTCATACGAGAGCGGTGAGACATTCAACTCGGTAGATAAGTGCAACACCTGCACTTGTATGCCGGATAGCCTGCTTACTTGTACCCAGGCACCTTGCCTAGACGGTAAGAACTCGTGTACCTTTATTTTTAATAATTTTTTTTTTAACTCCCATGTACAGCTAGTTTTTAACTAGCTGTACATGGGAGTAAAAAAAAAAATCGTTAATTGTTAAGAAGGAAAATAAATTTATTTTGGTAGCTGTAATTTCGTAATCAAATTATTTTGTGAAACATTAATTGTTTAAAAGTTCTGTTTAGTACTTGACGTTAATCGATTAATAGTAAAGAACAAAAAATGATGTGTAATTATTATTAAAAAAATTCTTTTTAATATTTAAAAATATAATGCGGTTTTAGATATTTATTTTTGTAGAAGTCAGGAAAAATAACTCATTACATGATAACTTCCCTTTAATGTTTTGGAATATTCGGTGAGTAAGGGTAAATGTTTCCACTCTAACAGTGTTCTTAGCTGGAATATGTATTTTAAGAAAGAAATTAAGGTACTTATATCGAATATGAACTAGTTTCCGTAAACTTCGCGTCGGTAGCGTTCTGGCATGTAACGTAAACACCCGAGAGATGACGAGGCGAATTCCAAGGTCTACATTTAGTGTTTTTGAACCTCCGTGAATACTTGTCCGTTATTCCTGTTCTTTCTATGAATCGGCAAATGTAATAGCAATTCTGACATGTTTTCTTTTTGTCAACAGCTTTCTTTCCTGGCAGAAATAAATGACTCCTTCGGGAGATTCGACAATATTACACAGCTCTTCGTAATTCATTAAGAAAAAATTAACAGGAAATAAACATGCACTGGCTTTGATCAATTTTTTCTGGCTTTAATCAATTTCAATACTGGTTAGAAAATGTGTCGTCTGGTTAGAAAATTTGTCGTCTGATAGCTGACAGCTGATTTGTTAATCGCTCGGCATCTCTCGGGTGTTTATGTAACATGCCCGAACGCTGGCGACGCGAAGTTCACGGAAACTAGTTCATATTCTATATAAGTACAAAAATAAATTCGTGCTAATAACATAGTGGAAGGAAAAAATGAAAATAAATGGGATTATAGACTATAAATTTACAGACGTTTATTTCAATTAATGTCGCTATACTTATCTCTTTCCATTCAATGCTGAGTATATTTGTAGCAGTTATATCCCCCTCTCAAACAATTGCACCGGTTTGCCAGGAGGCGTCACTTTTCACCGTCAGGTGGCGCTGGAGGATGACCACAGAGTTATCTGCCCTTCTTGATTATATAAACCGGTGCACAATGCCAGACAGGCCTCTCTTTTTAGTTCCAGCCATGGCAGACGGTAGTCATCGGAGACGCTGCTCGTCTGACCCACAAAATCACATGTGTTCAAACTCATAAACACGTTTTTCTCGGTAAGAGATTTTTCTTCACACGCGTATTCATATTCCTACAGAGACAATTTCTTCTCCAGAACATTTTATTTTCACACACACAATTTCTTTATTGAACATATTTTCCCATGTGCTTTTCAATCATATGAACTATTTCAACTCCACACACATTATACATACATACATACATATATACACACAGCATTCGATATTTCAAGCGGATTGCTATTTGAAAATGCGGTAAAATCATTTTTATGATACAAAACTGAGATATTTACCTTCTCTCTTTTCTCTCTATCTCTTTGTCTCTGTCTCTCTCCCTCTCTCTCTCTCTTTCTCTCTCTCTGTATCTGTCTGTCTCTCTCTCTCTCTTTCTCTAGCATTTTGTTTGCTATCTTGAGCAATCGAAATAAATGAACTGTTTAAATTAAATTAGTCTGACGAAAGGGGGTCAGCAAATAATGCCCTCGATGTCAAAAGGACAGAGCTGGTAATAAGCAAAGTAATTGGCGTACACTTTTAACCCATCCGGTGACTCTAAGTTTAGTTTCATGCTAACAATTGTGTAACACTAATATATGCAAAATAAAAATCTATGTTGGTCCTGTTTGGGGAAAAAAGACAAGTTGAGGACTCTGATTTTTGCTACTTATGTTTTGAGTAAGTTTGGAGTTGTTTGGAGTTGTTTGGAGTTGTTCCTGAGCGAAAGTTGATTCGGAGACATGCTTTCTTGTTTTCGATCATTCGTTGATTTCTTACTTGAATCCCTAAATAGTTATTTTATAGAAAAAATTCACTCAACGCAATACCCTTCTGATGGGCTAACTAACAACAGTTCATTTCGTATTTTTTCTATTATCTTACGATTGATCAGTCAATCAAAGTCTCCGATTCATGACCGTGAAGGGAGCATTCAGTAAAAACACAATATATGGACGGTCTATTAAGAGTCACAGCATGTTTGTTTTTATTTCGACAAGTGATCCGATTATTTGATGTGAAACAATGTACTCAGGGACTTGATCAAAATATTTCACCCGCAATCTGTTATGGTAAATTTCAAATCAAATCTTGTTTTCACAATTTCAGTATAATTTCGCCTTGGCCATCTGCTTTTCAAGTTCAAAATATAATCGTTTTCAAAAACAAATATGATTTTTAAATTGTAATTTAAACCAACACATATATTACAAATTATATACAATGTTTGTTTATTATTTTATTAAAATGCCTGTGGTGATGAATGAATTTGAAAAACTATTACAAAGATTGTATTTGTTTGAAAATAATCAGACACGAGGAAAACTGAGGTGTCTTTAGTTATGTTATTGCATTGTCTATGCTCACTAGGTAAAACCTGTAATTGGATTAAAATGAATAATTTTATAGACTTGGTTAAAAAGCGTCTGTTGTTACGTAATGTCCGTTGTTTTTACTTAGTCTCCAAATCGAAAAGGTGTTGCAGTAGAACTAGAGAAATCGAATGCAACAAAGTTTTTTTTTATTTATTGGGTTGGCGAAAAAGTTCGTTCGGCTTTTTAATGTCATCTTTCCGGCCTACTAAAGATCGTTTGGGGTAGCGAGTATGTTGACGTCAGTGTGTAATAAGCCTCCGAACAGAGGAGTTCTTACATTTTTACTTGTATCAGGTTGGAAAGAAAGTAATGTCGTTTTTGTCCAACACATTTATTTCATCTGAAACATTCACATTAGGGCGTTTTTAATCTTTACAATAATTTCCTTCATTTTCTATGACTTTTGTCCAACGATCAACTAGCTTCTTGATGCCTTCTTCAATACATTTCTCTGATTTTTTAGAGAAAAACAAATTTAGGTCGTTTTTGAGTTGGTCGTCATTTTCATAAATTTTATTGTTTAAGTGATGCTGAACCGACATGAAAAGATGGTAGTCGGGTGGAGCAATGTCAGGTGAATAAGGCGGATGAGGCAAAACTTCCCAATTGAAACTCATGAACTTTTCCTGAGTGAGTTTTGTTGTGTGAGGTTTCGCGTTATCATGCTGAAGCACTACACCCTTCCTATTGAGTAATGCTGGTCGTTTTTTTTGATAGAGCAATTCTTAGATCATCCAGTTGCGAACAATATTTTACTGCTTCGATTGTTTGATTATGCTCTAGTAATTCATAATGCATCACTCCTCTCATGTCCAACCATAAAGAGAGCATAACCTTTTTTAGATGTAATTCTTGTTTTGGAACAGGCTGTGGACTTTGGTTTCCGTCTAACCATTGTCTTTTGCGTTGGGTATTCTTGTAAAGAACCCATTTTTTATCGTCAATCACAATTCTTTTCAAAAATGGTTCTCGATGATTCCTGGAAAGCAAAGATGTGCAAACAGTCAATCTTTGATTTCGTTGAGCGTCAGTCAAATCGAGGGGAACCCAGAGTCCAAGTTTTGAAACTTTTCCTAACTCGTGAAGGCATGAAATAATTGTGGTATGGGTTGTATTGAATTGTTGAGCTAATTATCTGCTGGTTAGCGTCTTTAATGGCGTCTTTATCAATTGATTTTGGCCTTCCCGAACGTCGCCGATCTGACAGGTTAAAGTCTCTAGAAGAAAATTTTGCAGACCACTGTTGACATTTTCGATCATTCAGAACATTTATCCCATAGACAGTTTCAATATTCCTTGTAGCTTCTGCAGCTGAGTTTCCTTTTTTGAATTCATAGAGCATGCAATGTCTCAGATGCTCCTTACTAATATCCATTGTTGACGGCTGAGACCGTTAAACTTAATATTTTCCAACTAATTACTATATCTGAAAGGCAAAGCAAGATATTAAAACACCGATTCACCAAAAAATCTAGAACTGTGTACAACTTAGGAGGCTGCAAAGTGATGAAGTAAAAAATACGACATTACTTTCTTTCCAACCTGATATTTCAGGCATTGAAATTGAAGATCAACCAGTGCACTGTCGACATCTGATGCTTTTTTACCAGAGAAAAGTGGAAAAAGCTGCAGAAACCTGCAAAAAGATATGCCATGTGTATGGGGAAAATACTGTTACAGAAACGGTATGCTAGACCTGGTTTGCTTGATTCCGAAAAAGACAATTTTCAGTGAGAGATGCTCCTCGCTCTGGCCGGTCAATGATAATCGACAGTGACAGAGTGAAAGCTGTAGTTAAACAAGATGACTGTTTGACAACCAGACACATCGCATACATTCTCAAGATTTCCCAAATCGAATAAATTGCATGAACTCGATCATGTTTTTTAAACTTAATGTTTGGGTCTCTCCTTCCTAAAAAAAACGAACAAACGTTTTTGACCAACGTAATAGCTTAAAAGTTATTGCATGTAGAATATAAACCTTTCTTTTAGCATACCCCGCTTATAGATACGATCAACTCCTCAACCCATAGCTGGAGAGTAAAAGACATCGTTTGCTCACTTTGATCGACAAGTCAGTTTTCTCATGTTTTACGCGATCTTCGGGATCGGTGACGTAAGTCTTAGAAGCCCATTAATATTTTATTAGCATCAGTAAAACACCTAATCGGACCACAAGTTGATAAGCTGTTAAATAGACAAATCGCATTGATTAATCACTAATTTCCAATGTGTTTTAGCATTGAATAAACCAATAATGTGTTGATACGTTGTTAAACAGACAAATCGAACCCAGAAAAACCAAAATGAGTAGCCATTTTGTTTTGTCTTCTGTTTTTAACCGATCGTGTTTTCCAGCGTTATCTGATCAATCCACCTGCACGTACAACGGTCATGTTTATGAAAATGGACAGATGTTTAACTCGGCTGATGGATGCAACACATGTGGCTGCCTTGACGGCGGGGCCATCCTTTGCACGAATCAAGTTTGCAAGCTCGGCAAAGACAAATTTAAAGGTAAGTTTACTTCCATGCAAATTCGGTGTGCGCTTATGTCAAAACGGGAAACGCTCAATTGCTTTCAGAGTTGGTATTCTTGTCATGCGATTGTTTGTATCAAGGGAGGCGCGAGAGCGCTCTATCCGTCAATAGACTCACGAATGGCCTATGCTGGAAATCTCATTTATTTGATCAATCATAACTCAAAAACCAATAAACCAAATTAGTTAAAACTTTGTACAAAATTTTTATTTGATAGGTTCTATAAGTGTGTAGAATTTCAGCATCATTAGTCAAGGCAACACAGAGATCCAGAAAGTCAAATCATGAAATCATGTTATCCGTGTGTACGTACGTACGTACGTACGTATGTGCCACCCTGTATCTCATCAACTATTTGATGGATTCATCTGATTGTTAGCAGAGATAGAGGTTCTAGGGTCTAGTTGATGGCATTTTAATTTCAGTTTACCATATACCTGAGTTTTCCAGGAAATTCCAAAAAACCTTAAAAATGACTAGTATTCATACACGTTATTCTATATCTTATCGACCATTTGATGGACTCAGCTGATTTTTGGCAAAGATAGAGGTTCTAGTGTCTAGTTGATGGCATTTTAATTTCAGTTTACCATATACCTTGATTAGTCAATCTACCAACTATATCAGTTATGAGAAGACATTGTATTGAGGCATAGCCTTTACAAAAGTAGTGGCATTCCATGAGATATGACTACATATCAACCAAACCATTTCATTATCACATCACTAGAGTATAAATTTCTATGCATGAGTGGATAAAGTGTGTGAGCTGAAGAAAAATTCCTACCAGTAAAATACATAGCCTTGTTGTGCTCGCATGCCCTTAATGACAATAAAAGTGTAAAAATTTGTGAATTTCCTTGCTTTTGTACATTTAGTGTATATGAATTTTCATCTTAACCCTATTAAGAGCATATGATTTCAGTATACTGGCATTTTTCATGGAATATACATAGTGTTAACATTTAGTCTTACATCACCTTCCCTTTATAGCGAGATTATCCGTTTGGAACTAGATAAAGTAATTCCTATACTACTACTACAAATAATAACAAAAATGATACTAATATAATAATTCATAATAACTATGACGATGACGATAGAGCTGGGGTTGTTATGAATATGAGCCATTCAAATATAAGTTAGAGATTGGAATACAGCTTCTTAGATTCTTTTGGAATTCAAGATTGAGTTTATTTTGACAGTCTGGGATTTATGAACCTCGGTGATTAAATTTTTAAAATGAACATTTAGTTTTGTTGTTTAAAAAGGAATCTGTAAAAACAAAAACATGTTTTGATAAATACGGTCAGTCGATTAGAAAAGAGGGGCACCAGCAGAGATCTCGCTGTATATAAAGGAATCAGTATGTCAGTAAGATAATGTCGATATATACAAGCAATAACAGTAAGCAACGTAAACTCTTTGTCTGCAGCAAAATATATTTATGCTAGGAGAATGCACTGGCTAAAGAAAAGTGCTGATTTTCAGTTTTATTTAACATGGCATTCTCAACGAAGAAAGTGACATCGTCACACATAACAATAAGAAATAACGTCACGCATAACCATTTGCGGAACATAATAGACATTCGTATGTTCTACCAATAACGAACTTGGGGCACCACGTTACATCTTTTGGTATAGTTTTTACTTTAATCTTTTCAAAATACAGCACGAAAAATATAAGAGGAAAAGAGAGTAGAAAATGGACTTTAAGATTACTTTCGGCAGCGTCGTATCTCTCGCTTCCCTTATTTTGGTTTTTAGTCTTCACATTCCATGAACGATGTTTCTGACAAAGGGGGGGGGGGGGTTGCTGTTTCCTGGGTCGGAATCTATATGCATCTAAGGCTTATCGTTGGCTAGTTTTTAAACTTGAAGTAGTATTTTATTTAGCTCTTTACATCAAGTGGCTTCATGCCTTGTCTGGAGCGTTTTCCATAAACAAAATCATTTAAGTAACATTTAAAAGGCAGCAAACGAAATACCTGATTATTTCACGGTTAATTAAAGAAAATAGATTTTAATTTCGTTATATTTCGCTATATTTATATACTAGCAGAATACCTGCCAAGTCTTATATCTAGAATCCTTATTCTAATGTTGATCAAAATCCATTAAATGGTTTAGATTCTAGAAAAATATCTAAAAATGTGGGTTTAAGCTTGAAGGGTCTAAAAGAAGAAAGCGAAATTCAGTGGATCTTGTTTAAGTTATGGCTCATAACTATGGATCAAATTTTATGCAAATCAGAAATATTTGAATTTTCATCTTGATGGTTGAGTTCATATTTTGCTCCCTAATAACCGTTTAAAATACCTCAAAGGAGTTGACATCTTCGGAATATTTATTAATTCATATCTAATACCTATGGTTATAATTTCATAAAAATCGGAGTTTCACGAAAGCCTCCTAGTTTCCTTTATAAAACTTAATTTAACTAAATATAGCCCACATTACTAGGTCAAATCATACCAAAGACTAACATAATGATATTAAATAATTACTTTATAAGGTAAGGACCAATAGTAAGTGGAGTAATATACCGACAGGAATGACACCCTCTCCTACATCACGGTGTAGTAGCACATGGAAGAGACATTTCGGGTTTCTCTCAATTACGGTCGACAGCTATGTTCCAAAATTCATAATGATCGGTTCATTACTTTCGGAGAATAACCCTCCAAACACTCACACACACTATAAATACTTTTTATTAAATATTAAACTGCTTTTTTATATACAGACGATATGGTTTTGGGCTTTTTTCCCTCATCAATGCAGGAGTGGTGGTTGCAGGCAGTCGCATGGGATTAAACGCAGTTCGTAGATTCAGGCTAGAATCACGAGACAACTGCTCGGGACCACACGGCTACTGGCAATCAGCACAGATAGTAATTGAAATTAAGATACACTTACCAGGGGAGTCAGAGGGAGCGTTATTGCTATCCACGGAACTCGCTTTGTCGCAAACGACAACAAACTTTTCTCAATTTCACGGGGTTTTTCTTTCAAGACTATTACCTATTAAATCTTTAAAGGGGCTTTTAACTAGAAATACTTTTTATTAAATATTAAAGTGCTTTTTTTACTTACAGACTATATCGTTTCGATATATATATATATATATATATATATATATATATATATATATATATATATATATATATATATATAGCTATATGCGAGATCCGAACACCGTTTCGTAAGATCACTCTATCTGCCTGGTAAATAGCAGCCGATTGTCGCTATTTACAGTTAAAGTTACTCTATATTTACTGACTAATTGACGATGGCCGTTTGGATAAGATCACCGACTACGAATCAGTGGCGATTTGTGTTCGGGGTTCGCGCCTACCGACCGTCGGGAATTAGTTCCTAGACTGAAGATTGCGTTAGCATGAAACATCGATGTCTCTAGGTATTTAAATAATTAATATTTATTTATAAAAATATTATTGTATATATATATATATATATATATATTTGTTATTGTTTATTATCTATGTACTTATATGTCTCGTCCTTTTTCAATCGGAACTCATCAGCATAGAGATATGACTATTCACTACCGGTCATACTTTATAGGCGGTCCTGACGTCTAGAGAATTCTACTTCTTTTTAAAGGAAGGAACGATGTATTTTAAAGCTAGTGACGTCATGCTGTCTTAATACTACACTTACAGTGCTCTACTTTTTCTAGGAGCGACAAATAATAATAAATATTTGTTATTGTTTATTATCTATGTACGTATACGTTTCGTCCTTTTTCAATCGGGACTCATCAGCATAGAGATATGACTATTCACTACCGGTCATGCGATTCGAAACCCCGGAGTACAAGTATTTTTCAACTCAAATCCGATGCCTTAACCACTCGGCCAATTTTAAATAGCGAATAAACGGTGATATATATAGTAAGTTATGAAAATATATTTATGGCAATTACGCTACACAGAGGCTCCCGCGTTACATCGCCGGAGTAATCTTCAGCCTTAAGATTCCTCCCGAAGATGAAACGCGGGAGTCTCTTAATTGCGATAAATATATTTTCATAACTTACTACCTAGCTCTACTTACGTATCGAGCACTGTTGAAGTAAATACTGAAAATTGATACATAAAAAATTATATCTCCTTATAAAATTTTATGTGGATACATGAAATAGTAATTATATATATATATATATATATATATATATATATATATATATAAAACAAAACAGTTGAACAAAGCGAAGAGTTTGAGTTTCTTGGCTCATTTGACATTAGCAGAAGAATAGAAATAGCAACTTCTGCATTCAGACGTTTAGATCAGGAAGGGCATATCTACACCTCTGAAGTGTATACTTCACAATGCATTGATAGTTCCTATTGTTGTATATGTAAGTGAAACATGACCTGTACTGACAGAGCATGAAATAAATCTCAATGTCGTTGAAATAAAGTATTTAAAAGCTATCCTTGGAGTAACTTTGCGAGATAGACTAAGATATGCAGATATCAGAAAGAGACTTAATATTAACATGTGCATCAATAACATTATTCGAAAAAAGATACCAATGTAGTTTGGATATGTTTCCCGGTTTCCAGACTCCAGCTATGCAAAGAAATCATGTCAAGAAGATTTAATTCAAGAAAACTCAGGAGGATGACCACCAAACAGATAGGTCGTGCAGATTAGGATTAAGACTGGCATGTCGCTTCTGACTGATGAAAGATTGGCCCAAGATTGAATTTTGTTTTCAAGCATGTGGCGAAGATCTCCGGTGTATGCAAATAAGTCAAGTAAGCCATACACATAACTAACTTTATATATACCGACTAAAATGTAATCAGTTGTACTAACTAAAGTATAGGTGAGCGTAATTGGACAATGGATACCGTCTGTAGAATATTATGTGACTTGTTATTTTTATAATTCCGTCTTAATCTAATTGGAGCCTATTTTTGTACATAACTGTGATAGGTTTTTTAGATGCAATTTTGAGGCATATTTTATTTGTTTTTCCCACGCTATTGGTTCATAAACATAGGATTAAAAGATATGTTAATCCACTAGATATTATTTTTAAAGCTCTAATACAAACTTAATACACACCTAGAGGTTCTTTATCAAAGTTTACTCGATAAAAATTGTGTTTGATCTTAACACCGGGCTTTGTTTTCGATGACATCCTCAGACAGACATTACAAATATCATCATCATCATCATCATCATCATCATCATCATCATCATCATCATCGTCGTCGTCGTCGTCGTCGTCGTCGTCGTCGTCGTCGTCGTCGTCGTCGTCGTCGTCGTCGTCGTCGTCGTCACCACCACCACCACCACCATCATCATCATCATCATCATCATCATCATCATCATCATCATCATTTTTTGATCACTCTTGGACAAGGAAACCCTCCCTGGTTTTATACCACCTTGTTCTGTCTCTGGATAGGCGTGGCCTTGAAGGACACAGTTGACTGTCGAGGTACTCTTCCCACCTAGATTTTGGCCTTCTGTTTTTTTCCATTGCCTTTGGATCCATTCGGTCGCTCTAGATACCCACATATTGTCTGTAGATGTCGATAGGTCACCTAGCGGTTCGTATGGTGGTGGTCACGAATGTAGATGTTTTTTTAATAAATAAATGTATGTAAAGACAAGTAGACTAGTATCGTTATTCTGTTTCTCATACTGTTTTTTTTTTCGTTTTCTGTGTCTTCACTAGTTCCGATGGAACACATTTCCCCGGTGAAATGCTCCTACAATGATCATACGTACGATGCTGGCGACGTTTTCAATTCGACAGATAATTGTAATGTGTGTAATTGCACAACTGAAGGATCAGTTAAATGCACGGAGAAGGCTTGCCGACGGAAACCAGGTATGTTGGACATCTATCTATTTACTAAGCGCTGCTGCTGTTGTAAGGCGAGTCGGGCTTCTACTCACGAAGATTGTGCTTCAAGATTGTCTCGTCTGCATGAAGTCCCCCTTCTTTGTCGCAGCTATTCGTTAAACCTCCAACATTGTAGGTTTCTACTCCCGACAACGGGAGCATCAAGGCTCAGCGATTGCATGTGAAGTGGAGGAAGGTTTGAGCCTGAACCAACAAAAGGATGGTGAAGAAGCAACGTTGCCACTCTCATTGTATTGATCCGCGGTTCCGTGCATGCCAGGTTTTTGCTTGCAACACGCAGATTGAGATACGAAGAGAGAACGACGGATCCTGATGCCGACTCCTTCTGGATGTTCACCAAATAAATCCATGTTAGCAGGGTTGCAACCGTAATACAGCTTGGTGAAAACTATGTCCAGCATCGGTGGCCCTGACATGATCCGGAGTTCCCGACGGTATAACTTTACACTACTTTGTTGCCCCCCCCTACCACGGTTAAGAAGGGTTGAACTTTGGGGGTGGGGGGACTGCTGCTTTGCTGCTTCTTTGTTGTTGATGCAGTAGCAGCAGCATGGTAAGGGGAGTCATGAGAAGAGTGGGGATGAGGATGAATGGCGAATCGAACTTCTGAACAGAGCCAGCGAAGATCATGTCTCAGGATTGTCTGATCTGCATGAAGTCCTCCACATTGTCCCTAGCTATTCAGTACACCAGCAAGATTGCAGATTTTTATCTCGAACATCGAGATCATTAAGATCTAGAGGTTTCATACGAAGTCGGGAAATGGTTAAGTCCAGAACACACAGCGAAAAGGTGGTTGCGCATGAACAGAAGCAACGTCATTATCCCCACGAGAAAAAAGCGACCAGAGGACCACGGTTCCTGATGTTTAGTCCTTCTCAAATATCAGCAGAACTCTGTTAGTTGGGCAGCTCTTAGACTACCACGTTGCCGAGACCCTACTAAAGTAAGGAAGGGTTTAACTATATGGGGTGGTAAGGCTGTCAATACGCAAGATCTAAATTAAAGGGTTATAAGTCATCCAAACTCGACGCAGTGATAGTAGTAGTAGTTGTAGTAGTATTAATACATATTTTATCGTATATGTAAACAAGAAGTAGACGATAACTAATTTTATGCCACGTTAATTTAATTACAAACATTTTACTTTTGTTCGTACAAGAAAAATGTGTAAAAGCAAAATTATTATTTTATTAAAAGGAATATGTTTATTGAAAATACGTTCAGAAATAAGTTTATCTTCTCACTATTATAAAAAGGGCAGTTGTGTGTGTATGTTTGTGTGTGTGTTTATCCAGATAAAAGTCAAATTTGACATATTCTTGATCGGCGATTCCCTGGATAAAATAATATCTAAAAATTAAGAAAGATTATTAATTTTGGAGGGTCAGCTGAACCAGGTTTCGTCGGGGAGGAGGTCGGATTTTCAGCTTTTTCCAGTGTAATCTATTATATAAAGGAGAAGTGAATGGCAAACCTTGTTATTATTATTATTATTATTATTATTATTATTATTATTATTATTATTATTATTATTATTATTATTATTATTATTATTATTATTATTAATGCCTTAAAACAAGAAAGAGGAATGGGTTTAGCGCAAGTGAAAGGGGAGTGGGGGAAAGGAATGTGGAAGAAAGGGGAAAGGAAAAGAAAAAAAGATAGAGAGACGAGAGATAGGAGTTTTAATGTAAACATGTAACACACACTTTTTAACCCTTTATATATTTTTTCATAGCACGAGAAACGCAAATCTTACTTGATTATGGAAGACGTCAACACTGTGATGTAATGTGTGTGATCGTGTTCCATAATATATTTCGAGGAAGACCTCTTCATCAAATTGTGGGTGTTTCAAATCTCAAAAGCACATATTACACACAATTACACACAATGCTTCAAACAAACTACCTCTCTTATATATATATATATATATATATACACTTGATTATTGGGAAAATTGTCGTATAATCAGTACCATTGGAGAGCCATGAATATTATAACTGTCCTGTTTTTAAATCTCCGAAACAGTTACATGGTAAACAGCTGATGATCCCCGTGTTAATATTAGACGCTTAAGGTCTCCTGTTTTTGTTTCACTCTTAGATAATTACCCCCCCTTTTTTTTTTACTTATATTTTTTCATTTATTAATTTTCCAACGAATGTTAAGTCTGCAATATCTTGGATTTAGTTAGTTTGTCTGGGAATTTAAACTGCATTTTACATTTAAAAAAATTTTTTTTTTTAATGCCTCAAAGCTTCTTTAGACTATATATATATATATATATATATATATATATATATATATATATATATATATATATATATATAAGCGATGAAAAGTTTTTGTCTGTCTGCCTATCCGCTTTTCACACTTACCTTATACAACGCGGACCTAAAACCGAAACCAATCAGAAATGATCGTGTTATACAGCGTGTGCTGGAAGGATAGGTATACTAAGAGACATATGTAGTAAGCGAAAATGTTTTGGGTCAGTAACAATTTGTGATTTGTCGTATCATTGTACTAGAAGTAAATTGTAAACTTAGTGATGTCGACAAATGCCTAGCTATCAATCATAGGCCGACGATGCGGAGTTGTCAACTGATAGAATTAATGGTTTTACTTGTTCCCAACTTAGTTATTAAAAACGAGCAAGTTGATGTTTTCAGAGAAACTTACTGTAGACGTTTGGTGTAAGCCCTTGACTGTCATTGTTGGGTCGCTTTTTCCTATAGGTAGCGTCATAGATCACGTGATGACATTAAGGTCTCCCATTGATTTGGTCACGTGGTCACTCATATAAAAGTCGTAACACGGAAGTTAATTTTTCTTTCCTGCTAGTCTTCATTCCTGAGAAGATTCTTATGGGATGATCCTCAGCTTCACCATTAAATCTATCTTGCCTACAGGGGATTTCTTTTCTTTTTTTTTGAATTGGAATACATTGTTTGTGATGCAAATTCCATTATTTTGCAGACACATTCGAAATATTCAAAACATATTGATTAGAATTTCAAATATTCAAAGAAAGTTCCACAAACAAATACCCAGCACGTCCTCTATATAATTTCAAATATTCAAATCGAGTTTCTCAAACTCAATAATCAACACGTTCTCTATATGTACGCACGTTTCCGAGATTTAGCTTCATTGATTGTCAAAATTCATTTTTATTAAAATTTCCAACATATAAAGAATTCACCTTATCAGCATATTAAAATCATGCATTTAAAAAAATGTTGACTGTTATCACATAAACTACTTTGCTAACCTGTAATTTGTAATCCAGTTTTCTCTTGATTAAAGGAATAATAATTTATTTAATATTCATATGCTTAGTATGATATACACTGAATTTTGATAAAAATAATAATATGCTGGTAAGAAGAATTTTTTATGCGTTGTAAATTTTGCTAAAATGTAATTTTGATAGTAAATAAAGCTGAATCTCGGAAATGTTCGTACATATAGAGAACGTGTTGACTATTGAGTTTGAGAAACTAGATTTGCATATTTGAAATTTAGCTCTAATTAATATAACTTATGAATTATTAAGCTTAGCTTAAACTGCCATGTTGAAATGTCTCATGGTTATAAAATGATGTATTTGTTTACAAAAACTATATGTGGGTAGGTCTCACCAGTAGCAATAAGAAGAACAATAATATAATCACAAGAAATATAAATAACTAAAACAATAATTGCAATCACCTAAATGGAAATACGAAAGTTAATCAGGAAGAGAAAAACAGTGACTGTAGAACTTGTACACGACAGAGTGCACGAGTTTAAAGCTAGTGACGTCATTTAAAGCAAGTGACGTCATGCTGTGTTAATACTACACTTACAGTGCTCTACTTTTTCTAGGAGCGACAAATAATAAATATTTGTTATTGTTTATTATCTATGTACGTATACGTTTCGTCCTTAATAATCGGGACTCATCAGCATAGAGATATGACTATTCACTACCGGTCATGCGATTCGAAACCCCGGATTACAGGTATTTTGCAACTCAAATCCGACGCCTTAACCACTCGGTCAGTTTCGGTCAGCGGATAAACTGTGATAATTTCAACACTTTATCGACGGCTTAACGTCTGAGAGCGTTCTACTTTTTTTTTGAATAAAAGGAACGATGCATCTAAAGCTAGTGACGTCATGCTGTGAAAAAGTAGAGCACTGTAAGTGTAGTATTAATACTACACTTACAGTGCTCTACTTTTTCTAGGAGCGACAAATAATAAATATTTGTTTATTATCTATGTACGTATACGTTTCGTCCTTAATAATCGGGACTCATATATATATATATATATATATATATATATATATATATATATATATATATATATATATAAGTGAAATATTTTGAAAATCAACACAACGTGCAATTTAAATGAACAAATCTTTTTTTTTTCGTTTGCAAGCTTTCCTTGTAGAACATCTTTGTCAGGCAGGACTGTCTTATAGTTTTTTCTTCTTTTCTTCTTGCTCATTTTGATGGTATTAACCCCAAGGGGTCGAATCGCGATAGAAGTAGAAAGGCACGTCAAGTTCTAAAAGACGTTAGGAGAAGTATGTCTGCTCGATGTTATGCGCAGATTGACGCTATTTGAAAACGGAAATTGAGGCACGCATGAACATGTATTTACATGAAATATTTTGAAAATCAACGCAACGTGCAATTTAAATGAAAAAATCATTTATTTAATTATATATATATATATATATATATACACATATATATATATATATATATATGTGTGTGTATATATATATATATATATATATATATATATATATATATATATATATATATATATATATATATATATATATATGAGGGGTCGCTTTAATAGATATGACTGTGTTTTGGTAGAATATTCTTAATAATTTTTGTCTTTTTCATTTATAATTTTAGAACAGCTTCAATACGACGAACCTGTTGATATTGCCGTTCCCGTCATGTGCTCATTTGAGGGTCGCACATACACACCGATGCAGGTTATTCAGATGGCGGGAAACTGTAACATGTGCACTTGTGCAGACGACGGACGCGTGGTTTGCACCGACCATACATGTCTTCCAAATGACAACGAACCCAGAGGTAAACCCCCAAAAGGAAGAAAACTCAGCATACATTTCGTTTGTATAACACATCCGTGTGAATCGCTATCAGTAATTTTATAATCATTGGCAGCGAGACCCCGTTGAAAATATACGGTTGCTTCCTTTAATGAAATTATTATATTATGTTTAATATTTTATTCTTACTAGCTCTTTCTCTACCCGGCATTGTTCGGGTGTAGCTAAAATTGATAAATGGTACAAAAAGAAAAACCTACGGCATTACCCATATCTTATATTTGTTGTTAATTAAAGTAAGCTTGTATTTAAAGTAAGCTTTTTTTATTTTCTCCATGTATCATGTTATTAGTTTTTTAGCAACTTTACGTAAACCTCAGACTGTCAGGCCTACGAGCTGGTATCAAAGTGTAGTATTCCGCCTTTAGTCACAATAGCAGAAGTCCTTCGCGATTTAGGCAAGGTATTTATTAGTCCGAATAAAAACAATTAGTATCCTCTGCAAACCTGAGAATATAAGGCCTAATGACTGGGATCAAATTGTAGCACCTGTCATTAGTCCTAGTAGAAGTCCTTCACGACTGAAGGCAATGTATGTATTAGTTCCAAATATGAGAGCCTCGTTTGATTATTTTCAAGTAATAAGCCATTATTAAAATAGCTAACATTTTTTTTATAAAAAAACGGAAATGCATTGTTTCTAGTACTTTACAGTATAGTATTATTACTTTTAAATAAGCAATGTTATTTATAAAAACAATCTGATTATTATGAAACGTATACAATTTAATAACCTAATTACTGTAAAAAGTCTTTTGTGTAACTACTAATTTTATAAATAATAAGAGGCTATGTTCTGTTAATCTAATTACGAACTTATATTTGACTCTATCTTAAAAGTGATAAAATTGAAATAAATTCGTATTAGTCTGCCTACTTTGATTTGTCTGTGTGTTTAATGGTTTTGTGCTGGTTGAGAAGTAAGCTAGAATATTTTAAATGTAACAGATAAAACTGAAATGCTACGCAAAAGACGCAAGAATACATTTAACTAAAAACATTTCGTGACTGAAATAAGAAAAAGAAGTAGCCAATTTTCTGTAGCAAGTATGTCTTCAAAGCTAAAAGAAACAATCCAGTGAGAAAAAGTATGTAAGATAAATGTGAAATTACTCATTTGACGTGCATTTAATTTTCTCGTATAAAATTAACATAAAAAACAAAGAAAAGTGACACTTGTGTACGAAAGTCTATTTTAAAAATATTAAAAATGAAATGTATTGTTTGCTATCATTGGGCTAAAATCGGAAAAAAATAAAATCTAAATTGAACAATTATGTAAAAAACATACTATATTATTTTATATATTTGAATGCACTCATGTGTCGTGCTTTTATGATTCTCGTAAAAAATGAAAGTAAATACATAAAAATAAACGCGATGTTTTTAAATCCATTGAAAACATTTATTATTAAAAGTTATCGCAAAGAGTCGAGTATTGAATATCAGTTTCGGTTGTTGTTGTAATTCATAACTGGATGTTACTTAATCCCGAACCAATATCGGCACATCGTTCTTGTTTTCTCTCTCCTCTTCTATTTATCTCTCCCTCTCTCTCTCTCTCTCTCTCTCTCTCTATATATATATATATATCTATTAATAATGGAGTTTATGTATCTGTCTGTCTGTCTGTCTGTCTGAAGCCGAAACTCCAGTATGACTATTTTACTGAAACTAATCTTTTTGAAATTCTTTATATACTGTCACCAAAAGTAGTTCAGACACCAGATGGGTGTGGCCATTAACATAAGTCATTCCTTTAAACCTTCAATTAAATTCATATTTACAAATATAAACTTATAACTGCTATTATCAAATTTACATATGTATTTACAATATTTTCCAATAAGGTTATATAAATAAACATTATTCATACAATTAATTAAACCTATATTCATCATAACCGGCGTGTTTTCTAAACCATTTCAATGCGAGTACTGTTAAAATTGCAAAGTCATTGGCTGTTTAATAAGTTATATCCTCCCTCCCTCCGGTAATTAAATATGGCGATCTGATTAAGCAGCAAATTGGCTGTTTAATCAGGGGTGTCCTCCCTCCCTCCGGTAATTAAATATGGCGATCTGATTAAGCAGTCAATTGGCTGTTTAATCAGTGGTGCCCTCCCTCCCTCCGGTAATTAAATATGGCGATCTGATTAAGCAGTCGATTGGCTTTTTAATCAGTAGTGTCCTCCATCCCTCCGGTAATTAAATATGGCGATCTGATTAAGCAGGCGATTGGCTGTTTAATCAGTAGTGCCCTCCCTCCCTCCGGTAATTAAATATGGCGATCTGAGTAATCAGCCGATTGGCTGTTTAATCAGTGGTGTTTTCCCTCCCTCCGGTAATTAAATATGGCGATCTGATTAAGCAGCCGATTGGCAGTTTAATCAGTGGTTTCCTCCCTCCCTCCGGTAATTAAATATGGCGATCTGATTAAGCAGCCGATTGGCTGTTTAATCAGTGGTGTCCTCCCTCCGGTAATTAAATATGGCGATCTGATTAAGCAGCCGATTGGCTGTTTAATCAGTGGTGCCCTCCCTCCCTCCGGTAATTAAATATGGCGATCTGATTAAGCAGCCGATTGGCTGTTTAATCAGTGGTGTCCTCCCTCCCTCCGGTAATTAAATATAGCGATCTGAGTAAGCAGCCGATTGGCTGTTTAATCAGTGGTGGCCTCCCTCCCTCCGGTAATTAAATATGGCGATCTGATTAAGCAGCCGATTGGCTGTTTAATCAGTGGTGTCCTCCCTCCGGTAATTAAATATGGCGATCTGATTAAGCAGCCGATTGGCTGTTTAATCAGTGGTGCCCTCCCTCCCTCCGGTAATTAAATATGGCGATCTGATTAAGCAGCCGATTGGCTGTTTAATCAGTGGTGTCCTCCCTCCGGTAATTAAATATGGCGATCTGATTAAGCAGCCGATTGGCTGTTTAATCAGTGGTGTCCTCCCTCCCTCCGGTAATTAAATATTGCGATCTGATTAAGCAGCCGATTGGCTGTTTAATCAGTGGTGCCCTCCCTCCCTCCGGTAATTAAATATGGCGATCTGATTAAGCAGCCGATTGGCTGTTTAATCAGTGGTGTCCTCCCTCCCTCCGGTAATTAAATATAGCGATCTGAGTAAGCAGCCGATTGGCTGTTTAATCAGTGGTGGCCTCCCTCCCTCCGGTAATTAAATATGGCGATCTGATTAAGCAGCCGATTGGCAGTTTAATCAGTGGTGTCCTCCCTCCCTCCGGTAATTAAATATGGCGATCTGATTAAGCAGCCGATTGGCTGTTTAATCAGTGGTGTCCTCCCTCCCTCCGGTAATTAAATATGGCGATCTGATTAAGCAGTCAATTGGCTGTTTAATCAGTGGTGTCCTCCCTCCCTCCGGTAATTAAATATGGCGATCTGATTAAGCAGCCGATTGGCTGTTTAATCAGTGGTGTCCTCCCTCCCTCCGGTAATTAAATATGGCGATCTGAGTAAGCAGCCGATTGGCTGTTTAATCAGTGGTGTCCTCCCTCTCTCTGGTAATTAAATATGGCGATCTGATTAAGCAGTGGACGTTAATGTGGCACGTTAAATATGTAAACAACAACGCTTGCAAACACCGTGCTCAGTTTTCCATTTTTAAAACCGTCCTAAGTTTGTTTATTCTTAGCCATTATGTGTTAAAACACAACTTTATTAAATCAAATTGTTTAATTAAAATAATAATTGATTTAAAAATTACTATATAAAAACGCGCGTGTGCGCACGCCCCGCCCCCCCCCCACACACAGACACAGTTCAGGTAAACTTTTTCTTTCCGAGAATTAAAAAACTTTTAAAAAACTTTTCGTGTTTACTGTATTTGATTTCTTAATACTTTCATATCCAATATTATCATTTTTTCACGACCTCAACAGAATTTATGATTCCATGTTTTATTTATTAAAAAAAAAGATGTGATTTTTTTTCTTTAATGTCAACAAAATAAACTAACACATTGTACTGGAAAACTATACAACTGATTGTAGAATCAAATTGTTTAATTAAAAAAAGGTCATTAAACAAACACCCCCACACACACACACACTGTGTTCACTGTATTTGATTTTTTGGTGCTTTTTTATTTTAGGACCCACGCTAACTTTGACCCCGTCGTTACAGTTAGGGTTAGGTTTGTTTTTTTTCCTTTTTAATTAAAAATATTTACATGTATAGGGGGGGAGGATGAAAAAAAAAAAATTTTTCTCAACTAAAAAATATTTCTATGACTGGTAATATAACAAAATTGAGGTGGGTACAAAAAAAATGTTTTCTTTCTTTTTAAACTACAGGTCTTTCTATTTATGGGCGAGGGAACAACAAAAATCGGGGTAGGGTCGAATTTTTTTTCCTTTATTTTCAACTAAAATATTCTTGGTCATAAACACAGAAAATCAATGTCTAACCACCACAGAAATATGACTGGGGCTCTATTGGCTTACGCGTGAGCCTTCATTTCTGATGTGGCAGCCTAGCAAAAATATGCGACCGGAGGGAGCATATATTTGCTAGTATTAATAATGGAGTTTATGTATCTGTCTCTTTGTCTGAAGCCGAAACTCCATCAGAGTACTATGCCTATTTACTAATTCCGCCAGCTTCATTATATACAATGAAAAAAAAACGCCGTAAACACTATGCGCGTTTCTCAATTTACATAATCAATTGCATTTGAACTTCTAATAAATTAGTATTCGCAAATATACACTCATAATTCTTATCTTCACATTTCCACATGTATTTACGCAATTTTGTCCGCTAATTATCTTACTTATAAATTATAATTATTGAATAAAATTGTTTAATTAAAATAATAATTGATTTAAAAAGTAATGAGTTACGTAGTTATTTCATCTACGCCCAACTGATTAAACAGCGTTAATCCATTGAAATGACCTCCCTCTGTCAAATTTATACGGACGCAAGACGGCGCCTAATTTCAAATGTAAACAAACCGTTAGCATTTAACCGTGTTACTTTAAAACGTTCTGAGTTTGTTTATTTTCTTAATCTTATTAGCCATTATGTTTTAAAACACAAATTTATTGAATCAAATTGTTTAATTCAAATAATAATTGATTTAAAAATTAATGAGTTACGTAGTTATTTCATCGTACACCTAACTGATTAAACAGCGTTAATCCATTGAAACGACCTCCCTCGGTATTTGATTTCTTAATACTTTCATATCCAATATTATCATTTTTTTCACGATCTTACCTGAATTTATGATTCCATGTTTTATTTATTATGAAAAAAGATGTGATTTTCTTTCTTTACTGTCAACAAAAAATAACACATTGTACGGGAAAACTATACAACTGGTTTCAGAATCAAATTGTTTAATTAAAACAAGGTCATTAAACAAACAAACACACACAGTGTTCGCTGTATTTGATTTTTTGGTACTTTTTCATTTTAGGACCCGCGCTAACTTTGACCCCGTCGTTAGAGTTAGGGTCAAGGTCAACGTGGGGTTAGAGTTAGGGTTAGGTTTTCTTTTTTTTCGTTTTAATTAAAAATATTTATATGTATGGGGGGAGGATAAAAAATTGGGGGTAGGCGGTCAAAAAAAAAAAATTTTTTTCTTAACTAAAAATATTTCTATTTATGGGGGAGAGTAAAACAAAAATCGGGGTAGGGTCGAATTTCTTATTTTCTTTATTTTCAACTAAAAATTCCTTGGTCAAAAACAAAGAAAATCAATGTCTAACCACCCAAGAAATATGACTGGGGCTCCATCGGTTCACGCGTGAGCGTTCATTTCTGACGCGGCAGCGTAGCAAAAATATGCGACCGGAGGGAGCATATATTTGCTAGTATATATAATTATTAAATATTTTATTATTATCACCATACGTATATTTTTCATCTTAACAAAATCTTCAATGTAGAGATAACTGTTCAAACCGGTCGCATGATTCGAACCCCGAAACACGAGTCACCTTTAACTCAAATTCGAGCGCTGTAACCAATGAGGCCAATACAAATCATTACGCAACAAGTAGAGAAAACCCTATTTCGGATCATCACTTTAGAAGCACTTTATTTTATGTAGTATGATTTTATATAATTGGATAGTGCAATAGACAGCACCGATCCCCTGGACGTAAATGACACACAAAATAGCATGTGTCGTGCATAAAAGCCTGGAAGGGACATTTGATAAAAGTGAAGAGTGTTTACGCATGGGTCAGAACGAACTGAACGGCGATAGAAGCAGCAGTAACAACGGTTGATTGTCCGAAGATTGTCCGAGATATTTTTTTTTGTGTGTTCCTTCTTTTCAAGATATTATGGCTTCATGATGGCAGAATGTGTAGTTGGGTTCGTCAGTATTTGTCTGAGGAGTGGACGTGCGGTTGTGATTGAAATCCTTGTAATGGTGATGGATCCGCTTGGGTTCGAGCTCTTGATAGAGGATAGACGCGGTAAAATCTCTAGGCGAAGTATCCATCTTGAAGTCAGGCTAGGTCCACTTTCTTGATGAGTCAGTTTCTTTTTGCACGGCTTCGCCGGCACTTCTTATCAAATAACCCGATTTTCGATCGGAGTTTGACTAACAACAAAATGAATAAACTGCAACGTGGAAATGGGCACTCAACAAGCTGCAAAACCGGGTCATGGAGTATTGGATACCGGCAACAGTCAGGACACTATTGGAGAAAGAAGTAGAGCAATGGATCAGGAAAAAAAGTTTACTCATCATGACGAACAAAAGCTTGGATCCTCAAAGGGGCTGCTCCCGTTAATGGGTTTCGTTCTGCAGAATAAATCAAAAGTGCACCTTGTAATAGAATACAGGGAACTTAACCTCCATGTGGATGCATACGCCGGAGACGTTGATGTTGCACCATCAAACTGAGGGAAGGGAGACGGTGAGGATGAAATGTAGCGTCATTGGATCTCTGATCTGCTAATTTTCAAGTACGTATCGGTGGGCCACGTTGGCCCTAACAGTTTGTTGTGTTCAACGGTAAAGGGGACTGTTTGACGAGATTACGATCTTATCTGAACTTGACTCCGCAAATAATGAGGTCCATTGTGAACGCAATCTTAGCACAAGACGACCAAATCTAGAAGGCGAATTCGGCTTACATCGATGTTGTGTATGTAGATGAAAGTGTCGCATCCGCAAACAATGTTGCTGAACATTTGTCGCGCTTTTAACTGGCCAGCAAAACTCCATAATGGCCGAAAGATAAGGCCGGGGTCCTTGGCTTGACTGTCGAAGGGCAAGCGCGATGACAGAAGGATGGAACAATGAAACTGAGGATGTCCCATTAAGATGTATCCTAACCGAAACCATTAACAGTGAGTAAAGCCGACCCATGCAAAGATAAATGGTGCGACAATGGCGATGAGTTTGGCGTTTGAGTTGACGCAAGTTCCTTGGCCACAGATGCCCTGATTGATTCACGTATAACCGCGTGTGTGTTGTATGCGAAAATAATCGAACATCAGCCTCGCGGAGTTGAATGCTATTATAAAAGAAGCGAATCTTGCGAGATGCTGGAAGTCCAAATCTTTACACCTGGAGACTGACTCCTTATTTGTTCACCGATAGCTTACTAATACGTTGACTAGCAAATCCAGAGTAAGCACTCAGGCTGCAAGTGAAATGCTCATCAGAAGACGTTTGCAAATATATTTAGAGCTGACCAAATAGTACGCACTGCTGGTAGACGTTACGCTCGCCAGCTCAGTGAAAATAAAGCTCATAAGATTACTAGAGTCCGCAGAGGTGGCTGAGGGGAGTAAAGAAGGCCGCAGAGCCTGTGATGCAGATATTTGCCGCCGCCAATAACAGCATGGAGCCGAGCCAACTACGAAATATCTATTTGAACAGCGATTATTCTGGAGTGAAACGAACAACGTACTTCGTCAACAGGATCGCCCCGTGTACGACAAATAGCGCTATGAAATCTGCAATTGCATTCTGTTGCGAATGTCTGTTTATTGATCTTGCGCCGATACGATGGCACCATGGAAAACTTGAATCTAGCGTATGGCAAAGGTCAAGTATGGAAGTAACACATTATAAAGGTGTTCACTACTTGACCCTCATCGATTGCGGGTCAACCTGATGTGTCATGTGGCGACTGTTGCGGCGAGAAGATTCTGCCGCTGTGATACAGTGTCTCAGCTCTATTTTCTTGGAGAGGACTCAAACCAAAGAAGTATTAACTGACAACGATACAACGTTTAGCAATAATGGCTTCAGAATGTTTTCTGAACGCTGGGGGATACGCACCGTTGAGAGGTCTCATAAATCAATAAAACCGATTGCCGCTAGGAAAAGATACCCTGCTGAAGAGGCGGTGTATTAGAACAATGTCATGCCGAAAGACGGTGTCCATGGTGCGACGGCTCTAGCGAATGTGCTGTACCAGTATGAAGTCCAGGTGAAAATCTTTGATGAAGCCCTTCTGCTGTAACCAGAACACAAGCATAGAATTTATGAACAAGGAGAAGTCGCGCTGGTGAGATCCCAGCCAAACAGATACATGAGTAAATGGATGACAGAAACTGTGATAGAAATGGCGAGTCCCCACACGGTGTGTGTGGACGGAGTGTCTCACCACCATGTAATAGACTTTCGCCCGTATCCTCGGATGGTGAGCAATACTTAAGATAATAGAAGCACAGCGTCAAGCGATGGCGAATTGTGTGTGCCGGCGATGAATGACGCGGTCGGTGAATGACAACTACCTCAAGAAGCGATCGAATCAACTGTGCCCCGTCTCCGCAGTGGTAACAGACGAAGGAGGTCGTTTCACAGCCGCCGCATGTGTCATGATACTAACGGGAGGAAATGTAATGGACAGAACCAATCAACCCGACTTAAGGGACAAAGAAAACCTGTATCATGCATTAAAACCTTAGAAGGAAATGTTCGTAACGGCCAGGCGAACTGATAAAAGCAAGGAGTGTTTACGTATGGGGCAGAACGAATTGAACGGCAATAGAAGCGGCAGTAACGAGGATTTATTGTTAGAAAATTGTCCCGAATTTTTTGTTTTTGAGTCTTCCTTTTTCATATAGTAAACTGTTTATTATCGCAGTCATACTTAAGGATAAAAAAACACAAATTACTGTGTAGCTTGTTCGACATGAGTATTTATATATATATATATATATATATATATATATATATATATATATATATATATATGTGTGTGTGTGTGTGTGTGTGTGTGTGTCTTTTCTTGGTAAGATTAGTGGTAAGAAACCTATCAGTGTGCTCGATTATTGAAAATAAATGCAAAGCAAGAGCTTAATATTTATTTATATATTCCATTACACGAGTTTACAAGAACATGGTACCGTCGGTTTCGAATCAACAAGTCATCAGAACGTGATCAACACATAATCGCGTCTTGTTGACATTAGAAGTGACATGGCAAATGGCTGATGAATGTCAACGGGACACGATTATGTGTTGATCACTTGTTGATTTAAAACCGACGGTACAAAGTTGTTATAAACTTATGTAATACAATATATATATATATATATATATATATAAACTATTACTACTACTAAGCTCTACTCACCTATTGAGCACTGTTGAAGTAAATACTGAATATCTATACACAATGTATTATATCATCTTATAATAGTAGCTTCTTTTCAAGAACTGCAGGCTTGTGAAACTCTTTTCCTGCATAGTGTTTTCCTCTTATCTATAGCCTTGGCCTTTTAAACACTAAGACCAATAAGCATCTCCTGACTTTGCGATACTCATATTTCGTTCTGAATAGATCCTTACACCAAGTGGCTTCATGCCTTGTCTAGAGCGATTTCCATTTAAATAAATAATATATATATATGTGTATATACATGAAATAATGTATATATCACAAACACACACGCATACTCTCTCTCTCTCTCGTTCTCTCTGATTTAAGGTGTGTGTATTGACACATCAAATGCAACTGAAAGATGAGGACGTGGTTCCAGTCGCGTTATCATGTCATTCGATTTCACCAAGTATTTTTACATACCTCATTCTTTTGCCTCTTCTTTTCAGGAAGTCCGAGTTCATTGGCTCCGTTTACTACCATCGCCACCAGCAGCCTCCCACCGAAGCTCCCACTTCCGGAATCCTGCACCTACGACGGACAAACATTTCAAACGGGTAACACATTCCGGGCAAATGATGGTTGCAATTCGTGCAACTGTACAATCGCGGGGAAGGTAAAATGTAGCCAGAAAAGGTGTCCCTTGAATATAGGTAAATGGATAAATCTATTCTACAGTAAAATTTTCATTTTTCAAATTTATTTACCAGTGTAAAAAAATGACGGATACACCATTTTCAAGCATTGTGTATTTGTCATTATTCAGTGCCATACAAGTGCACCTATTTACTCCTACCTCCTAAAAGGGGTCGGTCAGGTACAAGGTTTAAGGTGAGAAACTACTCAAAAAAGAGTCACTCTGGATTGGAAAGAAAAATAAGAATTAGCTCAAGCTAAAAGGATGTCTCCGCCTGTAAACTTTAATTCCAGCCCGATATGGAAAAGTTTAAGTTCAAGAACTAAACAATTGCGATATTTCCAGATGATATAATATAAAGTGTATTCATAAATAAATCAGATCTCATGAATCGCCAGGATATATTTAATAGTGCAGATCAAATTATGCTCCATACTTAGCATGTTATGTAAAAAAGCTTGAATACTGAACTGCAAATAGAACCTTGGCGAGAATTCTTTTATATATATATATATATATATATATATATATATATATAGAGAGAGAGAGAGAGAGAGAGAGAGAGAGAGAGAGCGAGGGAGAAAGAAAGAGGGAATGGTAGTTTGCTTGAAGCATTGCTGGGAATAGTAGTAGTATGTTTTTTAAAAAGGCTGACGGCAATGCAAAGTCCCAGGTAGGGTGTAAGCTGGAAGGAACAAAAATAATAAATCGAAAACGAAATGGGACTTACTATTTATTTTTTTCTTAAAATCTTACATAACAGCAAGTGTGGTGTTAGCTGTTAATGTGTTGTCCGAATGATTATTAAAAATCATTTATTTAATATTTCGATTTCGATTTATTATGTTTGTTCCTTCCAGCTTACATCCTACCCGGGAATTTGCATTGCCCTCAGCCTTTTTAAAAACATACTATATATATTAATTATTAAAATAATAATAAGCAATTAGAACGCCATACAATGCATTTTAGTTTTATTAACTTTTTTTTTCAATTTAATTTTCGAAGATATGTATATCTTCGAAAATTAAATTGAAAAAAAAAGTTAATAAAACTAAAATGCATTGTATGGCGTTCTAATTGCTTATTATTATTTTTAATAATTAATATTTCCATGTACACAATGCTTTCTAACCAAGAACAACATCTCTTAATACTATATATATATATATATATATATATATATATATATATATATATATATATATATATATATGAGAATAGAAAGTGAACCTTGCGTTACTTTCGGCAGCCTTGTAACTCTCGCTTCCCTTATTTTGTCCTTTAGTACTCACATTCCATGAGCGATGTTTCTGACAAAAGGGGAAGAATTAATATTTTCTGGGTCGGAATCTATCCATCTAACACTTATTGTTTTTGACCTTGCAGTTGTATTTTTTAGCTCCTTACATCAAGTGGCTTTATGCCTTGTCTGTAGCGACTTCCATAATATATATATATATATATAATATATATATATATATATATAATATATATATATATATATATATATATATATATATATATATATATATATATATATATATATATATGAACATCATGTATTTTTATATGTTAGTTTTTTACTAAATTAAGTTTTGTTTATGAGTTCTACTTCCGCTCTTCGCCAAAATATTTGAATCCTTAATCAATCTAGCGATAGTCCGGCACCTCGTTAATGCTAAACTTCTTTCTGATCATCAGTATGGATTTAGGCAAGCACCGTCTACTGCGGATATCCTAACGGTAACCTCTGAACGCATATACCATACACTGGACAAAGCAGGTGAAGCTAGGGCGGTAGCGCTTAATATCTCCAAAGCCTTTGACAAGGTCTGGCATAAAGGTCTTCTCATAAAAATTAATTCATATGGTGTTTACTAGATAAATATTTAATATAATTAGATATTTCCTAACTAAAAGAGAAGTCCAAGTAGTCCTCAATGGCTGTTCATCCAAACAACATAACATAAATGCAGGTGTACCTCAGGGATCGATCTTTGGACTTTTACCGTTCCTGATTTTCATAAACGACCTTCCTGATGACATTGTGTCTGAGATGGGTACATTTTCCGACGACACCACTCTCTACTCTCGTCATGTGGGCAGAACGGACGCGCACATATCCGAGGCAATGACCTTAGAAAGTGATCCCCAGTCTGTAGCTGAATAGGATCATTAAGTGATGGTAACATTTAGTGCTGCTAAGACAAAGCTCCTTTCCTTGAAAAACTACAAGAAACCTCTTCAACCACCGATTGCCAAGGCAAATAACACCCTACCTGAGAGTACAACGTTCAAATCATCTGCCTAACATTCACAGGTAACATGAATTGAAACAAATACATAGAAGACATTGCCACGGCTGCAGCAAATAAAGTGGGCTCCCTCTACCGTGCTAAAAAAACCTCTCACACCTGACAGTATCCTATATCTCTACAAAGCCACCATCCGCCTATGCATGGAGTATTGTTGCCACATCTGGGCTGGTGCATCATCCACTAGTCTCTCCTTCTTATATAAGGTCGTCGAAAAAAGAGTTGCTAATCTAATAGGTCCTACACTATCCACCAAGCTCCAGCCCCGGTTCCATCGCCGCAATGTTACATCCTTGTGCTTGTTTTACAAGTACTTAAATGGAATGTGCTCTCATGAACTTGCTGATCTGGTGCCCCCTCGACGTAAATACACGCGACCAACCCGACAATCGGCTAAATCTCATCCATGCACTACGGAGGTCCCCAGATTCCGAAGCCCCTTATACTCCAATAGCTTCTTTCTTCGTGCTGCCGGCCTTTGAAACTCCCTCCCTTACTACTACTTGTTTCCCTGACTGTACCGACATGCAGAAATTTAAAACTAATGTGAACAAGCATCTCGCTGCACAGATCCCAATTTAGGATGACCCCCAAAACTTTCACCATAATTCCCAGTAACCCCTAACGCCTACAGTGGCAACTTACCTTGTTTGGGGTGAACTATGTAAAAATAATATCGATTACAAATTGATTTGAAGGTAATCGTTGCTCTTCTTCAAATGATTTTATCCTGAAATGTTCTTTTGATTTTCATGTGTTTGGTCTTTCCTCATTATTGAAAAAATCTCTTTCTCTCTCTCTTTCTCTCTCTCTCTCTCTTTCTTTCTCTCTCTCTCTCTCTCTCTCTCTCTCTCTCTATATATATATATATATATATATATATATATATATATATATGAAAAACGTTCTTTTGAAAGCATCTATTAAGAAATTTAAATTTTCAATTAGGCAAAATAACTTTGAAACCACGTATAAGATGCAAATATTTTTTTTTTATTAAACATCATTGAGTTTCTTTCCTTGACTTTTATCTGAAATTTTTCGGATAACATATCTTTCATCAGAGATCGAAGGTGTTTCACAACAAATGTAAAGTATTACTTTTTTTAATAATTAATAGGGCAATTTCTTCGTGATGTGATGAAGTGTACGTCTGTTGTTATTAGTACGATTTTAGTAGTAGTATATTCAAAATGGAAAAATGGGAAATGTTATTTTAGAAGCATCTTTTAAGAAATTTAAATTTGAAATTAGGCAAAATGTTTTTCCAACCACCTATAAGATGATAACATTTTTTTATTAAACATCATTCATTCCTTTTCTTAATTTTTATCTTGAATTTTTCAGATAACATATACTCAATCAGAGATTGATAATAATGATTCTATACACAGCCTCGAGCCGAAATGACTTCATTCGGAGTTTAATGTTATGAAAGAACTAACAATGGAAAATGGGCTTATATATTATAGTAATTTTAACTGGCAATTTGGATGTATTTATTTTTTTAACGTCTTTCTTTTTATCAAAGCAAGTGAGCTGAACGTTGTTGGAGAATCGCTGTCTTTGCATGTTGGTGTAACGTGTGTTTATGAGGGTCAGATGCACAAACCTCGTCAGGTGTTTCCGTCTGCTGATGGCTGCAACACCTGCACATGTTCCGATGACGGTCGAATCCATTGCACTGATAAGGTGTGTCTTCCTAAATCCAGTCAATCAAAAGGTAAGCAACTACAACTTGATTTTCTTAATACAAATAAAGGAATAAGTGGCGTTAAGTACGGACTACGGAAGCGAAACTCCGAGTAAAAACCCCTGTGTATTCCGTTTATTTATGCGTAAATACCAAAAGAAACATTTACAAATTCGTATGAAACAGAGCTGATCATGTACAATAATATATATATATATATATATATATATATATATATATATATATATATATATATAATATTACATTATTTTTTAATATTTTACTTACGTACGACGGCTATTCTTCTTGTATATATATATATATATATATATATATATATATATATATATATATATATATATATATATAGTAAAGAAGGAAAGATAAAGATTAAAAAATTACATAAAAGTGATACAAATTTTATTACATCGAAAGTTCAGAATCTGAACTTTCGAGGTAATAATATTTGTATCTATTTTATGTAATTTTATGTAATTTTATGCAATTTTTTATCTTCATCTTTCCTTCTTTAAAATTGATTGCTCTACTCAACGTATTCAGCTTTACTTTATCACGATAGATCACTTTACGATACTTCACTTATCGTTAATTCTATTATATATATATATAAAATTACGATAGAAGCCCTTGTTACAATGCGTGACAAATTTATTTCTTTTTTCTTTTTTTCCAATTAATTTCGGAGGAGACCTCCATCATCAGAGATATATTTTACCTCTTTTTTATATAAAATAAAGAAACTTTTACTTTTGTTTATAGGTAAGACGTCCTGGGTTGGTGTGACGTTATCCGCTTAGATGTAATAGGCGGTTTTGAGAAAAAGAACGGAAATGCCAGAGCATGCCGGGATGGTTAATTCTTTTACATATTGTTCGTTCTTTGTTTTTAATAAGCATTGAATTAAAAGTAATAAAATGACGATAGAAGCCCTTTTTACAATGCGTGACAAATTTATTTCTTTTTTCCTTTTTTCCAATTAATTTCGGAGGAGACCTCCATCATCAGAGATATATTTTAACTCTTTTATATATATATATATATATATATATATATATATATATATATATATATATATATGTCAAGTTCATATTATATTCCAATAACCATGTTTTTATTTTATTTTTTATTTTATTTTTTTCACATTTCCAAAAAACATAACATTTCTGTGAGGTATATTTTTTAAGGTCCGTTTCATTTGTCTTGTTCGAAACAACATTTTTATGTCAATATCGTCTCTGCAACATTACAAAATCATCAGAAAAATTCACAAAGAGTAAACAGCTTTTGGATTAAAGTGTCTTGAAAAGACCTACACTATACAGTGGTTCATTTAAGGGTGAAACCAAACAAAAACAAAGAAAAGAACACACTAATACACCATATTGAATTTTTCGTTCAGAGCTAGTACATCCTAAAAGTTGTGTGGACATTTATACATTTTAATTCAGTAATATTTCTTAAAATAATTAATAGGTTCTATAATTTATTTATAAAAATTCTAATTATCTTGAGGGTATTTTTTTTTACTTACTAAAGTTACATCAATTAGTTTTCAGATGTCTATTTAGGTCATTTGGATACGAAGCTAACAACGGAGCTGGTCTCTTTTAAGTTCAACAGTTTAGAGCCAGTTTCATAGACTCAGCCATCCATTCAAGCAACTATTAAAGTTGTTATACTTCGGTGTTTTTGTGGAAGATAGTTAGTATTTATTTATAAATCGTTTCAATCAATACTAAGATAAGATTAATTACCCAGAATTATTCACTTAAGTAATAACTTTCTATTAAATGCGAAACTAAGGAGGGGGGATTTGTCCCTTACAACGAAAATAGTTTATAGTTACCTAGACATGAATCAACATACCGAAAGGAGCTATTAAATATTTATTTTTTATTAAATGATGTTAATTACCTAATTATAAAGTATTATGAGGATTCAAAAGTACTTTTAAGGACATTTATACTTAAAGTTAATTGTGATTACGTTTTATATTTAACTCGTATTATGAGGTGAATACCGTGAGAACCAATGTCAATATCAGGTCCCACTTTAATTGTATGCCTATATTTAATATTAGGTTGTGTGCATTCTTTTATGTATTAATATGTTTATTAATATACATATACGAAGAGATCGAACGCAAAACGCGATAAACGCCATTTTCAAAATCACGAGACTGTCCCTACAAAAAGGGTTGTATTTCAATATATATATATATATATATATATATATATATATATATATATATATATATATATATATATATATATATATATATATAACACTAAGTATGTGTATATTTTTAGTCACTCGTAAACTAATCATTATAAAATTTGTAACACAGCGGCTAGAGGTAAGTGGTCGTATTTTGGACTATATTTAGTCTAATTTACTTTCATAAAAGAAGTAAAAAGGGGATTGAAACATTTTGTGAAAATTCACATACCCCGTGTTTTGTGAACTTTTAAGAATAGGTATTAGACATCAATGAATAAATATTCTTCAAAATTTCAGTTTCTTTGGAGTATTTGAAAGAGAGTACAATCTCCCTCATAAAATTTCAGATATATTAGATTTACATTGAATTTTATCTGTAGTCATTAGACAAAAATTTAGTAAGATTCTCTCAATTTCAATTTCTTCTTAAGACCCTTTAAGCTATAGTCTTAAATTTTAGATATTTTCGAGAATAAAAATCATGTTCAGATTTTAATCAAAATTAGGAGAAGGATTATAGATATAAGGTTTAGTATCTTAATATACTGATTTTAATCTTAGTAAAGGGACATAAAAGTAGGCCAACACTGTTCTGTTCGGACAATTACTTTTATCTGTCCCAGGATATATATATATATATATATATATATATATATATATATATATATATTTCACTTAGAAAATAGATTATTTACTGAGTACCGGGATTAAGCCAATAAAAACAAGCTCGATAATACTCAATTACAGGGTACACAGCATTTATATGTGATTTTTTGAAGGCTTACCAAAGCATTCCGTTCGGGAGTCTAATCAACACAACAAAAGACTTTTTCATTCAAAGATTATTTATTTATCATTTTCAAATTAAAGAGTTTTTTACCTACACGTGTTTCACTACCAAGCCGATCCTAGCTTGACAGAGCATCAGGGAAATTAAGTACTTGAAATAAGAATTACATCAACCGGCAATACACAATGTAGTGTTGCTTTAATTGAGGTCATTTAAGAAGGAAAGAAAAAAATAAAATAAAAGATAAAAAGATAACACTGAAAAAAATATAGAGAATGTCTTAGAAAAATATCTCGCAAGATTTTCACAACATTGTTGCTACTAGGCGAAATAGCAAAAAAAACTAGTCCCAAACCAGCAAAAACTGCCAAAAGAATTAGTCCCAAATACACTCAAATGAAACAGTAATAATGAGCGAGAATACACCTTCTCGACGGGCGGCACAACTATGAAAAGTATCCCCCCCCCAAACAAAGACCAAACTTGGGAACGGAGTTTTGACTGTCTGGTCTTTGTTTGGGGGGGGGGGGATACTAAGAGCGCTGGACGAGTGTCCAGGCTGCGAAAAGTCAGTAGTGGCGAAGAATGAAATGAATATCGAAAGCTTTGAATGAATACCACGGCTACTACTTTTCCTTCATGTCAACCCAATATTTCGATTTACTTGCATGACATTTTTCTTAAAATTATCATCCTGAGGAAGTCTTACAATAAAGACGAAACGTTGATGAATATATAAAAAAATATCACTTGGTTTTTCATTTTTCATTTCCCATATATATATATATATATAAAGTTAGTTATGTGTATATGTTTACATATGGTTATGCACATGATTCAGTCCTAAACTAATTAACCGATCACTAAGAAGTTTGGAACAGAGCTGCTAGGGTTAAGAGGTAATATTGTGGGGTATATTTGTATTAATTTAGTTTTATGCAAAGAGGGTAGAAGTCCTTTGTTAAAATTCACATCCATCCAAGTTTTGTGCAATTTTAACAATATGTATTATACGTCAATTAATTAATATTTCTCAAATTTCAATCTTTTTGGAGTACTTTAAGGGATTTTAGGAGGCAAAATATGGGCGCAACCTCCCATTTGAAAATTCAAATATATCATATTTGCATAAAATTTTTATCTCTAGTCATAATGCACCAATAAAGCAAGATGTCCTTGATTTGAATTTCTCCTTAAAACCCATTAAACTTAAGCCTGCAATTTTAAACAGTTTCTACAATCAAAATCATGTAATGGGTTTTGATCAAAATTAAAATAAGTATTCTAAACATGAGAGTTTGTATCATTATATCTTGATTCTAATCTTCGTAACTGGATATAAAATTTGTGAATAAATTGTTCCGTTCAGGAAATTAATTTTACTTACATGAGACGGATATTCTTCTAGTATATATATATATATATATATATATATATATATATATATATATATACATTTTGTTACATTCGAAAGCCCAAGATTTTATTTATCTCACGAGTAATCTTTTCAAAACAAACACTTTTGGTACAATTACGGTTCCGTATCGTTCACCAAACGACCAACCGACATTTTTATTACAATATCGACTCGTTCTTTTTCTAGACTCATCAGAAAATTCAAAAAGGTTATCAATCAGAAAAAAGTACATAGCGATGCGTCAAAACAAAAGTCTGAAAAACAAGCAACTCACATACACCTCCGTTAAAAAATCTCAGAAATCACTATCTAGAGAAGTCACCATCTTGTTATCTACAGCGAAGCTATACAAATACGTATGTAACAGTATTTAAAATGTTTATCCATATACACATAGAGTTTATCCATTTTGGGGGAATCATGAGTCTGAACCTCTACACATGCGATCGCCCCAATAGCCATGTGAAAAAAACAGAATGGAAATCTATTTATGTCAATACAATCGGATACATAGTGTGTATGTGTGTTTTATTGGTGTTAATAAGTACGCACACGATCTTCAACTTTATTTGCTAAATTTTCTTCACATAGGAAAAGCTCAATTGACAGTTAAAACGAGAGCTCCCAGCCGCGGCGCTGTTTTGAAAAAGTGTTCCTACAATCGACAGACCTACAGAGTTGGGGAGACTTTCCAGTCGAGTGACGGTTGCAACTTATGTAACTGCTCTCACAAGGGTGTTGTGAAATGTGGCCGGAAGTCATGCCTACCACGCAACGGTAAGTGAGTAATCATCGTAAATATTTAAAACCACGTTTCAAGGCAACGTTTTCCTGAACTTTACTTAATTATCCTTGATTTCTCGCACTTTCGACTAACTACGATATATCTTTGAGAAGAAACTATGCACATGCCATAAGCTTGCTCTAAAGTTGCGGAAAAGAATCGAGAAAACCCGCGTTGATAGGTACTCCAACTAGTGGATGTTCCTATTTACTTGCGTCCCCACGAGGGCAAAGTTAGACACAGAATCGTTTTGTAACTGTGAGGAAAATCCAGCTTCCCAAAAAGGGGAACTCTTGGATGCAAAAAAAAAATGCCTCAGTCTAAAATTCTTTACTGGCCGAGGACAGAATAGACAAAGTGTAGCATCAGAACAGATACTGCACTTTGTTCCTAGCCAAATGTTATTACTTAATCTTTTAATTTTTTTTGTCTTTTTATTTTTGCTGTTTCAGAGGAAGCTTCGAGTGGTGTTGCAATGTCGTTGTCAGGTAAAATTGGTGTCACGTGTTTCTACGATGGTCACGTGTACCAACCGGAACAGGTGTTTCCGTCTACCGATGGGTGCAACACCTGTGCGTGTTCAGAAAAGGGTAAGATCCATTGCACCGAGACCGAATGCAGAGACGGGAAACCATCAAAAGGTAAAATATGGGTTTGTCTTCTTTCTTTAATTTATTTTCATACTTTCTTTTTTTTAAAACAAAAACAAGACTTGATGAGCGAATTAAAATGGTGCAACTGTGTAGATACTATGGCGAACGTGATGAGCTAGAACCCAAATAAAGTCGTAGAAATAGTCTGAACTTACTTTACTGCCGCCAGAACTTGGATGTGAGAATGAACAAATGCACGCTGGAACAAGAGTATGCGTACCGACTACGTGTTACCGACGGGATTTGCCATCTATAAAAGATGAGTCAAATTTTTGCACTTGAAAGGGCTAAGATCATTGAGCGATAGAGATCGGTATTGAATATGGTGTTGTTGGAGAAAAGTATACCATATAACGAAGTTACGGTGTCGAGCACATTGTTCTCGAGTTCAATATTGAAAAGGGTGGTGTTAAAGAAATGTCTACTACGTGATAAAAAAAATAGTGGTAAAGCAAATTGAATAGGGTCTCAGCTGAGAAAAGTATACCGCCTATTAAGTTCCAGTGGCAATCAGGCTGTTTTCCCTTGTTTTTATCAATCTAAACCATATGCTTCTCCTTTTTCCCCTTTTTTCTATTCTTTCACAAATATTATTTTTGGGAGTCCATAGTTTTTATGGAATTAAAACTATGGACATTTCGAGCTCGCAGTTACAAACAAAAAAACGTATCAAATAAAAAGAATTCTGGAACAACTACGGTTTCACGTATTTTTCTCATTAATTAAAACAATGGTATAAGACAGAAGCAAATCTATATATTAATACCACACTATTAGTACTAGATAGGTATCAAAATAAGCAAATTATATATTAGTACCACACTATCAGTAATAGATAAGTATGAAAATAAGAAAATTATATATTAGTACCACACTATCAGTAATAGATAAGTATCAAAATAAGAAAATTATATATTAGTACCACACTATCAGTAATAAATAGGTATTAAAATAAGCAAATTATATATTAGTACCACACTATCAGTAATAGATAAGTATGAAAATAAGAAAATTATATATTAGTACCACACTATCAGTAATAGATAGGTATTAAAATAAGCAAATTATATATTAGTACCACACTATCAGTAATAGATAAGTATTAAAATAAGCAAATCATATATTAGTACCACACTATAAGTATTGATTTACTCCTCTCCAGGAGTTAGGCACAATGCCAGTTTTTATCTTACTCCCACAAGTAAGATGTGACCCATGGTCGGGTCGGGAAAGTGGGGTTTAAAAATTGCCTGGGCAGCCCCGTCGGCATTCCCGGTAGGGGCGCCTCAGGCAGTAAGCAATAAACTTACTCTTCCGCAAAGAGGGGAGGCGAAGCCTGGGAGGGTGACCTCCTAGAACTGCACAGGACCGACCCATAGACCGGCGTAAATCAATTCCCGAAGGCCAAGACAATACCAGTCTATGGGGTGCAGTATCCATCGGAACAGATACCACACTATAAGTAATAGATAGGTATTAAAATAAGCTAATATATAATAATATATATTTTTTCTTGGTTGGCATCTGTCTGTCTCAGGAGACAATGGAGTTCTGCGCCTCAAATTAGTCCGTTATCGAATTGCAGCGTATGCTGTGATTGTGCAAGCCTATGCCGAGTCGCCAGACTTTGTTGCAGTTGCTACAGATGTAGCGCTGGTGTCTGGTTGCAGAATTCTCTACTGCAAGCCTCTTCTATTGGTTCTCTTTCCTCTCCCTCCACTTCTGGTCTCTCCTCTCCTCGTTCCACTTGGCATGCCTTTACAGCTCTTTTCCAGCGGTCTTCAATCACGGACCCCCAGACTGTTGGGTCGATGCTAGCTGCCCTCATGTCTCGCTCACAGATTTCCTTATAGCGTAGGGCAGGTCTTCCTGCTTGTCCCGAGCCAGGTGCTAGCTTGCCATAAAGAATATCCTTTGAGATCTTCCCATCGTCCATGCGCCTGGCATGGCCAAGCCACCGGAATGATCGTGGGGTGAGCAGAGCAAACATGCTTTGGATGATTAAGGACGCTCTTGTTTCAGACACTGCTGGATTTTCTATTACATATATATAGTAAAAATCCTGTTTACAAAGTGAATGTTATAGCTAATTAACGTATTGATTATTAATAAAACTCATCTTAATAAATACATTATCGCTGGTAATGATTTCTAATTCTTTGATAATATATATATATATATATATATATATATATATATATATATATATATAAAACATAAAGATAAAGAATGACGCAAAATTTTCACCACAGAAAGTAGATAATAATACATTATCTATGAAAAAGTAAATCTATTCAAAGCATGGTGGTTCACAATAGTTCAGTCAAATTAATTAACCTCTTAAAAACGTCTAGGCCTTACGACGACTGTTTTTTTTTGTGAATACTATGCTGACATTTGTAACGTTCCATTAAAAGATTTTAAGCAAATACATGCTCGCATTAAAAAATCTGAAAACATTGTGAACCTTATGATATTCACTTATAAGATATCCCCCTTTAGTAGAACTTTTCACTGATATCGCGCCAGAAGTAGAAACGAGACCTCACCCTCTTTTTCATCACGGACAGTGCCCAGTTCAGACATGTAAACACACAGCTAATAATAGCATGAAGTGAACAGCACGTGTGTTTTCTTAATTCTTGACTCTAGGTTTGTCTCAATATATTCTAAACATGAGAACAACCGAGATGAGGATAACTGTTCGAAACAACCTTTGATGTTATTTAATGCTCAAACACAATATGTAACAATCCGATGGCCCGTCATAATCTCGTTGGAAGGAAAACAGCTGAGTCTCTCGTAAACACATCATTAGTTGCTCAATGGATAGTGACGTCGCTTAGTAGGTGTGATGTAACAGTCGAGGTTTCTGTGTCTTCCTTTTTCCTTGTAGATCTAATAGTGTAACAAATAAAACAAAAACGCCAACGACATTTTTGTTCAATCTCGTCATGTTCTTTGATGTTTTATTCCTTTGCACATTACGTTAGCTCTTCCTCTTCCTCTTCCTCTTCCTCTCGGATGCGCGAACAAAAAAAAAACAGCTTTAAAATAGTTGGTGCTCGACTGAGCTGTAATATCCGGGTCCCGTCAGAAAAAAACATTCACAGCAAAAAACACTTCTAGCTTCAACCAGTGTAAATAAGTCCTCTTTCTTCCCCTATATACCTAAACCTAAACGAAACTTCCATAAGCAAAGTTTCTTTCCAAGAACTGTCCGTCTGCGAAACACAATAAAACGGTGCTGCTTCCCAGTTGACTACAGCATGGTCGTTTTCAAGTCCAATGCTAACAAATTCTTGTTGAGCCATCCCATTAAGTAACCAATTTCAGCATAGATCCAGCTATGGTCTGCAATCTTTAAGTTGTTAATCTCACCATTCACCTGATACAAACCATTAACCCTTGTCCTCAAGTGGCTTTGGTGCCTTGATTAACGGTGATCTGTTAGTAAAAGGAAAATAAATTAATAAATAAAAATAAGGCGTGCGAACTCAGTCATTTCACCGTTGAAAGAAAGGGATTTTTCTCTTTTCATCGCGACGTGTCACTTTGAACTTCCTGTTTATGATGCAACTTCCTATCCACGTGGATCTAGTCTTACTCTTTTTGAATTTCTAATAGAATTTTCCACTTCTCTGCTTGCTCTAACCTTCTGTGGAAAATACGGTTTTTAACATTATTTTTTAAAAGGCATCCGAACCGAATCAGAGAAAGACTTTCCTCTCTTTATCGCTAGATGTCACTTCGGACTTCCTATCCATTGGGCAACGTCCTATACGCGTAGCTCTAGTTCTATGCTAACTTAACCTACAATGGAAAATTATTTTTCTCACATATTCTAAGCTTACGTAGAAATTTCCGTGTTTAAACACTAGTTTTACACCCTCAAGTTCACTATCGCAACAAATAGAGGCTCTAAACGATTAATTAAAGCCTATTAATTCGATACTGGCTACTATTTACACCAACCCATAGCTGGAGGGTGTTCGAGGGTTATACATTTTCAAACAGTATGAGTTCAAAATTAACATAACCGACCCGTCACGATTTGAAATTTATTAACCAATTCATTGGTATACACCAGCAACATTTAAACAACTATCACACTTTATCCTTTATGTAAAACTAGCTGTTCCTACCCGCCTTTGCCCGGGATTTATTAATGCAATTTTATTTTTTATTTTTTGGGTTTTTTCACATATTAAAAGTTATACAGGTAAAGAAATAAAATTGTAGTTTTTATTGTTTTATTATTTCAATAATGTTCTCAAGAACATTTATATGAAAAGTAAAGTAAAAATAATAATAATGTGTAAGCTACGTATGGGCGAGAAACACAGAAATACATAGAAGTACGCGAAGTGGTCACAAAATATAATTAATATGGAGAAAAGAGAGAAGTGAAGAGGAAATGGAAAGTTGCCCATGTAAAGGGGAAATCTTTGCAGGTTTAAATATGAGTTATCTTCCTTACATTATATGAATTATTTAAAATTGTGGTAACCGTAACGATCTTTCTAGCCGGAATAATTTTTTTTTTCAAACAAACTGAAGCAGAATACATCTCTGTATTACAAATAACATGTTGGAAACAAAAAAGACAAAGTAGCTATCAATGTGTCAGGTTTGATGCTATTTAGGTTTAAATTCTAAAATCCGACTGACTTCAGTTTATATATAAGATTAAAAAACTTGAATTACGGACGTTTTCGAAATATGAGTATTTTAAACTTCAAAATCGCTCATAGAGCCCATCTTTAACCAGTCACTAAGAGGCCACAATAGAAATAAGTTGTTCGAAATGCAGGACTGGAAGTTCTAAGCTGTATCTGAGACGATTTCGGCTAATTCGTCAGATGGCTCGTTTTTTTGGTTCGGGTCGTTGCGTCATGGAACAAGCTGCCCGAAGCCATAGTCAGCCTGCAGATATCCGAACAGTTCAAGCTAGATGCATCATGACCACTGATCTTTGGATCATCCTTTCTCATTGAGCAGCGGAGAAAGTAAAGACACCCGATTCTGGCGTGCATCATCATCAACGGGAATTTAAAATTTATCTTTTAAGGAGTTTTTAACTCAAGCACCAAGTTGTGGTTTTCACGGGACCTAGTAAAAGACGTACCATCAGCGGTTTCGTCTTAATAGAAAAAAGGCGGCATTCTCTGTCCGTGTTTATGCATCGTGGAACAACCTACCAGACAGGGTAGTTACGATGCCTACCATATTCAGGTTTGAAGTCCCCTCGGACAAACATTCCCATGGTATATGGATAGCACATATTCTCTCTTTTTACTTTACTTGTTGCACTTTGCTTATTTTCTGCTAATAAAATTGATTTGATTTGATTTTAAGATCGGGTAATCAAAGGGGAAGAGAAAATGGCTAATTTAAAAATAAAAAAGACTGAATGTCGAATGATTCCCTACTTCATCAGCAGAACACGGTAAAATAATAATCAACCATTTCAAACAAATATTTTCGCAAAATGTATTCTTAAAAGGAAAATCTAACCATCATTTCTTTTTTCTTTCTGAAGAAAAACCTTTGAAAGATGGAATTTCGGTAAATTGCATTTTTGACGGGAAAAGGTACCAAATGGGCGACACCTTTGATGTTCCCGATGGTTGCAACATATGTGGTTGCTCAGACCAAGGAACTATACTTTGTACGAACAGAACATGTCATCCTGGGATTCTTCAGATAAAAGGTAAGCATTTTCATAAAATATCAGAAATAATATATTATTGCGCCCCCACAATTCCATCCACGAAATCGTTCATAAAATCCACAATTCTTTCTACTATCTAACCATATATGGTACAGATAAACTTCAGTCTATGCTTGACTTGGCCACAAAGTTCCAGTCATAAATGTCCAGCAGTCTTTGCGTTATCACCGTTCAGTGATATGGTGGGACACTATATGATTCAGAATTGACTTCACACTCAGCGAACCTTAATCTGCCCCTAAGAGTTTTACTTGTCGTGTTATCTAGAGCATAATGTCTATCATAATAATTGATTTTTTAGATAGGAACAAAGTGTAGAATGTGTTCTGATATGAGATTTATTTTTACTGTCCTCTGTCAGTGATTGAGAAATCTTTCTAAGCTGAAGAAAATGTTATTTTTCTTCCAATCCAGAGTGTCCAATTTAGAGGTGCTGATTTTCTCCACATTAAAAAAGCGACTTTGTGTCTAACTCTATCATTTTGGGGACGCAAGAAAATAGAGCAAACTCCTAGTCTATTCTTGGACAGCCCAAACCAGGATAACGCCAAGAAAGGGGTGTGTCAGAGTTATAAACAATTTTGAACGTCGTGTGCGCTTGCAATGCTTATTATTACTCGGCAATGAAACAAAGACTGTTGGATATTCATGATAGAGTCAAGCATATGCTGAAGTATATTTTTACCAAATATAGTTTGATTGCAGAGAGAATTGTTAACTTTATCAAGGTTCCCATGGGTGGCATATTGGGCGGTTTACCCTGTATAATTTTCTATCCGGAATAGTTGCCCTTGCGGTAATACCATGCCGACGCTGGCAGCTCATACCTCCCCCACCATCTAAAGTATATTCGTTCATGTTTTCTCCTAAACCAAACGTTGTTTGTTGTATGTTTACGGCATATCAACCCTTTTACAGCAAGTCATTTCATATCGAAAGGGCACGTATGGATTGTATAGAAATGCTTTGCAGATTCATTTGTTTCATGAATAAAAAGTCTGCAAACAATAGATCGGGTCTCTAATAGGTACAACTAAGCCAGGTTACAGTATACCTCGGAATAATGATAACAAAGGGATCACTGTTACATAAAGCTATTATTTGAATGGAAAAGTTTGAGTGACACCTAGGGGTCAGAGCTGACCTCAGTAAAACGGAAGTCAGCGAAATTACGTGACTTATGGGGAAGAGAGAATAGTTCCTCTTCCTAGCGACACTTAAAGCCAAGCGGACGCGTAAAAGGCGCTGTCACCGATAGGGGGCGCACCATGTAGCTATGTGTAACGGGACAAGTTATCTATCTGTCGTTCCATCTATCTATCTATCTATCTATCTATCTATCTATCTGTCTGTCTATCTATCTATCTATCAACCTTTCTCTCTCTTGCACGCGCGCACCCAAGTAACCCGTCTCTTTAAAGTGTTGTCTTGTCTCTCTCCCCTCTCTCTCTCTCTCTCTCTCTCTCTCTCTCTCTCTGCTTTTTCTTGTGACTTTTTTTTTTTTAATTAACTTTTTTTATAAATAAACATCAGCGTCCGAGTGATTTTTGCCTACAAACAGTCAAAATCCTGGGTTCCGGACGACGACGGGGGTATAATGGTTTATACAAGCCCCGAACAACCGAACCGTGTATAGTTACAAACTTAAGCATTACAGACTAACCAAGCCGCTTATAAAAATACCTGAACACCTCTAAAAATTATACCTGCATTCAATATGTGCGTTTTATAATGAAAATGCTATGTCAAAATTAAGAGTGATGGAAAAACAAACTGGCCGACAGACCGAATCTCTAATAGAGATACTTTGACACGTATAAAATTAGATGTCTCATTTTTCATCTGCAAGTTTAGCAATGTATTTTTAACTTTATCTTGATAAACTGACGGACTAATGTGAACTAAGGAGAGCGACGTGGCTTAGAAAAACAGTGGAAGCCCCCTCCGGTAGTAACGTAACGAAAGGAAGTATGTGGCAAAAAGAGAAGAGTACTCAAGTCTCTTGGGCTTTGTTTGCGGAACGGAACTGTCGTATTTCGGGGTCTCTTAAGACCCAAAGCAATAATGTCTGTTGTACCTTCAGAAGAGTGATTAACACTTTTGTTAGTAAAAAAGAGAAATAGAGACAAACGACATATTCACAGAGCTACTTTTACGAGATATATACTATACAAATAGACGACTATAAATAACAACTTTGCCAAGAAAGTGAGACACTATTCTGAAGCTTCTATCAAAGAAAGAAAGAAAGAAACAGATGGTTTCTATGCTCGCTGCTACTACTAAACGTCACGTTAACATTGCACAACATATGCTAACCATATTTGTTACGTAGCGACAATTCGTTCGCTACGTTACACTGCCCGGTTGGCAAATTCTCTTTCTAGAGAGACTTGTTCACATTTAAAATGAGATGCGTCCATTCAATATACGTGTTTAGAGATAAAAACAGACAGAGCCTTTTATGGAGGTGTCTAAACGCATATAAAATGTTTCAATTTCAATATAAAAATAGTAAAATTTTCAAGTCTAAAAATATGTACCGATTTGTGGTTAAAAGTGCCTCACCTAAACACATTGATATGGTTTTAAGTGACCTACCGGCTGTTTTGGCTTTAGGAATATTCTTTTAATTCTCTCGCAAATACTTTAGTAAGGTTACTATTTTTTACTTAGTTTTTAAAAATATTTTTTAATTGGATGTTAATATTTTTAACGTGAATTTGAGTTTAAATTTTGTAGCAATGCGGGGATAATTATTTGATCCGCGCGGATTATCTTCGTCTTCTCAGTCGACAGAAACAAGTTTTCGTCTCTTTTCGTCGTTGTAAAGATTATCGTAGTGGTGCTGTGGCAGTCGTAAATATGTTGATCTTTTCTTCTTCCTTTTCTTTGTGGCTGGAATAAGAGAAGCAATTAAAAAGAACAACAAATAACTCCATTATTTGCTCTGGGATTTGATTTACTTCTTAAGGTAATTTACAACAAGTAAATTCAGATGAACTGCATCTTCTCATTCCAAACACCGTGGGATGGAGGAGTACTCGAAATCCCCGTGATCACTTCTGCGTCTAATTTCGAAAGACAAGAACTCTCTAGTTGTTCCCCATAACGTTTTATTCTGCCACAGTCATAATTAGAAACTTTTAACTTTCAAATGGAGTTTCTCATCCTCTGCCTAATTTTAATCTTATGTAGAGATTTATTTATATTAATATTACCATAACACCGCCGCCCCTAAATATTACTACACTATGTAGTTGAACTTTTTTAGTTTGAATTTGAACATTTTTAATTTGAAGTTACGCATTTATTAATTTGAAGTTCAGTATTTTAACTTACACTTGACAATTTTTTTATTTGAAGTTTACCATTTAAAATTTTAAATTGGCCATTTTTAATTTAAAAGTTAATTTAAAAGTTACCATTTCTAGTTTGAGCATTTTTAATCTCAAATTAACGATTTCTAATTTGAAGTTGATCATTTCTAATTTGAAATTGATCATTTTTAATTTGAAGTTGATTATTTGTAATTTGAAGTTGATCATTTCTAATTTGAAGTAGATCATTTCTAATCTGAAGTTGATCATTTTTAATTTGAAATTGATCATTTTTAATTTGAAGTTGATTATTTGTAATTTGAAGTTGATCATTTTTAATTTGAAGTTGATCATTTCTAATTTGAAGTAGATCATTTCTAATTTTAAGTTGATCATTTCTAATTTGAAGTTGATCATTTTTAATTTGAAGTTGATTATTTGTAATTTGAAGTTGATCATTTCTAATTTTAAATTGATCATTTCTAATTTGAAGTTGATCCGTTTTATTACGAATTGAGTTTTTTTACTTTGAAGGTAAAACACTGTAGTTTAATGTTTTCTTTTTATTTCTGTTTTTTTTACTGATTTTTATTTCACCAATTTTCTAAGGTAAAAGTATTTTATACCATTTCAGACTCACCTCGTATGACAAAAGCCACGACCCCAAAACCGAAGATTTCTCGACCGAAGAAAAAAAACTGTCAGTATAATGGTCATTCGTATGTTTCGGGTCGGATTTTTAAAGCCAACGACGGCTGCAACATGTGCGGTTGCCTGAAAAATGGGCAGATCCATTGTACAAAGAATATTTGTGATTCTAAAATCGGTGAGTCAGTTTTTCTCTTAAAAATAATTCTCTCTGTTCGTTCTTTTTATTATTAAAACGGTATGGAATGTACCTTGATTTATGGCAAGCGAATATGATCTTCTTTGAATGTCAAATTAAAATAATGTAACGGTGATTACTCAGTTTTGGATCTTAGCACTTGACGAGTGATTTCCCTTTGATCCTTTCTCTTCTGCTGTCCAATTTTTATATATTAATGAGTCACAACTTACCAAGGCAAATGTCTCTTCTGTGAGTAATGTGAGGCAGGGAAGAGGAGAGATCACCCTCCCCCATAGGATTGTAAAGTCGATTTTTTTACTATGGCGAGGCAAGAAAGAGTGATCTGAGTGACACCTCCCCAGACGTGACAGAAGTACCTCATCTTGGAACATATCTAGCTGTTATACGGGTTGAGGATTGCATTAAGGTACTCTCTGGGGCGATATAATGATCCAATACTTTTCCCGGCGATCTTAGGAACAAATTTGGTCTACGTCTTCCAGCAACAAATTTCGAGACATGATAATACACATTATTCAATAAACATTATTGAATAAATATTTATTTTTCTATGTTTTTAAATTTTTTTTTATATATACTTCCCTCCCACAGCAGAAAGATGTGACACAAGGTCGGAAGGTGGGATTGGAAAGCTAGCGCCCGGGAAGTTGAGCACTCTGGCCTACAAAAAATGTCTGGGCAGCCCCATCGGCATGCCCCAGGCAATTAGAAATAAACTAACTTCTTCTCAAAGGGTGAGAAGGCAAAGCCTGGGAGGGTGGACCTCCTAGAACTGAACAGGAAAATACCCCAGATCGACGGAATCAACGCCCGAAAGCCAAGTCCGTACCGGTTTATAGGATGTAGCATCCATCGGAACAGATACTACACTTTGATCCCAGCCAAAAAGCTAACAACAAAGATTTTCCATGTTTTTTTTTGTTGTTTTTGTTAAGCGCACTAAAATCAAGGGAGGCACGAGAGCGCTCTATTCCGTAATAGACTACACGAATTGCCTATGCTGGAAATCTTATTTATTTGATCAATCATAACTCAAAAACCAATAAACCAAATTAGTTAAAACTTTGCACAAAATTTGTATTTGATAGGTTCTATAAGTGTGTAGAATTTCAGCATCATTAGTCATGGTAACCCAGAGATCCAGAAAGTTCAATCATGAAATCATGTTATCCGTGTGTACGTACGTACGTATGTGCCACCCTGTATCTCATCAACTATTTGATGGATTCAACTGATTTTTGGCAGAGATAGAGGTTCTAGGGTCTAGTTGATGGCATTTTAATTTCAGTTTACCATATACCTTGATTAGTCAAACTACCAACTATATCAGTTATGAGAAGGCATTGTATTGAGGCATAGCCTTTACAAAAGTAGTGACATTCCATGAAAAATGCCAGTATACTGAAATCATATGCTCTTAATAGGGTTAAGATGAAAATTCATATACACTAAATGTACAAAAGCAAGGCAATTCCCAACTTTTTACACTTTTATTGTCATTAAGGGTATGACTACATATCAACCAAACCATTTCATTATCACATCACTACAGTATAAATCTCTATGCATGAGTGGATGAAGTGTGTGAGGTGCACTAAAGAAAAATTCCTACCAGTAAAATACATAGCCCTGTTGTGCTCGCATACCCTTAATGACAATAAAAGCGTAAACATTTGGCAATTTCCTTGCTTTTGTACATTTAGTGTATATGAATTTTCTTCTTAATCCTATTAAGGGCATATGATTTCAGTATACTGGCATTTTTCATGGAATTAATATAGCGCCTAACAAAGGATCATATATGTGTATTTCTTTATAAATGCACATATAATGATATGCACAGTAGGTGCATACGATTTAGTTAAATCTACAAGTATCTGCTGTAATTGTTTAACTTATTTCGTGTTGCATTTGTCCAGAGTTTGGATGAAATTATTTAATTCTGCCATGGTGTGAATGTATCAAGACGTCGACACAGGTAAACAAATAAAGCTTAGCATTAGTTTAATCTTAATTTTATGTTATTGTCGTAAAATGAACTGTTTTACTCTAATAAAGTAAATTTGGGGAGTTAAGTTAACGAAATAAAAAAATCAGACGTGTTTAGTAATTTGAAAGAAAAGGAAAATAATTTCAATCACTTTAAAAAAAATGCTATTTACATTTTGAATGTAGCGAGAATGCGGAGAAAGAAAATGAAAGTAAAAGAATACATTGCTACTTAATATTTTCGCTCTATTTTTTTTTGTTTAACTTATTTCGTGTTGAATTTGTTCAACATTTGGATGAAATTATTTAATTCTGCCAGGTTGTGAATGTATCAAGACGTCGACACAGGTAAAAACATAACGCTTACCATTAGTTTCATCTTAATTGTATGTCATTGTAGTAAGAACTAATATAACGAACACAGATATTTGTGTGCTTTGTTTATCAATGAACATATAATGATATGCACAGTAGTTTGATACAATAATTTGAATTTAATGTACTAGTAAATAGATGCTCCCTCTGGTCGCATATTTTTTCTCAACTGAGAGGATATAACGATGTACGAATTACATACACCAATCCTAAAGGATGATGTATTCACGGCGAGGATGATATCATGACGTACGAACACTCCCCCATCAAAAAATAAGAGTTAATGCCTGTGAACATGATATTATGACTGCAGAATAGATAGTACACTACCCTCTACAAAAAGGAGAAGGTAATCCTGGGAGGATGGTATCGTGAGGAACACACTTATACTATACTGCCTCTCATCAAAAGTGGAGGTAATGCATGGGAGGAATGTATCATAACGAATTAAAATATACTACACAAAATTAAATAATCATGAACTGTTTTGCTGATAATATAGTTAGGATAGGTGGAAAACACTTTCGCATTTATTTATTTAGATAACATTAAAAACAATGGCAAGTTGTATTGTCCATGTCAAACGCCTAAATAAAAATTGCCCGGAAAAATATAGTCGCCATCTTGATAAACAAAGAGAAATATGCTAGCTAAGGAAGAACGATAACTTCTTTCATAATTTTATAGTTAAAAAATACATGCTTATAAACTTGAGTTATCGTTCTAACTTAGCTAGTATTATGGTGAACGAACATATACTAAACTGCCCCCTGACTTAGAGGAGTGTATCACAACGAACGAACACTACCTCCCTCCCCCCAAAATGAAGGAGGTCATTCCTGCGAGATATTCCGATTAAATCATTTTTCTTTTCATTCTGGGTGTATTCCCTACCCCACACACATCCCCTCAAAAACGGTGAAAGTAATTCCCGGGAGGACAGTCATGACATCAAAACTTATACTACAGTATTAACCTCCATTAAAACATATTTCGATTAAATCGAGTTTTTTTTTTCATTTAAAAATGCTTAGTCACAAAAAATAAGTAAAGTATCTTATTTATGGATGCCAAGTGCGAATGCAGACCCTACAATTGTTTTAAAATAAAATAAAGTATAACCTATTCCCTTTTTTATAGATGTAAAAATAAACGCGGACACAAGAATTTTTTAATAAATAAAATTAAGTCAAACTTTTGTATAGATGTTAAGCGCGAAAGATAATAATATAAAATTACAACATGGCCGCCAGCAATTAAGGTATTGTATTAAAGTTCGATTTTCAAGTCTTAAACAAATAAATTAGAATTTTATTTCAGGTTAAAAATACAATTTAAGACTAATTAGTAAATGTCATCCAAAATGTGTGCAGAAAAGCAAACGAAATAAGCGAGATATTCAAATAATCCGTATAGTACAAGTGAACGCCGAACGGAAATGTCTGTTTCATCCCTTGAGTTTTTAATTTTAACTATTTATTAAGTTGAAAAGTTTTTGTTTGTTTTATATATAAAGGAGGATGTAATACATGAGAAGATTCCTCCACACACCGTTAAAAACGGACAATGGAATTCCGGGGAGGACAGTCTTATGTCAACAGAACCGATACTTACACTAATAAAATTTTTAAAATGGCTAGTTACAAAATAATCATGTTAACGTTGTTGGCTAAGATCAAAGTGTAGTATATGTTCTCTTAAAATCAGAGCCGGAAGTTTTCATTTAATTATCTCCCCTGAAACTGAAAGTTTTACAATGTTTTTTTTGTTAATTGTCGTTTTTTTTTAAACAAAATCTCTTTAATTAATTGTAACAATAATGACAACAATATTACTATCAAGGTAAATATTATACATATATAATAACATTTGACAATACCAATTACAGAATATTAATTTATCAGAAACTTAAAAAGAAAATATATGTACAAACGCGTGTTTTGTTTGATGGAGTTTAGAGATTGCTATATATACTGTATCATTATATTTCAGTTTAAAGGTTTGGATGTGACTTTACTTAGGAAAAATTCGCATTATTCATATTTAGATTAGATTAGATCGGAATATTAGATTAGCTAAATGCAGTATTCTCCATTATTTTGCAATTACGTTTAAAAAATTAGGACTGACGGACAGACATGGACGGACAACATCCCTATTCGTGTAAAATTGGGCAATTCAAAAATACGCGCACGGCAGCGTTTGGGATGGAGAGAGAACAAAAGAATCTTAACGGACGAATGAAGACGCGGTGATAAAAGACAAACGAAGAAAACAGTAGTATCTGAAGAAAACTCCACCGAAAAAAGTGTAAAACTGAAAATGTCTTCCCAGAAGGTCTAGTCGTTGAAAGCAATACAGCAACGAACTGAAAATGCATGCGAAATTGGTTAGCTTGCAGCGAAATGAACAACAAAGCCGAAACAATGATGATGCTAGGGAAACACATGCGAAGCCGATGATCTAATGACACCAATTAAGGAGCGGCAAACATCTCGGATAGAGAGCAACTCAGCGAGATACGCTCCAGACATCAAAAGATCATACTATGAGAGATGTCGGAGGTGCAAGATGAATGCGAAAACACAAGCGACCTTTATGAAATAAGACAAAACAGACAGTCATAAAAAAGGGAGGAGTCAAATTCAAAGTAAAAACACTCCCCACTCAGATAAGTGACATTTATTTAATTGACCAAAATATTCAAATGCCACAAACCCATTTGTTTTAATTTCATTGTTCATATTTAAGTTCCATTTATCCCATGATAATAATTTCATTATTCATTTAAATAAATGTTAGATGTATTTAATAATTCGTTGCGTTCGTTATTCACACTTGTTGTTGTAAATCCCGTAAATATTCGAACCTGAGAAAAAACATTTTTTATTTTTTTTTATAAACGGAATTATTGTGTGTTCCATTTACATCGCATAATTCCCCTGTGATGTGATGAAGCGAACGGGACATACCGTTCGTTAGATCACCGAATAAATATATACCTCTCTTAATTGGTCGACGTAATGCCGACAATGCATGTAAGACTGTTAACTCTCTCAATCACTTAGGAAGTCAATCACCGTAAAATAGTACTCATGAGCTGTCACTATCGCCAAAAAACAACAAAAAAACATAACTTAACATTTAACCGATAAAATATTGTATATATTTAAGGCAAGCTCACTGTTAAAATTTCATATATATTTATAGAGATAATAGTTATCTACGTACACGTGTTTCTCTGTATCTACAAATCTTCAGCGTGGTTAACCATAGAAAGATTCGAACCCGCGACTACATTGACTGTAGTCTGAAAGTTCAGTGCCAGATAAGAGACAGTTTGGAAATATCAGGCGCTGTATGTTAGAGGATGTCGACACCTCAAACGTCGACACCTCAAACGTCGACACCTCACACGTCTACACATCACTGCAAGTACTGGAAAAAAACTAGTGTCGTAATCTCCTCTGACGGAGATATACATGCAACTAATAACAGCTTGTGAATTTGATCCATTTAATCCGCCTAGGGTGAATGACGCTTCGTTTCGTGTGTATACATATCTATATATATAGGTAGAGAGAGAGAGAGAGAGGTAGAGAAAGAGAGAAAGAGGTATAGAGAGAGAGAGAGAGAGAGAGAGAGAGGTAGAGAGAGAGAGAGGGGTAATATGAGCCATAAAATAGTCGGCTGGTTCCAACATGTATGAATTGAAAAAGATGTGGCGAGATCATGTTTTATTGTCATTCGTTGGTAACAACTGAAATTGTTTTTTTCTTTGTATTTTTTTTTATTAGATGCCTCCACACATCTTTACGAAAGGATCTATCTGTCGATTACTTAGTCCGTCCGTTGGTCGGTGACGTTTAAGTTTAAATACAATGATCATGTCACCGCTTGAATGGACACACATATCAACAATACTCGTTTTTTAGATGCGTTCAAGCATTCCTATAAAACAACTAACCTGTCCGTTCTTTTACCTTTTTTTTATCACTTAACGATAAACATTATATCAGATGTGTTCAAGCATATCTATAAAATCCTGTAAAATATATATTCTTCTTTGTTTTTCTATACCTCTTTGGGCATCAATAATCCCATTTAAACTCTTAATGAAAAATACTTTATATATATGTATGCAAACATATATATATATATATATATATATATATATATATATATATATATATATATATATATATATATACATAAAGAATTGTGGTTACCAACGCTAGTAAAAAAACTTTTTCAATAATTATTTATTATCTTATCATTTTAACATTTTAAGTTTTTTTTAAATATAATTTCATAACGCGTTTCGAGCATTTATCGTTTATCCATTATGCTCTCTTCAGATGTATATTCCATTTGATAAAAGTGTTTCATTTGAGAAAACATTCCATTTTTCTCTCATTTAAAAGTGTCTGTTCCATTTGACACAAATGTACTCAAATGACCAAACACTTGCCAAACGAAATATATTTTTATGTCAACAAGATAACATTTTTTTCTGTCAAATGGAACAAACATTTTTTCCGTCAAATGGAACAGACACTTTTAAATGAAAGAAAAATGGAATGGTTTCTCAGATGAAACACTTTTATCAAATGGAATATACATCTGAAGAGAGCATAATGGATAAACGACAAATGCTCGAAACGCGTTATGAAATTATATTTTAAAAAAACTTAAAATGTTAAAATGATAAGATAATAAATAATTATTGAAAAAGTTTTTTTACTAGCGTTGGTAACCACATTTCTTTAAATATATATATATATATATATATATATATATATATATATATATATATATATATATATATATATAAATGTTTGCGTACATATATATAAAGTATTTTTCATTAAGAGTTTAAATGGGATTATCGATGCCCAAAGAGGTATAGAAAAACAAAGAAGAATATATATTTTACAGGATTTTATAGATATGCTTGAACACATCTGATATAATGTTTATCGTTAAGTGATAAAAAAAAGGTAAAAGAACGGACAGGTTAGTTGTTTTATAGGAATGCTTGAACGCATCTAAAAAACGAGTATTGTTGATATGTGTGTCCATTCAAGCGGTGATATGATCATTGTATTTAAACTTAAGCGTCACCGACCAACGGACGGACTGAGTAATCGACAGATAGATCCTTTCGTAAAGATGTGTGGAGGAATCTAATAAATAAAATACTAAGAAAAAAACAATTTCAGTTGTTACCAACGAATGACAATAAAACATGATCTCGCCACATCTTTCTCAATTCATACATGTTGGAACCAGCCGACTATTTTATGGCTCATATTACCTCTCTCTCTCTCTCTCTCTATTTACCTCCCTCTCTTTCTACCTATATATATATATATATATATATATATATATATACACACACGAAACGAAGCGTCATTCACCCTAGGCGGATTAAACGGATCAAATTCACAAGCTGTTATTAGTTGCATGTATATCTCCGTCAGAGGAGATTACGACACTAGTTTTTTTTCCAGTACTTGCAGTGATGTGTAGACGTGTGAGGTGTCGACGTTTGAGGTGTCGACGTTTGAGGTGTCGACATCCTCTTACATACAGCGCCTGATATTTCCAAACTGTCTCTTATCTGGCACTGAACTTTCAGACTACAGTCAATGTAGTCGCGGGTTCGAATCTTTCTATGGTTAACCACGCTGAAGATTTGTAGATACAGAGAAACACGTGTACGTAGATAACTATTATCTCTATAAATATATATGAAATTTTAACAGTGAGCTTGCCTTAAATATATACAATATTTTATCGGTTAAATGTAAAGTTATGTTTTTTTTTGTTTTTTGGCGATAGTGACAGCTCATGAGTACTATTTTACGGTGATTGACTTCCTAAGTGATTGAGAGAGTTAACAGCCTTACATGCATTGTCGGCATTACGTCGATCAATTAAGGGAGGTATATATTTATTTAATCAGTTATTTAAGGCTGCCGCAAAGAAGGTTGGCGCCCTCTACCGTGCTAGTAAACTTTTCACACCTGACATTATCCTGCATCTCTACAAAGCCACCATCCGCCCATGCATGGAGTATTGTTGCCACATCTGGGCTGGTGTATCATCTACTACTCTCTCTCTCCTTGACAAGGTCAAAAAAAGATTCACCAATCTAATAGGTCCCTCACTGTCAACCAAGCTTCAGTTTCTGTCCCATCGCCGCAATGTAGCATCCTTGTGCTTGTTTTACAAATACTTCAATGGATTATGCTCCGATGAATTGGCTAGTCTCGTGCCCCCTCGACGTAAATTCACTAGACCAACTCGAAATCAACTAAATCCCATCTATTCACTGTGGATGTCCTCAAATGCCGGAGAGCTTTCTACTCAAATAGCTTCTTTCCTCGTGCTGCTGGCCTCTGGAACTCCCTCCCTGCCCCCTGTTTCCCTAACAGTACTGACATGCAGATATTTAAAACTAATGTAAACAGACATCTCGCTGTGCAGATCCCAATTTAGGTTGACCCCCCCAAACCCTTCTCTCTTTTTATTTTCTCAGTAGCCCCTTACGTCTACAGTGGCGGCCAGCCTTGTTTGGGGTGAACTATGTTAAAAAAAAAATAATTAAAAAAAAATTTATAGATAACAACAACAAACAATAACTTAACATTTAAGCGATAAAAAAAATCCTACATATATCGTTTTACAGAGAATCATTACCTAAATGAAGCATTGTTCCTTTTCACCGGTGTTCATACTCCCATGTGGGGATCGTATATATTCATAAACTATTATTATAATTATCCACGAACATGCCAGACTTTAGTCACTGTGGTCTCGGTTTCCAATTTTGCTAAATTCAGCCACGCTGAAACGCCGTAAAACGGGGAAACACGTGTCTGTGAATAATTATACTTCATATGTGTGTATGTATATATTAACATGTTTATGGGTCACTTATGTTTTGGAAAAAGCCCACAACGCCACACACGTTACTGACCTTTTTAAGTGTAAAGATGATAGGTGGGCACACACGAGTCACATGTAAACATTTCTTCATCTCATTGGCTATACTCTCTTTTTTCCTGTTACCACCAGCCACCGTACACATCCATACCTCTCAATACAGTGAAGAAGGCCGAAGGAACGGTTGAAAATTCTGTTCTTTTAGAAAAATGATTTTTAATAACATTTTGTATTCCTATACATCAACTAACAAAAAATAAATAGAGAAAATATACAAACATATACTTTTCATATTAATTTATATATATATATATATATATATATATATATATATATATATATATATATATATATATATGATTATTTTTATTTATACAGACATGTACAAAATCTGCGACACTGGCATGTCGATATTATCGATCAACAGTTATTATAAACTGAGATCTCATCTGCCTGATGAGATCTCAGTTTATAATAACTGTTGATAGATAACATCGACATGCCAGTGTCGCAGATTTTGTACATATCTGTGTAAATAAAAATAATCATATATAAAAGCTCAATTTGATATTGAGCACTATTTATAAAACCCGGTTGAAATTCTTTGGACTACTATCCTGTGGATGTTTTACCTGGACTATTATTATTATTATTATTATATATATATATATATATATATATATATATATATATATACATATATGTGTGTGTGGGGGGGTGCCTCTGTGTGTGTGTGTGTGTGCGTGTTTGTCTCTTTTTTTTCTTTTTATTTCATTCATTTGCTGGGGACGGGTCATTCTTTCCAAATGCCATACGATCAACCGCTATTTACAGACTCCAACCGAGAGCTCTTTTCAGGATTCTGGCTGTTCCCTTGAGTGCAGTTGTTTGGATGTGTGTGTGTTTGATAGAGAAAGATAGCGAGAGAGTGTGTGTCTGTGTGTATGTGCGTATATAATTTTTAATACATGAATACAGAAGAATGCTTACCCATAGCCAGCTCAGTTTACAGTCAAATGGCGCTAGCCTCTACACCAATTACATTCATCATGTTACATTCTACATGAATGGGCAGAGGGAAGGTTAGCTGCCCTCACGTGTGTTGCAAAGCTTCCTTTCCTCCTTCTGTCGGTTGAGAACAGTCGAGCGTGAAACATTTTTGCAGAATGACGAACACATTAATATGCATATATAAATGTTTTTTATTGAAATAAAAAGAAAAACTTCTGCTATTACCAAGCAAAAACAATTAAATCTGATCTGACCGGGCCTTACTTTTTTTTAATATGATTTATATTTCTTATTTCCTTTCAATTCATACAAGTTTGAACCGGCTAACCACAGAATCAAGTGTCTAATAAAAATCAGACATTTCGTCTGTCCGGCCCTTCAGGCTAGTATCAAATTCTGTTGTGAACTTGTGAGTACGAAAGCAAGTCTGGTATGAGTACGTATTCCCTGTCTGGGAATTGCGCACAAGGTTCTGGGTTATTTTGGACTCCAACTCGGTTACGGTAGACTTACTAAGTTGAGTGAGTGAGCCCTGTACACTTTTTATATTTTCGCTAATAGAGATCTTCCAAGATAACCACCCTTTACTTTTATTTTACCCTTGGCCTCCCTAAATTGCATATATCTTGAACGGAGAAAATTATATTTGAGATTCAACCGCTATTTCAGTTGAAATTTAAAAAAATAATAATATTGTTTTGAGCGACCAATGGGCTGTTTTGGCGTTAAGAACACATGTTTAAATACTCTCTCAAATTTTTAGTAAGTTTGATATTTTTTAATTAGATGTTGATAGTTCTAATTAGATGTTGATATTTTGTAATTAGATGTTGATATTTTTTAATTAGATGTTGATATTTTTTAATTAGATGTTGATATGTTTTAATTAGATGTTGATATGTTTTAATTAGATGTTGATAGTTTTAATTAGATGTTGATATTGTTTAATTAGATGTTGATAGTTTTAATTAGATGTTGACAGTTTTTAATTAGATGTTGATAGTTTTTAATTAGATGTTGACAGTTTTTAATTAGATGTTGACAGTTTTTAATTAGATGTTGATAGTTTTTAATTAGATTTTGATAGTTTTTAATTAGATGTTGATAGTTTTAATTAGATGTTCGTATTTTTTAATTAGAAGTTGATAGTTTTAATTAGATGTTGATAGTTTTTTAATTAGATGTTGATAGTTTTTAATTAGATGTTGATAGTTTTTAATTAGATGTTGATAGTTTTTAATTAGATGTTGGTATTTTAAAATTAGACGTTGATAGTTTTAATTAGAGGTTGATATGTTTTAATTAGATGTTGATAGTTTTAATTAGATGTTGATATTTTTAATTAGATGTTGATATTTTTAATTAGATGTTGATATTTTTAAATTAGATGTTGATATTTTTAAATTAGATGTTGATAGTTTTAATTAGATGTTGATATTTTTAATTAGATGTTGATATTTTTAAATTAGATGTTGATAGTTTTAATTAGATGTTGATATTTTTAATTAGATGTTGATATTTTTTAATTAGATGTTGATAGTTTTAATTAGATGTTGATATTTTGTAATTAGATGTTGATATTTTTTAATTAGATGTTGATATTTTTTAATTAGATGTTGATATTTTTTAATTAGATGTTGATTGTTTTAATTAGATGTTACTATTTTTAATTAGATGTTGATACTTTTAATGTGAATTTGAGTTTAATTTTAGCTATTTAATTTTGTAGCATTGTGGGGTGGCATTTTCAATCTCTGTAGATAACCGTCGTCCCACTCCCATTTAAACATCGACCTGCTTGTTTATCGGTTCCAAATCCGGAATACAGTAGACCGTCTACATTTATAAATGGTTTGTAGAAGGTGCTCATGAAACTCCCCATGATTTTATTTGTTTGTTTTTTTGTTGTTTTTTCTTTGTTTCGGGGTGTTTTTGTTATCCCACTCCCCATCATTTTTACATGAAATAAAATAATTTTAAAAATAAACTGTTGAAGTAAAAATGATGGACAAATAAAGAAGGAATAAAAAGAAAGGTGTTTGTACGAATGGGTTAAAATGCGCCAGTTAAGAATAAAATCGACAAAGAAACGCCACAGAACTCCCCGCTTCCCTCATATTTGATGACCATGAGTCTAATTTTAAAACGTGTTTAAGCTTGTTTGCAAGTACATTTTTCAAAGTATAGTATATGTTCTGTCATAGGTCAGAGCAGTAGAATTCGTTCTAAACTGAGGCAACTTTTATTTTATTCCAATTCAGAGTGCTCCTGTTTGAGAAACTGAATTTCCCCCACATTAATAACTGACCTTGTGTCTAATTTTGCTCTCAGAGAGTAACACGTACATAGGGGCTTAAATAAAAATCAAAAAAAATCAAATAATGGTCAATTTTTATATCATTTAATTAATATAGAACAAAATAATACAAATAGTACTCAAGCTATATATATTTTATATCTAATATATAAAATTAGTTCGGTCGGATTTTCTAAGTTGGACCTAAATAGCTTGCATCTGACAAATCGATATTTAATTCTAACAAGCCAGTCGTTTAGGTACATTTTCAATCTATGCTATTTACATAAAGAAGAAATTTCAATCGATGTCAGCGATTACACATTCTATCAACCCCGACAATGTTTTTAGTAAGAGTTTTCTAATTAAAATCACACTAACATCGTATTAGAATCCCATTAAAGTTAAAATAAAATCCAGCTAAAAAAACATTAAAATCGTATTAAAAGCGTATAAAAAATTCCATTAAAGTATAACTAAAATCCTGTTAACCCCCATTAAAATGTCATTAAAATCGTATTAAAATTCCATTAAAATCGTTTTAAAACAGTATTACAATCCCATCAAACCTGTATTAAAATCTAGTTTAAAAAATAATACAATGTATCTCAAAATTTGAAAAGATTTAACTCATTTTCATAGACATAAATGGGGACAAAACGCTGCAATATTAAAATAGTTTTATGCCCATAAACTACGTCGTAGAAGTGTGGTTTTGATTTCTTGAAACATTTTCACGTTTGACTTTCTTGCACCTATTAAAAGGTCAAAGTGTGGTTTTATGCTACGATGACCGCATGCAAGAAACCCCTTGCCGTTAACAACAACAAGTATTTACTGGAACATAATTGTATAACAATACTATTGTTACGCTTCAACCTTCTGTTATACATAATATTATAAGTTGTCGTAATCGTTACAGAAACATAGAAGTTCACAAATAACAGTCATGCCTTGGTAGCTGCATATTCTCCTTCTACGCGCTCCTGTGTGATCCTTCTAGTCTGAGGACTTGCCGCCATTAAATCAAATCTCCTTATTTCTTATTTTGAAAGGACTTAGTTGGGACAAAATAGGTTTATTCGACTTGATCTTCATCCTAAATAATTGACTTATATGTGGGGGAGACAGAGAGAGAGATCGAACATTACTGTTTAATCATATTCTATCATGCCATCTCATTTTGACGCCCACGCATTGCGTGATCCTAAACGGACTGTCGTCTTCACTATCCCACTCTATTTCAATCATATGACACCATATACCTTTCTATCCATTTACACAGTCTAACAATCTTCATCCCAAACAAGTTGACCTCGGCTGACCTCCCATTTTACGTTATTCTTAATTAACCATTTTATATACAAGTAGGCCTACTCGCCCAATATCTTACAATATAAACAAAAATATGCTTTTCTTGTTTCTTGACAAGTTAAGGAATTTAACTGGTGCTAATTCTAGATTGAGCAATTTTAAAGATATCTTTGTACCTTATTTTTAAGAGGGGGTTTATTCGGAGTCTTTTTTCTTTCCTGTCTTCGATCGGCAGCCGATTTTTTCTGACTTGAACCCCTTAAAGAGTTAGTTTTTATAAAGAAATTTTACTCCCGGCAATGACTTCTGATTGGCCAACCAACCACCGATCATTCCGTATTGTCTACTATGTTACGATTGATTAGCCAATCAAAGTCCTCGTTCCACGCATGTGGGAGTCATCTAGTCAAGCCACGTTTAAGGATACTAGTCCATCGTTTAATTATGATAGGTTAGACAACACATTCAGTAACCTTTTAAAATTGTAAACCCTTGATTAGCCACCTATATATATATATATATATATATATATATATATATATATATATATATATATATATATATATATATATATATATACTAGCATACGTACATATTTCTTTTTCGATATAAGTGAAAAATTATGAAGATCAAAAAACAAAATGTCTTCATTACATCTCGGACAACGTCCGGTATGTACAGTTACTATATATATATATATATATATATATATATATATATATATATATATATATATATATATATATATATATATATATATATATTGATATTGGGAATTTATTTCCGGCAGTATGTTATGTATTAAACTGCATTTTATTCTTTTTAGATGCTATTGTTTGCGTGGATAACATTACTAAACACGCGATTTATTTAGTAGCGGGGCTGAATACCACACAGTAAACGACTCTTATGTTTCACTTTGTGATATCTTTTGTTTATATCTAGCCCCGCGAATAAAATATAATATAATAGTATCCGCACAAACAATAGCATAAAAATCAGATTACTATATATATATATATATATATATATATATATACATATATATATATATATATATATATATATATATATGTGTGTGTGTGTGTGTGTGTGTGTGTGTGTGTGTGTGTGTGTGTGGTTATGATACTTTATTTGTGACGTTGCTTTCATTTTATGTTTTTCAGTAAAATTCTCAAGTAGATAATTTATTTATTAATCTATGATTCCGTAAATAACACTATGACTTCTATTAAAATAAATATATAATCACATTTTAACATTAATTAAAAAAGACACATATGAAAGATACATAATAAAACGATATCGATTGTTTAATTATTTTCATTTTTATATCACATCGGTATAACTTTAACTAAGTCCAGATCCTTTCTAAAACATTTAATCTGAAAGTTACACAATATCGTTCACTAATATGATTTTTTTCTTTTTGTTTTCTATGTCTGACATTTTAAATTCGTTTGTAGGTAACTAGTAATGTCAATCTTGGCCCAGTTGTAGCAAGACTGAACGAGAGATAAGAAGAGAAAAGAGCAATACTGAGTAGTATGCAATGATGATAAAAATAAAACAACAAAAGAAATGAACAAAACTCAGAACGATAATGTGTGTTATTGTTTTAATTACAACTGAAATTGAACAGATGAGTGATTGACGGACGAGAAATCAGAATCGAACCTTTAATTAACGGAAGTAGCCCTACTGACGACACCGGACGAACGACATAAGCTAATAAGTGTACGACGGAGACGTTTTATGTATAAATAAATAAATATACTCTCTCTCTCTCTCTCTTTCTCTCTCTCTCTCTCTCTCTCTCTCTCTCTCTCTCTCTCTCTCTCTCTCGCAAAGTAACATGTCACTTTAAACAGTTAATTTTTCTCTGGAGTTCTTTGTGACTGTTCTTTTTAATAAATTTATATATAGTTTCTTTTAATGTAAATCGCTCCAGACAATGCATGAAGTCACTTGATGTAAAGTGCTAAAAAGTACTACTTCAATGTAAAAAACTAGCCAGTGATAAGTGTTAGATGGATAGATTTCGACCCAGAAAACAGCAATTATTCCCTCTTTATCAGAAACATCACTCATGGAATGTGAGGACCAAAAGACAAAATAAGGGAAGCGAGAGTTATAAGGCTGTCGAAAGTAAACCCAATGCCCACGTTCTACTGTCCTCAGTACGATATAAAATATATAAAATATATCAAATGTATTGCGACGTTCGTGTAAAATACTCGAAATGCTGATCAAACATTGGCTGAAGACTGATAGACATTGTCACACTACTACAGGTGCTACGAAGAAAAAGAGAAAGAGAGAGAAGGAGAGTGAGGAAGAGAACCTTATACTCGCGGAAACCGCAATCCGCAAACACTGTCACGTCAATGAGACACAGACGCAACTATTCTTCATACTACTACTGTACAAAAATTGTCTCTGAGAGCGTAGGGTAGGCGATAGTGATACTAATTGATACTAATTGTTACGAAAAATACGCGAAAAAGAATTTAGGTGAAGTTCGGAATTTAGTGAAGAATGCGCTTTTGGAATTCAAATTTTTTACAAATATTGTGAGTTGCCGGTTGATTTGAAAAGTGAACAAAAGTCATTTGTGAATAAGTTAAGAAATGCACGAAAAACAAAACAATTTTCATACGTATTAGCTGGGGAATCAAAGAACGTGGGAGCGCATTTTATCATAGGATAGCGAGGACACCCGAAGAACTTGCTCGAGGCCTCCATGATACATAAAATAGAAAAGCGTGATAAAATGATGGGGTCAACATTGTAACATAAAATGACGCAAGCGATAACAATTCCTTTTGTGTTTTCCGAGTTTTCATTTATAAGAAGTTTACGGACTTTCGCCTGTGCCCCCCCCCCGTATAGAGTTGAGATACCCCCATATTACACTACAAGACGTAACACAAACACAAGACGACACATGTGCGGTCATCTGTTTACGGAGACAGAGTTCTCCGTACTGCTACACAGGGCGACGTGTTAAAACTATTACGTACAACCGGAGCTCTGAATGACCGACATTTTTTCTTATTTGGCTTTTCGGGACGTTCTGTTATTAGAGAGACGGTTTCCTACCTGCGTTGTTACCGAATTCTCTGACACAAACAAAACATAGCATCCAATAAAATAAGAACGACATTCATAATAGAAAACAATTTTCCTGATAATCAGGTCCTCATTACTGTTTACTAAATGGATTATTTCAACAATGTCCTTCCTTATATAAATAATTTGACATTCACTGCTTAAATATTGTAAATTCTTGAAAGTACAAAGTATGTAACTAAAGATTACAAAGTATCTAAGTTCTTAATTTCACACACGCACACACACACACGCGCGCGATCGCCAAACTTACTCAACACAAATTTCATTGATACTTTCTCACCAACAGATTTAAAGTTTGAATAATGTTACCTTTGAACACTTCTGGTAGGTCACTAGAAATCATTCTCTCTCTTTACTCATTTGTTTTTTTTTTACTTTTCTTTTTCTTTCCCATGTCAGTTATCTTCCATCATGCGTGTGTAATGTTAACTTCGATGTGAAAATACCTTTTCCTTCTTCTCTTGGCTTTTGAGTATGTGAAATAGTTATATAGTATATGATAGGACCCGGCACGTGGGTTAATTTAAATCTATCGTTTGCAGACAAGTTTACAAAATATAGGCCGACAAAACATATTAATCTATAAATATTTGAAAATATGAATTTGAAGCACAAACACCTTTACTAAACCGATTGAATTCGTAATGAAATTACCCCGAAAGTTTAATATGCCGTAAAGCAAAACAACCAAAAAGTCTGATATGTCGTAAAACAAAGCAACCAAATAAAACATCATGAAAAAAAAAATGAAAATATTCAGAACTTGAAAAATTACATCTTTAATCAAAACGATTGAATTCGTAACTATATAAACCCAAAAATGGTTGATATGCCGTAAAGCAAAACAACCAAAAGTCTGATATGTCGTAAAACAAAGCAACCAAATAAAACACCATGAAAAATATTTGAAAATATTCAGAACTTGAAAAATTAAATATTTTATCAAAACGATTGAATTCGTAACTATATAAACCCAAAAATGGTTGATATGCCGTAAAGAAAAACAACCAAAACAAAACCATCAAACTCTCTTCAATACTTCTCGAACTGATGACTCACTAGCCTTTGAGCTAGGATTAACGTGTGCTATCTGTTCTGTCCTCGGTCAGACGATTATAAATACTTTTTGACTAACATAGTTTTTTTTTAAATTTATTTTTGTCCCAATCCGGAGCTCCCTATTTCTGGTAGCTGGATTTCCCCCGCATAAAAACCGACCTTGTATACAAACAACCCTTGTGGGGAGGCAAGTAATTAAGTATTTGTATGGTTAGTCGTGTATTTTTGTGGAGTGAAAGTCTAACATTTGATTTAACGTTGGTAATGACATAACCAAACGCAATACAGCTCAAGCCCCTCCTCCTCCTCCCCCCTCCTAAGCAGTAGCAACAAAAACAACAACAACAACCACGATACTATTACCACTACTACTACTACTACTAATACTATTACTAATAATAATAATAATAATAATAATAATAATAACAACAACAACAACAACAACCACGACGTTGATGATTTTTTTAAAGTCCTCGCTGTACTTACACGTAATTTACTTTGTCTGGGTCAGAATTATTTTCAAATTGGCGCCATTTTTTAAAATGGGCACGTAACTCTGTATATATCCATACGGAGTTGCTTCCCTTTGATTGAAACAAAAAATTAATATTAAAAAAAAGATACATTTTTTTTCTAAAATATTTTATGTTCCAATCAAAGAGAAGTAACTCTGTGTAGACGCATGCGCCTTTTTTTAAAGATGGCGGCTAATAATTTTGACCCGTATGAATTAATTTTTTATTATTCTTCTTCACATTGTGCAACGATCCACATGAAAAACTGACAAACCATTGTCACATATCGATTTTGTCGGAAGAAAATTATCGATGACAGAAAAACGATAAAGGGGCTAACTTTACTTTATATTTTATCTAAAATATCTTTTTTGATAATCTGTTTTTACGCCTTTACAAAATAAAGTTCTTTCGTCTAAAGGTAATGATTTTGTTATCCGAACTTCTTCAATTCAAGATCGGATAAAATGGGTAAGTAGGAAGTTAATGTCAAAGGCCGTATAGACTGTATTGGGGATCACACTGAATTATTGCTGTTATTTCTTGAATAAATTTTAAATAATTTTATTTAAAAAATTTTTTTTTTATTTTTCAGTTTCCACTACGGTTGTGCCGAGGCCAACGTCTCTGGCCCCGAGAATTATTCCTTTGATCAAGTGCCATTACTTTGGAGAAAAATACAATGTTGGTCAAATGTTCGATGTCCAAGACGGATGCAATATGTGCGCGTGTCTTGCTGAGGGGACCGTCCGATGCACAACACAGAGATGCGCCCCTCCCGTTGGTAAGATGCATCGTTAAACTTCCGTTGGATAGCGTCCTAGATTCATCTGGGCTGTTCTTACGATGATCATGATTGGTCTTATGAGATGAAGAGATTTAAATTTAAGACTTACTTGACTGACTCGTGGGTCCTATGCTCCTGGATTGGATACGTCTCTGGTGGATGATTCTTGATGTGAGCGTGTATGTGGACGTAACGTTGTTTATTTATGTTGTATAGGGCAGTTGTCTGTTTATGTACTTGTCCATGTAAAGGTCAGAAACTACACAACACACAGCTACAAAGCTGATATATTCTTTTTCAGCATTGCCTCGGACAAAACATGAAGCCATTTGTTTTGTAATATTCATTCTTTTGGAGGTCAACACTAACAAGATTAATAAAGGGGGCGAGATTTAGGGCGATTTTCTTCCATCGACCTTTAGTGTGAAATGATATTGTGATAGAGTGAGAGAGGGGCTGATAGAGAAGTGGAAGAGGATAAGAAATGGAAAGCTAGGTTAAGGGATGTGGAAAATAATGGGATATAGGGTAGGGGAAGAGAAGGGTAGGGGAGAAAATGCAAGAGAAGAAAGATGTGGGAAAGAGGGGGAGAGGGGAAGTGGAATATATATATATATATATATATATATATATATATATATATATATATATATATATATATATATATATATATATACAGGGTGACCCCCCCAAAAACGCGCCCCAAATCTAATAAGGCCTCATTTCTTAGTGTTTTGGGGCATAACTAGTTTATTAAATTCACAACATCATATCAAAACACTAGGATATTTGGCCTTCTTTTCTCCGTTCTACAGCATGTGTTCTAGATGGACTCCTTTTAGCTCCGTGCATTTCTTGAGGCGCAGAACGAAGTTGTCCTTGACGTTCTTACAGACTGAATTGGGAATGCCTCTCATCTCCTCTCTGATGGCTTCCTTGAGTTCAGTGATGGTTCTGAGTTTCCCTGCGTACACTCAGTCCTTAAGATAGCCCCAAAGGAAATAATCTGGGGGGTTTAGGTCCGGGCTATGGGGTGGCCACTCAAAATTAGTCATGAGACTGATCACTCGGCCTCCGAAGTTCTCTTTCAGCCAATCTCGGGACAGGTTTGAGGTGTGAGAACTTGCCCCGTCTTGCTGGAACCAGAACTTGCTCATGAGCAACGGGTAGAGGGTCTGGAGCTCACTCTTGAAGGTTTTGAGGACCTCCACATACCGCTCCTTGGTGACTGTCACTGCTGCACCAGATTCTTCGATGAAGATTGGCCCGATGATGCCTCTGACCGAGATTGCAGCTCACACTGTGCAATTAGGAAAGAGCAGGGGCGTGGTGCCTTCTTCATTGGGGCTGGAGGACCCCCAGAAGACATTTGTCTTGGAGTTCGCCTTTCCATCAAGATGGAAGTGGGCTTCATCTGAGGTCCAAAGGAGGTTGAGGAAACCGGGTGTCTCCTCGATCTTATCGAGCATCTTGATTGCCATAGCGTTCCTCTGCTTCTTGTCTGAGGCTGTAAGGGTCTGCAGCGTCTGTATTCTGTATGGGTAAGCCCTGATATCGTTCACCAGCAGTCTCCTGCAAGTCTCGCGGGAGATACCGAGGGGCTGACTTCGCTTACGCACAGAGCGTTTCGGACTCTCCTGGAGAGACTCTCTCACACTTTCGACCAGATCGGCTGTCTGCTTCTTGGGACGTCCCGAGTGGCTTGGACGGTTCTCACTGGCAGCGTTGAGGTTTTCCACGGTCCCATACTTCTCGAAGTGGTCCACCCAGTTCTGAATTCTGCTTTTGGGTGGAGCCTTTTCACATCCGAACTGATGCATGAAACTGTCCTGGGTTTTCTTAAACGAGCTTGTCTTGTAGTAAAATTTAACACAGTGTATTCTTTGTCCCAGCTCCCACTGAGGTCTTGGTGTACTCACGGTCGTTGATTCTGCCATGTCCTGTAAAATAAAGGCAATCGGTGAATAAATAAAGGAGATATCACATAAAGTGTACACGGGGCCCGTTTTTTTGTAGTCACCCTGTATATATATATATATATATATATATATATATATATATATATATATATATATATATATAGAGAGAGAGAGAGAGAGAGAGAGAGAGAGAGATAGAATTTAAAAGAAAGATGTTGCACACACTCTGGTCGCGATGTAAGTTAACAATAATTAACACAAAGATGATTGTAATCAAAATGCATGTTGTTATTTATTTACTTCAAGTACATTATTCGGGCAGAGAGAAAAATAGATAAAGATAGAAATATATTGCTGTCCATTGCTTAATATATTATGCGCAAACGATTTTAATAAAAATTTTACGAATGCACAGTGTTATCCTACAAAATGATTCTAATAAATAATCGATAAGTAATCACAAAAGAAGCATGCTGCTTTCAGAAATTAAACTTACGACTCTTCGTTTCCAATCTATCAGTTAAAATGACTTCACTGTCTTAGATGTTAAAGTAATTCCGGGGCCGCTTTCTAGCGTGACAGAACCACTTTGTATGTTAAAAGAGCTTCTTTCTGTAACTATATTCATAAAAAGGATCCGTCCATATTTTATGTTTCAGTTTTCTGCAAACATGGCGGGAATGTATATTTCATCGGGCAGACGTTTGCTGACGAATGCAATACTTGTAAATGTGGGGTTCATGGAATTATCACCTGCAGAGAGCTAGATTGCACAGCTGACGATGGTAGGTATATGATCTAGGTTTCATCCCAACAAGACGAATCCTAACGAGACGATTCAGAAAAATTTCACGTGATCTACACAATAAGACGAATCTCATCTTGACGAATTTATTTCATATAATCAAATAAAATATACAATTCAATATTGTGAACTGATTGTATTTCTTCAGAGATGTGTAGTGGTCTCCTTGTTCACCAGATCTTTGTCCCCTTGATTTATTTTTCTGGGGTTCCTTGAAGAGAAAGTGTATGCAACAAAAATCACAGATCCAAGACATTTGGCTCAACGAATAAGGAGTGACTGTGCCAAAATCGAAGGCAATATTGATTGATTGCATTTAGTTCCTGAAAGTTTTACAAAATACATCAACATTTCATTGTTAACGATGGAAATCATATTGAAGATGTTATTTGAATAAAATTATATTTTACCTATGGTTTGGTTTGGCTTACGGCATATAAACCATCTATGGATTATGTAATGTTGAATAAAGTTGTCAAATGTAATTTTCATAGGTAGGATAATCATTTTATATTTTGAGAATGCATTGGTCTTAGAATAGTTTTCTCTTAGAATACATTGCTCTTAGAAATAAATTTTATGCAGAGGGTACCATCATTACTCCTTGAAAACATTACTCTTTGAAAACATTACTCCTTGGCAGTGGTAATCTTCTTCGTTTTCAACACGATTGACCCTCACTCACACCTTCTAGTAGCTATATTATTATTCTTAATTTGATCAAAGCAAGCATAGAATAACCTCTGAAAACAATCGTTTCTCAATGTAAAATATGAGAATCCGCCTCGTTAGTAATCATCTTGTTGGAATACGTACTTGGTTGTCTTGTGTTTAGTTTTCTCAGCTTTAAACAAAGCAGAATCACATAATAGATCATTGGGAAACTTCCAAC
>OY744518.1:178461886-178486886 GCA_963556195.1 Sepiola atlantica
CAGGGCAGACGTATAACAGTTATTGCTAATTTTGCATTTCGTATTCATCTGTGCTTATCATTGAGCAGCGATAATACACATACTGTTGGATTTTTATGACTGAAATTTGGTGGACAAGTCATTCATAGACTGAAGTGTATTTGTACCAAATATAGTTGGATTGTAGAAAGGATTGTGAATTTTATTAACGATTCCATGAGTGGCATTTGTTTTTGTCACTCTATACTACTACTACTACTACTACAACTACTACTACTACTACTATCTATCTATCTATCTATCTATCTATCTATCTATCTATCTATCTATTAAATACAAACTTAGAGCCCCCAAAAGTACGATCATAATTCCACTAAATTTAGCATGAATAATCTTTAAGACGCCAGTTGCGTCATGGGGGGGTAGAATTAACATAATATTACTATGACTTATAATAATAATTATTATAAACACTTATTTCGCTCTAGAACTAGTATCCATGTGTGCTTATCATTGAAGAGCGATAAAACAAAAAAATCAATCGCTGGCATTTGGGGGGGGGGGGCCTACACTGTACGAAAATTGGTTGCTTAATCGATAATAATTCGAAAAATGTTTTTAACAGATTTGAATTTTATTCATTTTAGCGGACAGGGGCAGGGGCAGTGTCTTATACGGCACTTCCGGATGAATATTCCATGGTATTGCAATTAATATTTGTATTCGATACATTTACACACATTCTATTTTGATTTGTTTCATTGTTTTCATATTTAATGATTTATTTTAGAAAGTCGCTGTCACTATAATGGGGAAGAACACGATCAAGGCGAAACATTTCACAGCAGCGATGGATGCCATTTGTGTACTTGTTCTCACAATGCCAGGATATCTTGCAGACCTGTTCCTTGTCAAGTATCGCGAAATCGTTTCGGTAAAACAAATTCAATATTTCCAACTTTTTCCATGCAAAAACAAAAACAAAATAACGGTAATTGCAATGTCACAATTTAAGATTATACTTTTATGAACTTGCAGATTGGGGCTTGAAATCAAAAAGATATAATGGCACGAAAAGTAGCATTTATGGTTTTTTATAGAAATTGTTCGAATATGTTCTGTATTGTAACAGTATAACCGATTGCTCATAAACTTTAGAAACTAAGTAAATTATATTGAGACTGAATGTTTACTCGTAAAATGAGTCTTCAATACATGAGGGAAGACGTTTAAATTAGTCAGAAGGTTTACTCACGAAGGACACAGGACTCGAAACTATAAATTAAAAAAGTGAATTATTTACTTTAAGAATAAATGAAACGCAAGTTGGTTAATACTTCTACAAACACAATTGTGTAAAGAATTTTGTAAACGCAATTGTGTTAAGATATTTTATGACATCAGTCAATGGACAATAGGCAAATAGTTCGTTAAGATTTGTTAAACAAATGAAATTCCAAAAGTAGATCGTAGCAAAAATTATCTTTTGGGTTGTAAACAAAGGAAAATGCCTGGAATGTAGATAACGTAAGCGATATATATAAATAGACAGACAGACAGAAGAGAAGGGAAAAGAGAATGTTGAGCGAGAGACACAGACAGATGAACAAATTTAACGCAACCAGACACATCACTGCCAATAACAACAACAAAGTCAAGTAAATTTGAGTTCAAATAAAACAGAGAATTTACAATTTTTGTTAGAACAAACAGTTATAAAAAAAGATTTTACTAATATCCCTGTTAGTTAGGTTACACTTCAAATAACACAATAATCACTTATGACTAGTATAAGCGTAAAGAACGCAACAAACACATAACAACGGAAAGCTACAGACAGTTGATCTGGTTCTGATCCTCCTTTGAGAAATCAAAGTGCTATGATGCCTTCTACTTTACAAATATATAATAGAATAATAATTATAATTATGAAAAAAAACGATATTACGTTAGTACTACTTTATTCAACACTAGACAAATCTCTAGTTGGAAAACTGTCAGTCGGTAGATTTCTAGATAAAAACATTGTTATTGAGTCAATTGTCAGTGGAGGCAATATTGCCATTGACAACATAGAAGATTAATCTCAGATAATCAAACTTTAATGAAGATAATTCCACGTTAAAAAAAATGATTCCTCTTTTTATAATTATTGTTCAATCAGACCAAAATTTCCGTTTCTATTTTCATAAGTGATTATTTGATTATTCAAAATGTAATCTAACTTACGAGAATATTAGTAGAAGGTGACTTACTTAAAGAAAAAAAACAACTTTACGGCGTAAATTAGTCCGAAAGAGATATACTATATTTTTATTATTTACCCATAATGGCTTTTTTTATAACAAATTGAGAAAAACATCAGTCGGTAAGTTATTTGCCGGGCGAATTTTGTGGGCACGTGTTGTCTGAGACGGATGTCCAATCTTTGCGCCGTTCGCCAAATGTAGTGCGAACTATAACTCCATTTAAATAAATGAATAATATAATTATTATGGTGTGGGCGGGGAAGAACATCTTTTTGAATCGACGACAAGATGGGTCTGGTGGAAAAAACAACACGTGTATTCGTGGCAAAGTAACATTTTTGTGCAGACAAAGAGATTTGTTTGGCGAATCCATCACTTATCAAGCCAAGGTAGATAGGACATCTATCAACAGAAACTTTTTGATCTATATAAAAACTATACATTTTATTATTGATAGTTGATTTAAAAATGTCTAATGGATAGCCATTGTTACAGAGGTTTCAGTAATAAATTTGATTTCATCATCCGACCATATATATATATATATATATATATATATATATATATATATATATATATATATATATATATATATACGTGTGTGTGTGTGTGTGTGTGTGTGTTCGTTCCTAAAAAAATAGGCGACATTGCGTATGTAAGAGAACAAACTCCCAAATGCTCAGGGAGCATAAAGTACCAATAGCTGCTGTACAGCCATGTATCGCATACAATAAAAATAAAAATAACGTAATATATATATATATATATATATATATATATATATATATATATATATATATATATATATGTTTTTATTAAATATTAAAGTGTGTTTCACCTACAAACGAGATCGTTTCGGGTTTTCTTAACCTCATCACCGCATGAGTAGTGGTTGCAGGCAGTCGCATGGGATTGAACGCAGTTCGTAGATTCAGAACACAAACGCTCAGGACCAGACGGCTGCAGGCAATCAGCACATACAGGGATTGAAATTAAGATACACTTAATCCGGGATCAGGGGGGAAGCGTTTATTTTGTCCACGGTGTTCAACGCTCGCGCGGAACTCATATATATACAGTCACTGTCCACATAGACAAATCTAAACGGTTCATCTAATTTATATATATATATATATATATATATATATATATATATATATATATATATATGTATATGTTTTTATTAAATATTAAAGTGTGTTTCACCTACAAACGAGATAGTTTCGGGTTTTTTTAACCTCATCACCGCATGAGTAGTGGTTGCAGGCAGTCGCATGGGATCGAACGCAGTTCGTTGATTCAGAACACAAACGCTCAGGACCAGACGGCTACAGGCAATCAGCACATACAGTGATTGAAATTAAGATACACTTAATCCGGGATCAGGGGGAAGCGTTTATTTTGTCCACGATGTTCAACGCTCGTGCGGAACTCGTATATATACAGTCACTGTCCACATAGACAAGTCTAAACGGTTCGTCTAATTTATATATATATATATATATATATATATATATATATATATATATATATATGAAGCAATCCAACAAAAGATATAAGCATCAACTAATATCTTATAATTAGTGAAACATCCGGATAAAAACTGAAGCTCAATATACTGGATAGAGCATTAATATTACAATATAAAATGAAGTAATAAAATAAGGTGTCAATCAAATTTTATTAGAATTCAAAGTTCAAGCAAAGTATCCTTAAGTCCTTAGCTCATGAGTTTTCAAAGATAATTCTTCTCTTCAGAGGACCATTACCGCAGTTATACTACTACAGGTAATAAAATTAATCCTTGAGAATATATAAAATTATATACACAAATACATAAAAATACATAACATCAAATATATCAACCCAAAAACATACTTTTTTGTTGAATCTATACAATCCATCCAGGTCATACAAATTGAAAAACATAATCAGGAAAGACATTCAGAGGGTTGACCGAGGATTACTCCAAGTTATAAATAGCAGTCCATATACGAGAGATTGAAGGAGCTGACAAAGTTATCCAGTCGCGAAATGTGTCAATAATCGATGAAGTGAAAAGTATTCAATGTTAATGTTAATTATTACAACGATAAATAAATCAAATAATATAGAAAGTTCAATAAACTCACTTAAAATTCCAAAATCCTGATATGGGCAATCCAAATCAAGTCAAAGTTAGAAAATCCGTTATATATATATATATATATATATATATATATATATATATATATATATATATATATATATATATATATATATATATATATATATGTATATATATATATATATATGTATATATATATATATATATATATATATATGTGTATATATATATATATATATATATATATGTATATATATATATATATATATGTATATATATATATATATATATATATATATATGTATATATATATATATATGTATATATATATATATATATATATATGTATATATATATATATATATATATATATATATATATATATATTAGTGTTAAAGTGAATCATTTTGGTAAGAAATCCGAGTAAGAGAGCTCAATGTAGAAAACAGAGCAAGAATAGAATATAGAAAGAAAAAATTCACATACACATTGTAGCTGTCGGCATTATAATTTATTTCGACCTCCTGGTCTCTTCAGAACGCTAACAGGACAGCTACATATTGGAAATGACGGGAAAAAGAAATATTCACCAGCTCTCCCAAAATATCATAGGCAGAGAGAGGGGGGATAAAAGGGGGGGAAGCAACATACTTAAGTTAAAATCATCAAAAAAACATCAAAAAATGAAGGGTAGGGAAATATAAAGAGGTCAGATAATATGTATCGCCAGTTGGAATGACAAATAAAATGTAAAACATTATTACGATACGTCGATGATGCCCTTCAAATCAGATTTGTCATGAATATGTTGACAGGAAGCTAAACTTTACCGCCCCTTTTCCAGCCGAGAGACCACCGAAAATAGATAGCCAGACTAGGCGGTGTAGGAAGAAAGCAGAGAGTACCAATAGCTGCTGTACACCCATGTATCGCTAACAATAAAAATAAAAATAACTTATAATAATAAGTTTTTCTTTTCGCGGGGGCAGGGCTCCACTTTTTGAGGCGATTACGTGCCAGTCGGAGTTAAGGTTAGTGTTACAAATATATTAGTTACTTATAACCCCCCCCCCCCGATTAATTGCTGCTCGGAGAGTGGGTAGGTTTTGCTAGTATATATATAAAGCCAAAAACTCTCGACCCAGAGATTTTTGTTTGTTATCTTGTATGTTTATCTCTTTGCATATTACTAACTAAATATATAACAATAGATAATGATGATAATAATGGCATCAACTTTTTGCTTTTTCAGATATGAGCCGGGAACGATCAGAAGAATACATAGATGACTGAATGGATGTCAACCTGAACAGCCACCAATAAAAAATATCCGTGGACGTATATGACACAAACCCTACGTTTTTTTAAGATGTTTGTTATTTATTCTTGTGTAAATATTCAAAGTACCAACTTTTTAGACTGTAAATCAAGGGAGGCGCGAGAGCGCTCTATCCCGTAATAGAACCTACGAATGGCCTATGCTGGAAATCTCATTTCTTTGATCAATCATAACTCAAAAACCAATAAACCAAATTAGTTAAAACTTTGCACAACATTTTTATTTGATAGGTTCTATAAGTGTGTAGAATTACAGTATCATTAGTCAAGGCAACCCAGAGATCCAGAAAGTTCAATCATGAAATCATGTTATCCGTGTGTACGTACGTACGTACGTACGTACGTACGTATGTGCCACCCTATATCTCATCAACTATTTGATGGATTCAGCTGAATTTTGTGAGAGATAGAGGTTCTAGAGTCTAGTTGATGGTATTTTAATTTCAGTTTACCATATACCTTAGTTTTCCAGAAAATTCAAAAAAAACTTTAAAATGACCAGTATTCATACACTTTATGCTATATCTGATCGACCATTTGATGGATTCAGCTGATTTTTGGCAAAGATAGAGGTTCTAGTGTCTAGTTGATGGCATTTTTATTTCAGTTTACCATATACATTGATTAGTAAAACTACAAACTATATCAGTTATGAGAAGGCATTGTATTGAGGTATAGCCTTTACAGAAGTAGTGACATTCCATGATAAATGGCAGTATACTGAAATCATATGCCCTTAATAGGGTTAAGATGAAAATTCATATACACTAAATGTATAAAAGCAAAGAAATTCCCAAATTTTTACACTGTTATTGTCATTAAGGGTATGACTACATATCAACCAAACCATTTCATTATCACATCACTACAGTATAAATATCTATGCATGAGTGGATGAAGTGTGTGAGGTGCGCTGAAGAAAAATTCCTACCAGTAAAATACATCGCCCTGTTGTGCTCGCATACCCTTAATGACAATAAAAGTGTAAACATTTGAGAATTACTTTACATTTTTTGCAAACAAACTATTCCAATTTTTAAGTGAGCGTTCAGTTTGCTATGTCAGATTGATGTCAAATAATCGCCTTGGAGTGGATATTTCGCAAGGACTTCTTTAGCACACTCCGATGTTGATTTTTTTTACTATTTTGGAAAAAATGTACGGATTACTATATTGATTTAACACAACATTCTCATATTAAAATGTTCTTTTTCTCTTTAAATTTACATGTTTAATATTTTAGCAATGTGCCATTTTGTTATGTAAGTTACAAATGGAATTATCCGCCTCCTCAAAATTTCTAAAAAGCGTTTGCAAACGTGATTCTTTGGGCTAAAGATTGGTATAGAAATCAAGCAAAGGGGTATAAAAAAAACATAAACGCCCGATAATACTTATTATACTTTATTCTACTTAAAATAGTATATACAAATATGGACAACTATGTATTGTTATATATACGCTAGATAGTGTTAAAATGGGAGACAAGAAACAACGATGGGTGTAACTCCTTCTAGTTAATTACACAGACAACATTAACAGTTTACACCAAATATAAAATGCACTAGAAGGTTTTAAAACAAGGTAGACAAAAACAATAATGGGTGTAACTTATGCAAGCTAATTACAGACGCCATTAACAGTTCATACTAAAGATAACATACACTAAAGAGTCCTGAATCAAGGTAGACATAAACAACAATGGGTTTAACTCAAGCTAATAAGTACACATGATTTTTATTACGTTAAACTTTCATTAAAAAAACAGAACATTTAAAAAGTAACTTGTTCAACGGTGTCTTTTATAATTTAAGAATTTGGCGCGTAAACGGTAATCTATCTATATACTTATAAGATTGCGCCATTTCTCACCCGAACTAATATTAAAACGCTGATTTTAACTTCAACAATAGAAAGAAAAAAATAGTTTCTAATACACTGATCATGTGTATGCGACCGGCTTCGTGAGGTTAACTAATTTGCATATTGTATTGCAAAACGACATCTCATTAATTAAATATTTGGATCTATTTTCTCAGTTTCATGATTATTTTTACATGGTTCTATTTACCGAATATATTCATATTGTAGATAAAGGCTGGAGACAACCTTTCCTGTATTTTATGGTCAATTCACTTGGTGGGCGTACTTGATTATCAACAAGTTGATTGTAAATTTAAAAAGACTCCCAACACACACGCACGCACACATGCACACAAGCACACACGCACTCCAGTGTCAATCAAAGATGTCAGTTAGTACCCCTCCTACCCCATACCGCCGAAAATAACTGAAATCAAAGGTTTCTTCGTTTCTCCAATTTTCCAATGCAACACCGGGACACATTTGCGGCTAGTGATTAATAATTTCATTTCTTTATAATTGAAAACAAACATTTTAAGGAGTGCATATACGTCCGATTATTTCGAGAAACATTTTCAATTTTTTTTGCAGATTAAAAATTTGAAAAAGATTTCTAATAATTTCCAGTTATTTTTATCAGTTAAAATTTGATTATATATTTTTTTTATGGAAATCGCTTCAGACAAGACATGAAGCCAGTTGATGTAAGGAGCTAACAATAGCGAAAGATGATCATCCCAAAGACAAAAGATGTCTATTAACCTTAGTCGTGAAAAGACCAAGGCTATAGGTAGGAGGAAAACAGTCAACAGAAGGGGGTGCAATAAGCCTGCAGTTCTGGGAAAGAAGCTACTGAATAGGAAGCTGTATTACAATGATATATCAAAACAGCGAATTGATGGAGACCACAAGACGAAACAGGCTGAAACAAAGGAAGCCGGAAATAAATAAGACGATTCTGAAGAACACATGACATTATAGTACTTATAGAAAAGATTGAGACTAACAACATAACGTCTGTGTGAGAGAGAAAGAGGGTGAAGAGAAGAAGAAAGAGTGGAGCTAATCAAATTGCAGATACGTTCTGAACCTTATCAAGAACCCTCAAATAAACAGAGATTCAACAGCCCAAAAATGACATATTTGAAGGATAACCCAAACTTAACGTAGAACGAGAGAAAATGAATAGCCTGCTGATCGATGACAAAAGAACAGTGTTATTGCGTATGCAAATCATTTAAATGAAAGGCAAACGTAAGAGACGGTCGCCGAATAAATAAATAAAGAATTGCAATATTTTGAACACGTTTTAAAAAATATATTTCGAAAGATAAAAATCAGTTTTTTAGAAAAATTTAAAAGATAATTAATAAAGTGTTAATAAAATAGATTGTTAAAAGAAAAATACTTACGTAAAATTACATATGAAAAAGTTATTTTCCAAATTCATCGTACGTGCGCTTATAATGCCTCATGATAATCGAACAAGTGTTATTCAAAAAGAAAACGAAAATGACAACTTCAAATAAGATCATTTGCCTCATGTATCTACTCGACTCAATTAAAACACGAATTCATATAAAATGGCCGTATAAATTATTTAAGTAGTTTTGATAATAAGGTGTTTCATAAAACATTGCGTACACTTATTAGTGCGTCGCTTGCATTCATAACTATCATCACGTATATATATATATATATATATATATATATATATATATATATATATATATATAATACAGGTAAGGTAAACATCCACGATATAGGAATCCAAAGAATTTGAACCGGGCTTATAAAAGTGCTCAATATCATATATATATATATATATATGATTATTTTTATTTATACAGACATGTACAAAATGTGCGACACTAACATGTCGATGTTATCGATCAACAGCTGTTATAAACTGATATATCATCAAGCATAGTTAGAATCCGATCTTTACTTCAGATCATATTTGGGAAGAATGAAATGGAGAAGAAAAGAAAAGAAAATCGTCACTGATTCGCAAATTAGCTTGGAAACAATTGAAATGGTTTCGACCGGCAGGTTTCATACTTGCGTATTGGGGGATAAGGACATTTATACACACACATAAATACACATACTCACACACACATAAACACACACATAAATACACATACTCACACACACATAAACACACACATAAACATATACACACACACACACACACACATATATATATATATATATATATATATATATATTAAGATGAAATACACGAGATATACCATACAATAAAGTACCGTGGAGACAGGGTGTATGAAAAGATAAAAAGGAAAAAACAATTAAGCACAGGAAGAAATAAAAAGCAAACGAAAGATTGACTGATTTCGTTCGAATCAACGAACATCTTCAGAAAAAGTTAAGATTTTAAATTTATTGAAAAATGACAAAACAAAGAAAGAAGACGCGGAATATGATGTTTTATTGGCACGTCCGTAACTATTTGAAAAAATATTCGGCGCGTGTGAAAAAGACGTTAATTGAGAAAAGGAAAAATAAAGAAAAAGAAGAAAATAAATATAAATATAGAAACATGGATGAAATGCAGTAAAAATAAGTAGTAATTAATAAGGATCGGAGTTTGTTGTGTAGGGACGAGGTATATTGCACTGTTTGAGTGCGACTCTTGCTAGATGAGGTTAAGGAGTAAGATCTGAACCTTAGATTTACGTTAGATAGTGATGAGGGAAGGATTAGAGAACTTTCGATGCATTTGTGGCGTGGAAGACAGGATTCAGTCTTAAGGGGGTACAGTTTGTAAGGTCAAAATTGTAGGGAAAAAGTGTTCCTGTGTATGAATAGTGCCTATATATATATATATATATATATATATATATATATATATATATATATATATATATATATAAATTCTTTATTACCTACAGACATCGATGTTTCATGCTAACGCAATCTTCAGTGCAGGAAGTTAATTCTCTACGGTCAGCGGGCTCGAACTCCGATCACAAATCGCCACTGATTTGTAGTCAAGAGCGTGCCCCCGTCGGCCACAACGAATTTAGGAGAAATTTAACTTTGTAAATACCGAATCGGCGGGTATTTTACACGAGCAGTTGAAAGTGATCAACAAACTGTGTTTGGATCTTGCATGAATATATATATATATATTTATTTATATATATACATACATACATACATACATACATACATACATACATACATATTGGTCTTTATTATAGACCGGAGGATATATATATATATATATATATATATATATATATATATATATATATATATATATATATATATATATATTAAAATAGCGTGTTACCAAATAAATTCATAGCAAAGTCCGTTTTACAATTAGTTAAAAATCATTTTATTCTTGACATAGTATTTTAAGCATAATTATAAGTTGTTTTTTTTATCTGACGAGAGTTTAAAAATAAGGGACTAAGAATACAAAATAACTTTTCATCTGAAAAAAATATTCATGAGTTACTTGGACAAAAAATGAAATTAATTCTCACATTTTTGTTTAAAAAAATATGCTTTTAAAATTCAATTTACCGTTGGAATATTCAGTATTTATTGCTGTCATGAGATCAAAAAGAAAAATACAGTTTATATTTTTTTCAAAAAATGTATAATCTCCTTACCTAAACAGTGGAAAGTTCAAAATGGCCAAGGGAGATATTTGTGTGTTATTCTATCACAGATCTGGCAAAAAAAGTCGAAGGTATATTAATATAGTTTTAACATTATTAAAATATATTTTTAATTTATTATTCATTGTTTTCGGATTGTCGTAAGAAGAAGAAGAAACAATATTTTGTATTTATGTTTAAAAATAATTTTTTTAAATATTTTTCACAATGATAATATAGAAATTAACAGACTTATTAGTTTTCGTGATGCAATAAAAATTTTCTTAGCAGATATATTGCAGAATTTGTAGAATTTGGTATAGTCGGACAACTGTTCTCATCTTGGGTGTTTTCATCACAACGTTTCGGCCGATCCTTCTTCATGTGTACCTTGTTAAACTCGGAAATCTGGACGGAATTTCGAACAGAACCCTTTATTAAACCTACGGGTGTAGCATGCTCTCGTTCCATAAGGGTTGATGGTTTCCATAGTCGACTTTTCGATTTCGATATGTATTACGGCCTTCCGGTGTTCTTCTAGCCTTACCTTTAGTGGACGACCAGATATGGAAGGAAAAGAGACACCATCTACCCTTATGGGATGAAGTAAAAATTATAGATAGAGAAGAACGGTGGAGAGTATGACGACTCAAAGAAGCAGCATATATGTTAGGCGACAAATATATATATATATATATATATATATATATATATATATATATATATATATATTAAGAAAGTGTTGTGGACCCGTTTAGGGGTACCAACAATGAAATAAAAGAACAACAGGTTTAGAGATAATAATAATGAATTGTATTGAACAGAGAAATTATACACAAGTCAGTGTTGGCAGTGCTAGTGCCAAAATGTGGTACCAATGTTCTCCCGGCAAAAGCCGGTATTTTATGGTAGCCGGTTGCTACCATTTAGTTATTATTAAAGGGTAGGTAGGTTCACCCACAACACCCCCTTCCGAAACTCATTCCCCCGGAATCTCAAGGTATATCTTTTTCCAACGCTCTCTTCAAGGTATCAACAAATTTTTCTGCCTGTCCGTTTGACCTCGGATGGTAAGTCGGAGTTGTGATATGTTAAATTTGAAAGTCTTCACAAAATTCTTTGAACTCTCGTGAAGTAAATTATGTACCGTTGTCCGATACAACAATGTCCACCACTCCGAATCGGGCAAACAGTTCATGCAACGCGCATATTGTGACATCCGTTGTTGGGTTTTTACATCTAACAACTTCTGGCTATTTTGAGTAGCTGTCGACTATAATTAAATAGTAGAAGCCTTCCAATGGCCCCGCGAAATCTATGTGAATACGGGACCATGGTTGCTCTGCCTTTGGCCATGGACAGTACTGAATAGGTGGTGCTTTCGCTGCCGACGCGCAGCCCGCACAGGCCTTCACCTTCGTCTCTATGTCCCTGTCCATGTTTTTCCAATACACATAAGATCTCATTAGGCTCTTCATGCGTGTTGCTCCGGGATGCCCCTTATGGAAATCCTTCAGGATTTTTTTTTTAGCGTAGCTGGGATTACTACTCGCTCCCGATATAATAATGTGTCGCAACAGACTGAAAAAGCTTCTGCCGTTTGCTCATCGTCTGTTTGTAATTTATTTTTAATTTCAATAATAAAATTATCTTCTCTTGCCTCTTTTTGTATATCGCCAAGTGTGACTGGCAGCTCTTTTATTGTGTTACACAGTACTTTACTATAGTCATATTCAGACCGAAGGGAAGCTATAACTGTATCCTCGATCGGTTCCGTGTATTTTGGGATTAGCCGCGATAAACCATCTGCGTGTCCTAGTCTTTTTGACGGTAAAAATTCCATCTCAAAGTAATAATTTAACAGAATTATACCCCATCTTTGTAGGCGGTTTGCTGTGTAGGTTGGCAAGCCTTTTTTGATCCAAAGATGGTGATAAGTGGCTTATGGTCTGTTTGTAGGATAAAATGACGGCCGTGCAGATACCTGTGAAATTTGGTCATTGCGAACACAATACCCAACACAATACCCAACGCTTTTTTTCAATCTGAGAGTAATTTTTCTCTGCAGGAAGTAAAGTTCTTGAAGCGTGCGCGATGGGTTTCATCGAGCCATCAGGCATTTTATGCAAAATGCACGCCCCAATGCCGTAGGAGCTGGCGTCACTTGCAACAATAGTTTTTAGCTCTGGATTAAAATGAGTAAGAAATAATTCTGCAGTTAACTTCGTTTTTAGGTTGTCGAATGCAGATTGACCGTCGGCGGACCTTTCCCATTTACTATCTTTCTTAAGTAACTCATTTAAGGGGGCTCGCCATTTGTGCATACTGGGAATGAATTTTTCGTAATAGTTTGCGAGACCCAGGAAGCTTTGTAGTTGCGTAACATTGTTCGGTTCGGACATATTTTTGATGGCTATATATCTTTCTGTGTCGGGACGTCTTCCATTCTTATCAATGACATGTCCCAAGTATTTGATCTCTTCTAGAAAGAATTCACACTTTGACTCCTTGAGTGTAAAACCAAAATCGCTTATCCTTTCGAATACTTTGTGTACGTGCTCACGATGCTCCCCGACGTTCGTACTTTTCATTAAGATATCGTCAAAGTAGCCGATCGAAAAATCGAGCCCGCTCAACATCGTGTCGATTACCTGCTGAAAAATAGACGGGGCCACTTTAATTCCAAAAGGGAGACGATTGAACTTTAGTAGTCCCCTGTGTGTCGAAATACAGAGAAGCTTAGAGCTATCTTCCTCTACAGGTATTTGCAGATAGGCTTCACTCAAGTCAATTTTTGAGAACAGTTTTCCACCGTTTAATTTTGTGAAAACCTCTTCTGGAGTCGGCAGAGTATATGGATAATCTTTCAGCGCATCGTTCAAACCGGTTGAGAAATCGGCACACACTCTGATCTCTCCAGATGTTTTCTTCACGTAGACGGTTGGGGCCGCCCATTCCGAGTAGTCAACTGGTGTTAAAATACCTTTCTCCACCAACCGGTCTATTTCTGCATTAATTTTTTCAAGAGAGGCAAATGGTACGCTTCGTTTTCTCTTAAAAACGGGATTCTTATTTTCAATTAGTTCAAAACTCGCCTTCATTTTAGTACAGCGTCCTAATTCATTAGAAAACACCTTGGGGAATGACTCTTTCAAATCCTTCTTCAATTTTTCTGCTTCAGCAGAAAAGTTCTCTATTCGTTGACAATAGGCACTTATCGGCGAATCCCAGAGCTGGAAGTGCTGAATCCAATCTGAACCGAACAAATTTCCTGTGTGTTTCATTACGAACATGCGTAATTTTAATGTCTTATTTTTTAGTGTCACTTTTGAAATGACTTCCCCTTCAAAGTTTATTTTCTCTCCGGTTACCGATCGAGCCACTTTATCTGTGCGTAGCATAGTCGGTCTGCCGATCTTTTTTCAGGTATTAATATTAATAATTGATAGGTCAGACCCTGAATCAAGCTGTAGTTTAACATCTTCATTGTTCATTTTTACCGTAACATACTTTCGTATGTTTAGGTTGCCACCATTAATTCTAGTTGTTTTATGTAACTTTTTTTTTCTTAGTGTTACTTCGCAAAGTGAGGCTTTGTGTCCCATTTTATGGCATTTGTCACAATTTTTTCGTTTAAAAGGACACTTCTGATACCAATGTAGGTCCCCGCAACCCCAACAAGGGTGGTTTGGCAATTTTTCATCCGACCTTTGAGGCAAATCCTTCCTGAATTTTTCCTTCGAAGAGTATGAGTTTTTTGAAAAACGACGAACATTTTTAATATTAGAAATTGCTGCTTCCTCTATTTCTTTAGCTTCCTTTTTCTCGGAAATATGTCGTTGACAGCTTTCGGTCAGTTGTTGCAATGTTAAATTTGGCTCGGTTTCAAGTTTGTTTATTGAACATCTTCTTAACTCTGCATCATTCTGCGAGACGAGCCCTTGAACAAATATTAATACTTTGAAACTGTCCGCTGTCAAGGATGATGACTTAAAGTCGTCACAATGTTTATTGACGATCGAAGCAAACGTTGAGTAATCCTGGCTTTCTTTTCGCGTTAGGTTCATACATTTTCCACATTTAAAATATAGTTCCATTAACATTTTAATGGTTTCCGTGAAAGATAGTTTGCCCGTTTTCTTCGGCAGAATATAATCGACAAATTTTGTATGCTCTGCCGTACCTAGTCTACGAAGAACTAAACGAACCTTTTTCTTTTCCGGCCATGTGCTACAATCAATGTCGAAAAAATCCTGATATCGACGGTACCATGATTCGAAGTTTAGGTCCTCTTCAGGCACATAGTTGAAGGTTTCTATAGCTGACCATATTGCATTTTGGTTGAACGCGTCGCTGTCGTAATTTGTCGTATTTATCATTACTTGTGTCAGCTGTTCAATTTTTCTCTCTGATTGAGTCTGTTGCTCTAATTGTCAATTTTTTTATCCCAATCAATTGTTCGTCTAAAGAGTTTCTATCTTCTCGCTTTTGTGCTAAATTCTTTTCCTCAAAATACTTCAACAAACTTATTTGCTGCGACTGAAATTCCTTCTGTTGAGCAAGATGTTTTTCATCGTTTGCCTTCTGTTGTTCTGATTGAAATTTAATCAACTCCAATATCTGTTTCGAGAAATCTTCCATGATTAAAGAAATACTTTCTTGAAAAAGAATTAGTCACAAAGAGTCCTTCACTATTTTTTTTCTTTTCAAATGCTTACTGTTTAATAACAAACTCAACCCCTTCTCATCACTGCGTCATTCGGGTCTCGAATTCGACCGGCACTTGCTAATCTTTTTTTTTCAAAGTTCTTTGAGAAAAAAAAACGATTTTATTAATCCGGCTTATTGGGTAATTAATTTAACAAATTATTTGTATTTTTGTTCGCATCTGGAACTCTTTTTTTTCCCAATAAGTCCGTTTGCCTTTCAGTGTAGGCTGAAAATGCAAAATAGAAAGTAATGGCTATATAAAAAATTGACTAGTTATTCAAGAAAGTAACTTGGTTTTACTTGTCAGATTTTTCCTTTTTTTCCGACTATACGAGTTTACAGTGACAAGTCTGTTCGCAAAATACGTTTGACTATATCAGACACGAAAAAAAGGTTTTTGTAGTATGGAGTTTCTTTTTTTCAAACCTTTCAGTTTTATAAGCACATGGTATTCCAATTTCGTTTGTTGCACGAGGTAAAATCTCGTATTGAAATACGAAGAACACAAATAGTAAAATCTGTCTTACTTTTTTTCTTCCAGTAATTGTTTAAACTGGTTATTTCTTGTAAGGCAGACTCGTCCAAAAATTGAATGTATTCGATGTTTCCAATATCTTCCCGAAAATTGTAACGCACAGTTTTTTTTGTTTTTTTTTCAAACGGGTAGAATTTTTTTTTTTTTCGAAGGTTGATCATGTTGTAGACACTGGTTTATCACTCACAGGTTGCAAGGTCCAAGGTGTTTCCAACGAAGTCCTTTACGAATCACTCGCCGCCAGTTGTTGTGGACCCGTTTAGGGGTACCAACAATGAAATAAAAGAAAAACAGGTTTAGAGATAATAATAATGAATTGTATTTGTTGTAGACCCGTGCTAGGGGTCACAAAGATAACAACCACAAATTGTGACAGGTTAAAATATACAATGTATTTATTCATAGCAATACAGTTACGCCACTAAATGTGGTAGGAGATGACCGGATTCCTACCATGCGGTAAAACATGAAGAGGAATGTCCTCTGTTTGAGTCTTTGCAACCATGGTATTTATTATAGATGGTTGCTTCCATTAGTTCTTCAATAGGGGTGATTTGTACCCCACAACACCCCCCTCCCGAGCTTTTCATTCCTCTGGAATGATCGTATAGCTCTTTTTTCTGGGATTGATCTCTATGGGATCGATCCTTTTTCTTTTTCTGGAAGACCAGCGTTGTTCGGCTGCTTGTGGTGTTACCAGGTCGAACGTGTCATATATATGGTCCATTACTTCTTGTTCAACAGGAGGTAGTCTGTCGTCATCAGTGACACGTTTCCGAATTTGGTTCAAATGCTTCTTGTGCGTGAATTTTGGACCTTCGATTATGTAAACCATCCGCCCGATCCTCTGCTTGACCTTTCCTAGTTCCCACATCATACTATTATTTTTATGTACCTGGAAAAATACCTTTTCCCCAGGTAAATACATCTTTTTAGGAAGTGTAGTATTCGGCGGTTTTACCTGTTTAGGCAAAAGTTTCTCGAAGACCGGCCTAATTTTCCTCGCAAACATTAACTCTGCCGGCGACATCTTTGATGGAGCGCTTTCATTCGGTACACCTGTAAAAACTGTTGTAACGCCTTTCCTGAGGGCGTTCCTTTAGCTTTTTTCAGGGCTCTTTTTAGCGTGTCCACGAACCTCTATGCCTGACCGTTCGATCGAGGATGATAGGTTGGCGTTGTTATGTGGTTGACCTGGAAATCCTCGCAGAAACTTTAAAAATCTGCTGACGTGAATTGCGTGCCATTGTCCGACACCAAACAATCGACCACACCAAACCTAGCATACAATTCGTGAAGAGCACTGATTGTAAAATCCGTCGTTGGACTCTTGCATCTAAATACCTCAGGCCATTTTGAAAAGCTATCAACAACTATTAAGTAATAGTTTCCCTCCAATGGACCTGCAAAGTCCACGTGTATCCTTGACCATGGATGGTCAGCTTTAGGCCACGGGCTAAATTGTATTGGGGGCGCTTTTGCAGCCAATGCGCATCCCTTACACGACTTTACCATGTCTTCAATATCAGTGTCCATGCTCTTCCAGTAAACGTAGGACCTCATGAGGCTCTTCATTCTAGTAGCCCCAGGGTGCCCCGTATGAAAATCCTTTTAAAAAAATTTCCTCAGCGTGGCTGGGATTACCACCCTTTCTCGGTACAACAGTACCTCATTGCACATAGAATAAACTTCCGCCGCCGATTCATATGATTGCATTTTTTGTTTCGTTTCTTTGATGAAACTATCTTCTTCAGCCTCCCTTATTATATCTTTCAAAGTCACTGGTAATTCCCTGATCGTATTGCACAGTATTTGTGTATAGTCCTTTTCACTTTGTAGTGACGCTATTACTGTGTCCTCCAGCGGTTCCCTTGATTTCGGGATTAATCGCGACAATCCGTCAGCATGACCTAACTTCGCAGATGCAAGAAATTCCATACTAAAATCGTAATTTAGCAGGATGGTCGCCCATCTTTGCAGTCTGTTGGCTGAGTAAGTTGGTATCCCTTTTTTTGAACCGAAAATGGTTATAAGCGGCTTGTGATCAGTTTGTAGTTGTAATTTTCGACCATGTAAAAAAACGGTGGAATTTTGTAACTCCGAATATGATCCCCAGTGCTTCCTTCTCAATTTGGGAATAATTCTTCTCGGCTGGCAGTAAGGTTCTCGACGCATGGGCGATCGGTTTAGTGGACCCATCTGGCATTTTATGTAGAATGCATGCCCCTATTCCATAAGCACTTGCGTCGGTTGCCACAATAATCTCTTGTTCTGGATTGAAATGAATCAGAAATAAATCTGATGTTAGTACATCTTTTAACTGCTTAAATGCCGACTGGCACTCTGGCGTCCAGTTCCATTTTTTGTCCTTTTTGTGATAGTTCATTCAAAGGCGCGCGCAATTTATGCATATTCTTAATAAAAGTTTGATAATAGTTAACGAGCTCTAAAAAACTTTGCAATGTAGTTACATTTTGAGGCTCTGGCATGTCTTTTATTGCTGTGGACCTATCCGGGTCGGGTTTTCTCCCGTCCTTATTTAATATATGACCCAGGTATTTTATTTGTTCAAAAAAAAATTCACATTTTGCCTCCTTCAAAGTGAAGCCGTATTCTTTTATTCTGTCAAACACTTGAAATACATGATCTCTATGTTGTTCAACATTTTGACTACGTATGAGAATATCGTCCAGATAGCCTATTGAAAAATCCAAACCGCTTAGCAAAGTGTCAATTATCTGTTGGAAAATAGCAGGTGCTACTTTTATCCCAAATGCTAATCTATTGAATTTAAAAAGACCTATGTGTGTTGAGATACACAAAAGTTTTGAACTATCGTCTTCTACTGGTATCTGTAGATACGCCTCGCTTAAGTCTATTTTGGAAAAGATTTTTCCGCCATTTAACTTAGCGAATACTTCCTCTGGGTTTGGTAACGGATAGTGGTGGTCCTTGAGCGATACATTCAATCCGGTAGAGAAATCTGCGCATACTCTGATTTCTTTTGATTTTTTTTTATGTATACGGTGGGGGCTGCCCACTCACTATAGTTAATATGGGTCAAAATCCCTGTGTTAACTAGTCTTTCCAATTCTTCTTCAATTTTTTCTCTTGAAGCGAACGGTACGCTACGTGGTTTTTTGAATATTGGTTTTGCTTCATCCAGCAATTCGAATCTCGCTTTTATTTTCGTGCAGCATCCAAGCTTTTCAGAAAAAACCCTTGGAAAAGATGTTTTAGATCCCTTTTTAGTTTGTCGGCTTCGGCCGTTAAATTTTCGACTTTTTGACAAAAATCACTCATTGGCGAGTCCCATAATTCAAATTCTTGGATCCAGTCAGATCCAAATAAATTTGATGTGTTCCTAAGAACGAATACTTTTAACTTTTTGTCTTTCTTTTTAGTGAAACATTAATAATTAATTCACCTTCAAAATGTATCTTTTCACCAGTTACCGATCTTGCGATTTTATTCGTCTTCATCATCGTGGGCTAACCTAATTTCTTCCACGTGTGAACATTTATAATCGATATATCCGACCCTGAATCGAGTTGCAGATTTACTTCTCTATTTCCGATTCTCACCGTAACATATTTCCTTATGTTCTCTGTTGGTGATGGGTCCCTTTTTGCAGTTTTTATGTAGTTCTTTTTTCCTACTTTTGCTCTGCAATATGAGGCCTTGTGCCCTGCTCGTTTGCATAGGTCACACGTTATTTTCTTATGGTACCAACATGCATTGTACCCATGAGGTCCTCCACATTTACTACAAGGGGTCCTAGGCTTTTGTCTATCCTGATAATTTTGTGAAGGGTTCTTTTTGCCTCTTGGTTGGTAATAGCTGGCGGGTGAGTGTCCTTTATTTTTGGAGCGTATCTTTTTAATGTGAGCGATACCTGCTTCCTCTATGTTTCGGGCATCTTGTTTCACTGCCACGAACCGTTGACAATCTTCAGCCAATTTCTGAAGCGTTAAATCAGGTTCTAATTCCAGTTTATTTAAAGCACGACGTCTTATATCGGCGTCTTTTGTGGCTATCAAACCTTGTGTGAATATTAGGCATCTAAAATTATCTGCCGTTAATGATGACAACTTGAAGTCGTCACAGTTTTTATTAACTATAGACGCAAAAGTCGTATAATCCTGATTTTCCTTATGTGTAATATTCATACATTTCCATCTTTTATGGAAAAGGTTTGTCTTTGGACAGTATAACTCCATTAACAGTTTGACTGCCTCGTCAAACGACAATTCGTTGGTTTTTCTTGGCAAAATATAATCCACGAATTTGTTATGTTCGGATGCACCCAACTTCCGTAGTAATAAACGAACCTTCTTTTGATCCGTCCATGAACCACAATCAATCTTGAATAAGTCTTCAAATCTTCTGAAGTATGTTTCAAACGTTAGGTCTTCCTCAGGAGCATAGCGAAATGTATCAATGGCTGACCAGATCGCATTTTGCGAAAAAGCCGTACTGTTTTCCTGTCCGTTGTCCTTATTCATTAAAACTTGCGTTAACAAATCCTTATCTGATTGTTTTTTATGCTCTAAATGTAATTTTTTCAATTCCAATATTTGTTCGTTCATTTCTTTCTTTTCTTCCGCGGCGTATTTCATCATTTCTTTATTTTCTCTTCCCTGTTTTTCCTCGAAGTATTTCATTAAACTTAACCGCTTCTCGTCATTTTGTTTCTGTACTATCAATTGTTCTTCTCGAAACCTTTTTTCAAGTTCTAATTGTTGATTTTGTTGAAGTTTTATAATTTCCAAAATCTGTTTTGAAAATCCTCCATTTTTTTTTTTTTATATGACAAAAAAGCGTTTTCAGAAACAAAACAATTCTTTTTCTATAGTACCAACTCTACAAAAAAAACTTTTACAATTTTTGTATCTGGTTATATTGACGAGTATTTCCTTAATTTATTTTTTCCTTGTGTGGCAATTTTCCACTAGAAAATAATTCAGCGTTTGTGTTTATACAGAAAAAAGTTTGACCTTTTTTTTTTTTTTCTTCAATTTTCTTTTCGTAACGTGTAAGTATTTAGTTCAAATCTTTGTTGAACGTACACTTTTTTTTTCTTTTACAAAGAATTAGATTGTTTTTTTTTGTGAAAAAAAAACGAGTTCATAGCATTTATTTAAATATTGGCCATAATTTCCGCTTTAAGTGCGTAACAGAATATCAAATTTTCTTATTAACACAAAGTGTTATGACGTACCTGCTTGTCGAAAGTGTTTTTTTTTCAACGTGCCAGTCAGTCAGAGTAAAAATTTATTTTAATCGGAAAAATCCGACGTAACTTTTGTTGTTTGACGTTTTTTTTTTTCAAGTAAATCCTTGCCCGAATCTTCGTTATTCAGTTTTTGTCGAATGATCCCGTAACTTTCTTGAGTAATCCTGGTAGCCAGTATTCGTGACTGGTATAAAATCAAAATCCTCACGTATGTTCTTTACTAAATTTCTCGTCGCCAGTGTTGTAGACCCGTGCTAGGGGTCACAAAGATAACAACCACAAATTGTGACAGGTTAAAATATACAATGTATTTATTCATAGCAATACAGTAACGCCACTAAATGTGGTAGGAGATGACCGGATTCCTACCATGCGGTAAAACATGAATAGGAATGTCCTCTGTTTGAGTCTTTGCAACCATGGTATTTATTATAGATGATTGCTTCCATTAGTTCTTCAATAGGGGTGATTTGTACCCCACAACAGTATTGAACAGAGAAAGTATACACAAGTCAGTGTTGGCAGTGCTAGTGCCAAAATGTGGTACCAATGTTCTCCCGACAAAAGCTGGTATTTTATGGTAGCCGGTTGCTAACCATTTAGTTATTATTAAAATGTAGGTAGGTTCACCCACAACAGAAAGGTGGGGAAAAGATGATCCGACGTAATGTAAAATGAAAAAAGGAAAGCCAAAAACTATGTGATTTATGTATTCATCAACGTTTCGTCTTTATTTAAAGACTTCCTTAGGATGAAGAAAGCAATGTAGATAAATCATACAGAATATTAATTTTCATTTGTCAGAAAGTGTCCAGACTTCGGCAAGGCTGTTGACGTGAACAAGCCGAGAATGAAAAACATGATTTTGGTAGTAGTGTTTTCAGCAGTGGACTGTCTCCTTCAAAGGACGCGATATGAATGGGATTGATGGCTTCGACTTGTTAGTTTATGGCTATTTTAGCTAGGAAGATTGTCGGGGTCAAAATATGTTACAGTAGGTAGGGGGACAGGTGTGTGGAAGTATGAGCCTACCGTTTATTCTAAACTGGGAGGGGAAAAAGAGGAAAAAGAAAAGAAATAGAAAAAAGAGAAAGGAGAAAAGGAGGGGAAGAATACATAAATCACATAGTTTTTAGCTTTCCTTTTTTCATTATATATATATATATATATATATATATATATATATATATATATATATATATATATATATATATATAATTATAGTTTAGAGGTAAACAAATTACTGACATATTCCAAGAATTCAACATAAACAAAAGTTTCGTGTCCGATCGTTTCCGATACGATATGTATTTTCTTTATGTCAAGTCTCTTCATCATAACAGGGTATATACATTTAAGTTCGAAGTCAGAATATAGCATAAAAACTAGAGTATAGTGGACCCTTAATTATACAGCAATTCGAGAAGATAATAGAGGGTAAGAGTATGATAATAACAATGCACTTCTAAAGGTCACACAAATCAATGAAACTGAGTATATAAAGGGGCACAACAAGGGGAAAAAGGATATCAAAAGTATAGGAATAGAAAATGTATACACTAATAGAAAATATTTTTACAAATAAACAATTTTTTAAACAAATATATACTAAAATATGAGAATTTGAGTGAAAAATGAATTGATAAAATTCGAAATTAATTAAATTAGAAAATATATACTTTTAAAAGAAACAATTTTAAGAACAACTATCTATATGCATATATTAATAAAAATTAAATATTAAATATTGAAAAAACAGTAATCTAATTTACAGTTTAACTATGACACTAAATAAAAATAAATGTGATGATAATAATAAAATAATAATAAATAAAATAATAATAAAATAATAAATAATAACATATATACGTATACGTGTGTTATAGTTAGGTTGTCGTCCAGTAAGAACGCATTTAACACCGCTTTATAAACGATATAGCAATTTCTTTATTCGTTGCCGATAAGTTCGGAAAAAAAGTTTTTGTCGGTGTGTGACTTTTGTTGCAAGTTGGTAGGAAAGGATTCTCTCGGCACAATACCAAACAGGGTAGGGAGAGTTGGCTGGCTGGAAGTTTTATTAACCTCAATGGGGAGCTCCTGTCACACATCCGTCTTTGTTTACAGTAATGTGGTCTCTGCATCTTTTATTTTCAATCCTACCACCAGTGAAAACTGCACATTCCCCCACTCCTTGTTTTCTCACCCTGCAGAAAATACAGAAAAAATAGGAAAGAAAAAGGGGGAAAATGACATCTTTTTTTTTCGAAGAGAAACCTTTACTTTATTGTATGTCATTAGATTCTTTGAATTTCGGCGATCATTTTAAGTTATGCAATTTTTTGTTTATTGTCTGTAATTCCATGACCAAATAGAAACGGCGTTGTGTGGACACGTGTGAGTGGTTTTGTTTTAGGAATTAACATATAAATTGATCTGAGAGGAATTCATATTTTTGATAGAGAGACAGTAATAGCATAAAAAGCGGGCGCTCCCTTTTACCTCTGGGTTCGAGAGGGTTCTTTTACTGCCTCATTGGGAGACGAGATATAGAAGAAGGAACAACAGAAGCAGAAAAGAAGGGGTCGCAAGTGATGCAGTGGATAGAAAGGGTAATTATAAGTCGTGTGCAGTCATGTTTTGTAGGGGTCTGAGGTGTGAGTGAATAAAACAAGAGAGAAATACGTGTAAAATTATGTTATATTGAATTACGTATAGAATTGTGATATTTTTTCGTTCTTCATTTTTGTATCAGGAATCGTCGTGATACATGAAGGGGTGAGAAACGTAATAGATAATGAATAAGTAATTAATTTTAAAGATAGAAAAAAAACACGGAAATAAATAAAAGGGAATAAAAATGAAAGATAAGATGATTAATAAAAAGGATAGAAGCTAGAAACGGTTTTAATGAATAGAAACGGTGAATAGTCACTTAAAATTATCGGAGACGATTCCAAGTGGGTCAACTCGAGGTCCTATAGAATTTTTGGTGTATTTTGTGGAGGTCGACATTGTGAAAACTGATTAATATAAAAATGTTAATTTTACTTCAGTGTAAGTTCTCAGAAATCCTAGGCCTAACACTTGATTCTATGTGAGATACATAGATATCCGAGTGCTCCGTTAAAGTTTACCTCCCAAACGTTGAGTTAGTCAAAAAGTGAAGAACATTGATTTTCCTCTCCCCAATTGACCAGTTAATTATGTTATAGTATATCTTTCTTGTGGCCTCTTAGTTTTACCGGATTCTAGGACAAGAATCCATCTAGTCTGGTGGAGTATCTAGCTTAGTACTGTTACTAGAAGCAACACTACTTGGAGAAGGTGCACCATTCCTCGTATACTCTT
>OY744518.1:178491886-178601886 GCA_963556195.1 Sepiola atlantica
TTTTTCTCAAGAAAATTACATAAATCATTATATTAGTACAAAATAAGCGGCATTGGGAATTTACCAACTTTTTATGTGCCCCTCTAAATTTTATTTCTATCCTTTTAATTAACAAACTGATTTGACAGTATATTAAATTGTTTGGTTTTTAAATGTAATATATATGTAAGTCTATATAATTATATAGTCAGATAACACATCGTCTCTCTGCAGAAATTCACGTTCAAACGTTTTTTTTTTTAAATATGTCATAATTTTATACAATTTTATTCAATTAATGTAATGAACAACGTGAGTAATAATTCAATTAAATTTAATTAAAAAGGTGAAAAGACCAACAAGCGACAGCTGTTTCAATGAATTAATAAGAAATTGATCACTCCTATATTATAATCAAAACTGGTTACTGTTATTTAAATCAATAATACTATGTAAAATCTTGATATTCTGTATATATAGTGCAGATAAACGATTAAGAGACAATCTTTTGACTGCCTAATTAGCATAACTATTTTTTAAACCGTCCATAATTTATTAATGTTTGGTATTGTTAATTTGGAATTGCATTGGCTTATGTTTGCTATCTATATATATTAGTTTCGTTAATTAATGTTATTTAATAAATAAATCGGAAAAATAACTAAAACACCTCGCTCGCTGACAACCTTACCGAAGGTCGAGGCAGAAGCGAGAAGAGAAAAAAGGGAGGGAAAGTGTGGCTGTCTCATTCTCTCTCTATCTCTGTCCCTTTTTTGTTATAGGAGTTCAATCCACTTCATTTTTTAGAGGGGGGATGTTACTTTTTTATCAGATTACGTGTGGTTTTATGACCTTGTCACTCGAACTTAGGGTTAGTGGTAATTTTCTTTGCTAAGTTCCCTTAAAAGAAAGAATTGCCCGGAAATTAGGGAACATTTTACGTTAGATATATATACAACTGATCCCCCACTCTAAATTTTTTTTTTTTCATTTCTTTGTTTTCCACGATGTTAACGCGTAATCGCCTTAAAAAAGAATGGAGGTGGGTATTAATTGAGGGTGTTAATCTACACATTTACTCATATTTTAATTTTCTAAATGTTATCCGTTTTTTTTAACTATACGTCCTTTTCTTATTTTTATTTTAAGCAATTGATTTTACTTGTGTTTACCTTTCCCGTGAAACTTAAATAAATAACTTTAAAATGATCTAACTTTTTAAATACCTTATTTTTATAGGATAAATAAAAATGTTGAAAGTTTGGATATTATTGTAGAATAACACCCCCCCCCATCAGATGAAATGAGATTCTACTTTTTCAGACGATTACGCTTAAATACCCTGAAAAACTTGACGGAAACAGAAAGAGCAAAAAATATTTTAGAATTTAAAGTAGCGGATCAGTTTCGCATGTAAATTAAAAGGAAAATAATCCTCCATTTTCTGGTTTTATAACGGTTAACCATTTTTTGCCATTGGGGATGAATTCTGTGCGTTATTTTTTTTTTTGGGGGGGGGGGGGGGAAGAGGCTTTTGGGGGCGATTGCGTGTGGCTTTACAACCTTACCAGTCGAACGTAGAACTTAGAGTTAGTGTTAAAAATATATTTATTAACTACCCTAACAATTAGAATGAACCTCATTGTTTTAAGTTAAGGTAGTTACTCTAAAAAATTACCACATTTTGTTGTTAAAATTATAGAATTTTCTGAGTAAAAATCATTTTTTTAATTGACGCCCCCTTCCTCTTAATTAATTGCTGGCCGGAATGGCGGGTAGGGTTTGTTAGTATATATATATACTTTATTTTACTTTACTTTCACACACACACACACACACTTTTTAATATATGTATATATATATATATATATATATATATATATAAAATATATATCAATTAATTTTTACGTACATAAAAGGAATCCATGGACACGTGTTTCTGACTATCAGTCGTCATCAACATGGAAAACGTCAGCAAAGATCAGACTCTCGATATTACAGTCTGAAGTCTTGCGTTTTTACCACCAGACTACAAACACCTTGCCGAAATATGTACGATTTTTTATTGCCATAATGTTTAGTTAGTTTTAGTTATTGTTTTTTACTGGCGATAGAAACAGCGCTGTTTTCTGAGGATCTTTTCACTTCCTAAGCGGTAAAGAATTCTTTACCGCTTAGGAAGTAGAAAAATGCTAAGAAAACAGCTCTGTTTTTATCGTCAGTAAAAGCAATAGCAATATATATATATATATATATATATATATATATATATATATATATATATATATATATATATATATATGTTAAATTAGTTGAAATTAATGTAAATTTATTTTAATTAGTTGTAAATAAAGCTTAACTATAAATTCTCATGATTTTAGATTATTACATTGGAATTAGGATGAATAAAAAAAATATTTGTAAACGTGCCAACATCTAAATCTCGCAATGTGGGAGCGCAGTTACAAAAAAAAACTCATTTATATGAGATGAATGTTGAATTCAATAACATAAACTGTATTTTCGTAATAATCTTAATTAAAGCAATAATTATAATTATGTACGTCAATTTCAAAATTGAATTAACCGCGTACTATTTCAACTTTTATTTGTTTGCCCTTGCTAGGGCTTTCTCATAACCATCAGAAAACCTAGCAACGTTCGTCAGATTCAAGATGGCGCCGTGATTGGAATTCTATCATCCTGAGTGCAGTCATATTTTGGGGAACAGAAGGTCGGTGTCAAACCAATTCAATGACAGCTGCATGTGATGGTTTCAGAGATCAGACTGTCGTCGTTCGAGAAAATCAGTTATCAAACTCAAAACATTTGCCAAGGCGTACAACGATGACGGCTGTATTCCCCCCCTCTCTCTCTCTCTCTCTTTCTCTCTCTCTCTGTCTCATTCCTTCTGTCTCTCTCCTTCTCTCTCTCCCCCTTCCTCTCTCTCTCACACACTCTCTCTCTCTCTAGTAAAGAGATTGAGAATACAGAGACTGGTTTGATTTCTGAAAGAGACACACGTGTATTGTCGCGCTCTCTGCAATATATAAAAATGTTTTTCGGCAAAAATAAATTATATTTTTATATTTAAAAGTAAAATGGTTTGTTCCATTATTGCATAATGTTTGATTTGCAGCACGATGGTCCCGCCCAAATAGCCAGCCAGCCAGTCAGCTAGCCAGTTCCAGAAGCAGACAACAGTAACTATCGTCAGACGATGATTGCTCACTGGCGATAACAAGACGAGACATTGCACATACGTGCACATGTTGTCACGCATCGTCCCGTCGTCACATATCGTTCGAATGATCACCCCCGGCAAACGACTTTGCTACACTTTGCTCCTGAGGTTAACGCTGGATCTCTATATGAGATACATAGACATTCGAATATTCCATTAAAGTTCTCCTTTACCCATCAATCGTTGAGTTAGTAAAGAAGTTAAGAACATAATTTTCCTCTCCCCAATTGACCAGTTAACTATGTTATAGTATATTATTTTCTAGTGATCTCTTGGTCTTATAGGATTCCATGACAAGAATTCATCTAGTCTGGTGGAGTATCCAGCTAAGTGCTGTTACTTGAGGTAACATTACTTGGAGAAGGTGCCCTATTCCTCGTACGGGTAGTGTATAGCTGTGTCGAGGGGATCTTATTTGGGCTCTGAATACTATCTTATTTTGAATATTTGATCATGGTTTACTTGTAGGGTGAAGTATCCTCATGCCAGGTTGTCCTGACGAACCCTTGTACAGAGATACCGAAAACACTCGAGGATGGTGTCTAGTAGGTAATTCAAACTCTATATCTTCATATATGTTTTTCATTGTGGTTTCTGTAGATCAGTGTGTAATTGCGTTTCCCCACTTTTAATTTGTAACATCATTGCGTGCTTGAGGACGACTCATGTGAGTCAAAATCAATTGCATTCATCATGAGTTCCTGTTTACACTGGAACATAACATCCGATCGCTGGTTTGCCAACTGGAAAGACTGAATAAAAAAAAAGGAATAAACAGAAGCTTTTACTGATGTTTAATCAAACTTGTATCAATGAAAAAATGCTCCCCAATGTTGCAAGTTTTCGACTATATTAAAAAATGAACCAATACTACCAATTACAAGTTCAACCTTGTCGAACGTGAGATACAATTCAGCAAATTAAAAATTGGAGAACTCACGAATGAATTTCATAGCATTAAATACGAACTGCAATCTGAGTCAACAGCCGAACAGTACGACCAAATTCAGGAACGCCGCTCGCACATTAGCACACAACACTACATCGAACATTACAAAAAACTTTATAGATTATACAAAGGGAAAAACTACATCAACTTATCCGGAGTTCAATTAAGTCAGCACCAAAAAGAATTACTAAATCTCGGTTCCAATTGTCACCTTCAACAAAAATTTAACACTATCTCTAAAAAGCTGAAATTGAGATCTTATACAAACACATTAATAACCTAGTAGAAGAGAATCAAATCATAAGACATCCGCGACTCCTTAAAACCGAATCTATTAAAAATAAAAGCATCTCTAAAACACACACACTTACTAGTAAGCTTAAACCCGCCGCTACCGAATTTAAAAAATAACCCAGATATCACTATTAAACCGGCCGACAAATCAAATACTTTAGTTATAATCTCCAAGGAACAATATCACTCAAAACTACATTAAATAGTTCATAGACAAATCAAAGTGAGTCCTATTTACTTTAGATAACAACTGCATTCTCTATAAGGTTTTTACCCTGACAATTCATGTTTATTTTGATTGTGTGTAGGGCCTTTTAATGTGGATTTTTCATTAGTAATTAAGTCTGTTAATGCGCACCACCTTTCATTTATCATATTGTATTATGCCTCTCTGACGTTTGTCTTTGAAAAATCTTCTCGGTGAGAATATATATATATATATATATATATATATATATATATATATATATATAAATGCAAACGTCCTATTATTATTACTGTTTGTTCACCATTGCTATGTTCTCGTTTACTTTCGACCCTTGTGTGCACCCAAGAAAACACACATTTAGCATCGCTATAAAAATGTATAAAATAAAAATATATAATTTTCTAATTTTACAATTGTTTATCGTAAAATAATGCAGTTTTATTAAACGGTATCCCCTACCCTGCCGTTAAGGGCTTTTTTTTCGTACGGTCTATCTGTAATGTTTAAAGTTTTTCAATAAATCTAAAGACTTAAAAATTTACACATTCCATATTTTCTACGATGCAATAACAAAAATAATAACTGATTGTTGTATACAATATTTATCATATAAGGATGATCCTAAATGGATTTACAGGGTGTTTCAAAAGTCTTTGGAACATAACGATTTTTAATAACTCAAAAACTATTAGGAGTTGAAAAATGAAATTGGTACCGTTGGAAAGGTTAAAGTTTCAAGTTTTGTGGGGAATCTTCAAAGTTGCTCAATATGAGCACTATTCGTCACACGGCAGACATCTAGTCGATAGTCCATTTCCTGCCAAACGCGTTCCAGCATCTTGCCGTCAATGGTTCCCACAACTGCCGTTACTCGAGCCTTTAGTTCGTCAATATCTCTTGGAAGGGGCGGCACATAGACTTGTTGCTTGACAAAGCCCCAAAGGAAAACGTCACACGGGGTAAGATCTGGAGACCTAGGAGGCCAGGGCATGAGAACGTCATCACCTCGCCCAGATCTCCCAATCCATCTACCAGGCAGCCTTGTGTTAAGAAACTGCCTTACTCTAAGACTCCAGTGGGGTGGTGCACCATCTTGTTGAAAAATGAAGTCATCAGATTCTGCTTGTTCCAACTGAGCCATTAACCAGTCTTCCAGCATGTTGAGATAGGATTCACCAGTGATAGTTGCCTCTTCAAAGAAGAACGGTCCATAGACACCTTTCTTGGAAATTGCACAAAACACGTTCACTTTTGGTGAATCTCGCTCGTGCTCAAGAAGTTCATGAGGATTCTCAGTACCCCATATGCGAGTGTTATGCTTGTTAACTTTGCCATTCAGATGGAAGGTCGCCTCATCGCTAAAAACAAGCCGGTCATCAAAGCCGTTATCTTCCAACTTCTCTTGCATTGCAATGCAAAAGTCACGGCGAAGTGGCTTATCAGTGTCCTTCAACTTTTGGACCAACTTGAGCTTGTAAGGTACCATTTGCAGTCGTTTCCTTAAGACACACCAGACAGTTGCTGGAGCAAGCTGAAGTTCCCTGCTGGCTCTTCTCACTGATTTACGGGGGTTCCGCTGAAAGGCTGTCCGAACTTGCTCAACTGCATCTTCTGAAGTTGAAGGGCGACCTGTTCGCTTACTTAGGCACAAACACCCATCTTTCACAAATTTAGCATGCCATCTGACAATGGATTTCCTTTCAGGGGCTTCTTTTTTAAATTTCCTGCGAAATGCACGCTGAACACATGTCCACGATTCAGTCTTTGCAAATTGGAGGACGCAAAATGCCTTGTCTTGTTTAGATTACGCCATTACTGCACCTGGAAAGATAACACGAAAATCATTAGTATGACCAAAAACTTGATTAAGCAAGCTTTAAAATGGCACCAGTTTCATTTTTCTACCTGGAATAGTTCATGAGATATACGCATTTGTAATGTTCCCAAGACTTTTGAAACACCCTGTATTTTGCATGATACACTTGAAAGGCACGATGTAGAATGAAATGTACTGGTGTAAGGGTTCCAAATGGCGTCCACTTTACAGAAAACTCTTGCTTGGATGAAGCAATATTTATACACTAGAATGTTCACTCATGGACTAGAAACCAACCAGAACCCAGAGAATGGACATGGATTTCTTGTTCTTCCCAAGTATTCTTCTCTTTCAGTTCTGTAGATTTGATAGTGTCTGTTTCTAGATCTACCAAATATTAATAGGCATCATGTTTGCTGAGCGCCCTCATCTCATATGCCCTTTGCTGTCTTCAATTTCCCTCTTTTCATCTGTAGCAGTGCACATTTTCCGTTATTAAGTATCATCATCATCATCATCATCATCATCATCATCATCATCATCATCATGATTTCTACCTACTAGGAGTCATCACACAAGTCATTGTCAGTGATTGCTCACCGACAACAACCAGTCGTGTTCCCTGGAGTCTAGGTGACAACAAGCCTCCCCAGATTTCCAGTACACTCCACCTCTTTTCGATCACCACCGCAAATGACCTTGCGGTATCGCAACAGCCGCCTACCATTGATTTCTCACTGGCAACGACCATTGGTCTCCCCATGGATTTGAGTGCCAATAAGCCCCCCCCCCATCCCCCGCCATGGTTCCAGTACTCTCCACACTCTTCCAGTGAAGGTCCGGTTAGTGCTCTCTCTCCTCGGTCTTCCCATCCTCCTTGACCTTTGTTATTATTTGTACTCACTAAGAGTTCTGACACAGGTCATCAATGATTGCTCACCAACAACCGGTGGTAATTCCTGGAGTCTGAGTGACAACAAGTCTACGCAGATTTCCAGTATTCTCCACTTCTTTTCGATAGCCATAGCAAATAACCTTGCAGTATTGCAACAGCCGTTTACCATTGATTTATCGCTGGTAAAGACTATTAGTTTTCTTTGGGATTTGGGTGGCAATAAGCCTCCCCAATGTCCCAGCACTCTCTGCACTTCCAGTGGAGGTCTGGTGTGTGCTGTCCCTCCTCGGTCTTCTCATCCTTCTTGACCCTCTACAAATATGTTGTCTGGTGTCAGCCTAGGCTAGTACCATTTAAAAAAATGTTATTTATTAATTTAAAAAAAAAAAAATTTAATTTTTAATTTTTTAATTTTTAAAAAATTTTTAATTTTTAAATTTTTTAAAATTTTTATTTATTATTATTATTATTATTATTATTATTATTATTATTATTATTATTATTATTTTGTTTTTTTGTTTTTACAAACTAGGAGTTCTCACACATGTCTTCATCGATCTGACAATTACCTGTGGTATTCCCTGGAGTCTGACTAAAAACAAGTCTCCCCAGATTTCCATTAATATCAACCTTTTTCAATAACCATAGCAAATAATTTTGCGTTATTGCAGCAGCCGCTAATCATTAATGTCTCACTGGCAATAACCATTAGTTTTGTTTGAGATATGGGTTCGAGTAATCTCAGCACCTTTTCAGTGGAGGTCTTGTTAGTAATTTCCTAGCTTAGTTTTTCCATCCTCTTTGACCCTTCACAACCATTTTATGTGGCTGCTACTATCACTTTTCTTGAGGGAAGGTCAGTTTATGGGATTTCTTTCGGTTTCAGTTCCTTGATTTTGCTTTTTTTTATTGCAACTTCCATGTGGCTGGTTCGTGTTTGTAGTTTATGGCGGTTGGTTTCCGCATCCGAGGATTTTACTTAAGATTTCAGCTGATTTCATCATTGTCGTTCGTTGTATAGTCTATGTATTCCATTTAATTCCAATTATTATTATTATTATTATTATTATTATTATTTAGAAGGATTATTATTCTTTATTATTCTTATATAGATAAAAAAGATATTTGTAATTTACGTCCGTGTTTATGGTGTGTACAAACAAACATATGTATATTAGATGACAACAGTGAAAAAAGAGAGTTACTCTTTCTCTAAATTAAGGAATATTAGAGTGTGGTTGAACCCACATAGGGTGAGAGAGGGCAAGAAAAATACATAGATAGCTTAGAGGGTGAGAGAAAGAGAGAGACAACGGTAGAGAGAGAGAGAGAGAGAGAAATGGGTTACTTGTTCAGTTAATTATATACTACGGTTAATACAATTAAAACCGAATATTTCTCAAACCCAAAATTAACATATATTTTAGCATGTATTTTGTGTTATAAAAAAGTAGATTAGAAAAATCTTTACGGAAACAAACTCACATTTAGTATAAAATAACGATTTTCATGAATAAATGCTTGTAGAGATGATTATTGTTATTAGACTGGGCTAGTGTTCAGGAGAGATGGAGAACAATGTTAGATTAGTTGCATCATTTTCATGAATAAATAATTCTATCATAACAGACAATACTGATGGAAACACTGTGCTATCTCCACGTGTTTTAAAATGACATAAAAAAGAGTACTCTCCCTTAGACCAGTTTAGATGAGACTTAAGAAAACACAAAGTTGTCTTCTTTAGACTAGACACTTGTTAAATAAACGGAGTAGTCTCCCTTAGGTCGGACCTCGTTTAGAAAAAAAAAACTGTACAAAAAGAAACAAGACTTAAACAGAAAAAAACAGAAGTAGTTTCCCTTAGACCAGACATTTAATTAGATAAGACTTAACAAGAAAACAAGAACTGCATAGTAGTCTCCCTGAGTTGTTAAAAAAAACGCAATCGTTTTCCTTAGACCAGAAACTTGTTTAGAAAAAAGATTAAACAAGACAAAAGAGAGTAGTCTCCCTTAGGCCAGACTCCGCAAACACACAACAGAAAGAAAACAGACGCTGCCCCGATTACGTGTTGAAGGTTCATATTTCTTTTATATCTTTATGTAAAATAAATAATGCTAAATTTGTAATTTGTAAGTTAGTAACAAAAAAGTTTGTGTTATTATTTCAGTAAATATTTTCCACTACACCAGTCTCCATTTTTTTTTCTAGTTATTTATTTATTTTAGTTAATTTAAACCTTCAAACTAGTTGGTATTTTCTCTTTTAAAATTAAAACATTTTGATTTAATTTTTAAGTGTGAATTTCAATTTTCGTCTTGTCGAACTCGGGAATCTTTCTGCAGAACTCGAGAATATTTACGGAATTTCGAACGAAACGCTTTATTTAATCCGCGGCGTAACTTGCTCTCGTTCCTTCAGCTATAATCGGGAAGAAGCCTTAAGTAATTCGTAATTGCATTTTAGTATCGCCCGTACTGAGGATTGAACCATCAACCAGCAGAAGATTGTCACTTAAACTTATTAACACATAGCACTTTTATCCGTTGTACCACGGGTCCTTGCGAAACAGAAAAATTAAAAACTAAAAAAAAAACATTTGATGTGATTATGTGATTTCCGGGAGCGAAATGAACAACATGATCGCATAACATGTGTGTGTGGAGGGGATTTTATTGTTTTGTTGCAGAAGAGTTTTATTGGGGGAGTGAGGAAATAATGTGAAATCTTAAAAACCTTTCCTTCTCTCTCTCTTTGTGTGTCTCTGTCTCTCTCTTTCTACCAAACTTAGTGCCCCTCTCTCTTTCTATTTCTCTCTCTTTCTCCTGTTTTCTCTCTCTTTGTGTATGTGTTTCCATCTTTTCCCCTTATTTTCTCTCTATCTTTCTCTGTTTCTCTTTTTCTCTCTTTGTGTGTATGTTTCTCTCTCTTTCTCTTTCTCTCTCTCTCTCTCTCTCTCTCTCTCTCTCTTTGTGTATCTATGTCTATATTTCTCTTTTTCTTGTTCTCTCTTTCTCTCTATCTTTCTCTGTTTCTCTTTTTCTCTCTTTGTGTGTGTGTGTTTCTCTCTATTTCTCTTTTTCTTGTTCTCTTTTTCTCTCTTTATTTCTCTTTCTCCCTCTCTTCCCCCACTCTTTCTCTCTCGTTCTTTCTCTATCTTTCTCTCTGTCTATTTCTATTTCTATTTCTATGTCTCTCTCTCTTTGTGTCTCTATCTCTCCATCGCTCTTTCTCTCTCTCTTTCTCTCTCTCTCTCTCTCTCTCTCTCTCTCTCTCTCTCTCTCTCTCTGCCGAAAGCATGAAATAAAGACTCGTGCACTTATACAAATTTTCCGGAATAATTACATACACTTAATTCATTGGCCTGTACAAGTACAGTGTAAGTTTTGTGGTTGATCCGCTCTTTCCATACGGGAAGGTCCGGGAACGTATGATTAGAACATTCTAATAATGCCGACGATACAAATATGAGACGCTTTAGATATCATAACAAATTTCAACCACCATGAATTTTAGTCAACTCTCTATCCAGTTCTCAAATGGGAAAAGGACACTTCGTTGTTCAATCTTCCTGGCGAGCGTTCCAGATATATCCACAAAACTTTTTTTAAAACTTGTCAGATGAAACAGATTATTTCGAATAAGACAACAACAAAGTAGATTTTTCGGGATTTTTAGATGAGAAATGATAATTTGTATTATTTTGATTATTCGGACGACTAACGCAACGGATAAAAGATCTAAGACACAATCGGTTCTAAGTGACAGTCTTCTGGAGGTTGAAGGTTCAATCCTCAGTATGGGCGATACTAAGAATACAGTTACGAATTATTTAAGACTTCCACCCGGCTATGTCTGACAGAACGAGAGCAATCTACCCCCGTGGATTAAATAAAGTGTCACGTTCGAAATTTTCTACAGATTCCCGAGTTTGACAAGACACACCTAAAGAAGGTCGAAGGTTACATCGGCCGAAACGTTGTGAGAATAACATCCAAGATGAGAACAGTCATTATGAGTTTTTTATTGAATAAATATTTTTCAACTCTTTTTTTTAAATAAACTTCTTTGTTTATTTAAAAAAAAGAGTTGAAAAATATTTATTCAATAAAAAACTTAATTTAAATAGTTTTTAAAATGAACACACTTTTTGGAGTTATCTTCAGTACTAGTTACTAGCGTGTTTCCTTGAAAATAGGCCTGGTGCTACCGGATCAGGCTGTCTGAAGATATCGGCTTCCTGACCCAAAATGCACCAAACATTGATGTTTTATTGTTTTTTCTCTTTGCAAAACTAATCATGTTCTGTAAAATCCAAAACAAAAAACAACAATTTCATTCCCTAACTTATGTCGTAAAACAAAACAACCAAACCAAACCAAACCAAACCAAACCGAACCAAACCAAACCAAACCAAACCAAACCAAACCAAACCGAAAATAAGACCATTTTTTTACTAATGAATCATCACTTACTAAGACCAAAAGCCACTCGAGGATAAGGGTCAGTGAGTTGGAATGATAACCAGTTGAGAGATGCAGAACTTTATGCGAGGATTGAGAATGTTTGATAGAGTTTGTGACAGGAATCTCTTGGCATTGGATTTGAAGACGACCACGTTGTAATATGCAGGGAAGCAGTCCTGCGGTATTGTGTTTCACGGACGAGAAGCCCTTGCGAAGAAACAATAACCCTAAAATAAAACCTAATGTGATTTTTCAAGGAAAATTTAATATAAGCCCCCTCCTGAAATGAGCCTTAGTTAAGAGCGGCAGACAGACGAAAGAAATAAGAATCGGTGAAAGTACAGAATACTTAACATTGGCCTAAAAAACATAATTTATATCAAACGCATTAGAATGAAATTCGATACCGAACCCGGCTATTCTTAACATGTAGAAACATTTATAAGATTTTTTGAATCGATTAACAATCTTATAAATCGTTTCCATACTTAAAAAATATCCGGGTTTTCGTAGAGAATTTCATTGAAATGCGTTTGATATACATTATGTTATTATATATATTTTTTGATTTACGAGTTCTCGAGTGGTAAATGTTCTGTACTTTTACCTAATCCTGTTTCTCAATTATCGCAATTATATATTTACAGCAACACACGTACGCACACAACAATTACAAACTATAATTTACCTGGGCGAGGCAAATGAGGTACTTTAATATCGTACACGACTTTGATTTTACGCATACGCACATCGAGTCACGTGAAACCATGCGCTTGTCAGGATCAGAGCTGCGACCACCGACGCTACTGAACGTGACGTCATGCTAACTAGATCTAGCAGCTGTCACAGCCGTGGTAATGAATAATAATCACTGCGCCAGCTTAAAATACTCGGCCTTTTGGCTAAGATCAGAGTGTAGTATCTGTTCTCAGATAAAACATTCTCGTTTTCCCAAAGACCAGGCGTTCCGCTTACCGAGCCTTGCGGCTAGGTTCAAAGCGTTTTTCTTTGACCAAGCCCCCTTTTGGGGCTTTAGTCACCTTTTTGTCCCCTCTTGGGACTTTTCTCTTTTCTTCTTTTCCCTGACTGTTGGGCTGACTTAAGCAGCTGGCAGGTTTCGGGGAGACTGACGAACCCGTAAAACGGTGAAGGTCTCTTCGTCTCCGAATCGGCGGGTCTAGTCCGACAGTCAGGTTCGTTCGCCCCTCTTGGGCCATTAATTATTTTTTATTCTTTCTTTCAGCGTCTGTCTGAGGTGCGCACTTAAGCAGCTGGCAGGTTTCGGGGAGACTGACGAACCCGTAAAACGGTGAAGGTCTCCTCGTCTCCGAATCGGCGGGTGTCGTGCCTCTTTCAGACCCGCTTATAGATGGAAGCCACCCGGGCTTCAAAAAACTGTGTTGTCGTTGACAACAGCGAGGAAGGTGTGACCGCGGAGGGCACCTTGTTAGATTTGGTGAATCGTACTCCTGAGTACGACCTAATGATGGTGGGGATAACCGTGCCGAGCGATTCTCCGACCTGGAAGGGGGGTTGCACACCCGAGTGCGCCCCGGTCGTGTTGGAGGGGGTTTGCACACCCGAGTGCGCCCCAGTCGTGTTGGAGGGGGTTTGCACGCCCGAGTGCGCCCCAGTCGTGTTGGAGGGGGGTTGCACGCCCGAGTGCGCCCCGGTCGTGTTGGAGGGGGGTTGCACGCCCGAGTGCGCCCCAGTCGTGTTGGAGGGGGGTTGCACGCCCGAGTGCGCCCCGGTCGTGTTGGAGGGGGGTTGCACGCCCGAGTGCGCCCCGGTCGTGTTGGAGGGGGGTTGCACGCCCGAGTGCGCCCCAGTCGTGTTGGAGGGGGGTTGCACACCCGAGTGCGCCCCAGGAGGTGTTGCCTCGCCAGGCACCTCAGTTTCGGTTATGGAGGGTGTCGCACCGAGCGGCACTCCAGTCGGGTCGTTTTCTATGACAGGGGGTAGCATGCCCGAATGCACCCAAACCCTAAGTTTTGGCGAATTTAGTGATACCCCATTCTTTAATCAGAAGCAAGTAAGAAAGTGCCAGTCTCTAGACTTGGAGGTGGCACAGAGACAGTATAGGCCAAAGTCGTTTCTTGGGTGCTCCTCGGGGGGATCATCAACGGACAGCTCTGAGGGAGACGAGAGTAGGCCTGAAAGACCAAGAGTTAGGAAAGGGGCCAAAAAGGTCTTGCCAGAAAAGACACTTAATAAGGACTCCAAAGGAACCACATCGACGTGGGGACCTCAGGCCCAGAAGACTCCAGAGGAGTATAGGCGACTCTTCAGAGATAAATACGCCGACTTCACCGACGGAAGTACAATCAAAGTAGTCCCGGGCACTCTGGAGAGACTAAAGAGACGAATAGTCTCATTGGTTACAACTGATACAAAGACGAAGGGGCTGACTGGGGTCCCCAAGGACAAAATAATGAAAATACTTGGGGATCTGAAGATCCCAGCTACTTACGTAGTAAAGCGATCATACGCTATGTATGATATTCTGCTCCCTGACGTGGCAGAAGCCGAAAGAGTGGCGAAATGGGAGCATACGAGTAACGGAATAAAATTGACTCCAGAATATTTATCAAAGAGGAGGACAACTGTGTCAGTTCTCGGCGTCCCATGCTGTGTCGCCTTCGAACACATAGGCGCCATTATGTCACAGTATGGCGAAGTTGAGGCAGTGTTCCCAGTCCGTGGTCCCCGAAATATCCAGACGGGGGACTACAAGATCCTTATGCGACTCACCCGTGAAGGATTCCGGGAGATACCGGCGCAGCTATACTGCGAAACCTGGTCGATGCCAGTGATAGTGGAGGGAAGGAGGCCGGTTTGTTGGCACTGTCAGACGTCGGGGCATATGGCAAAGGAGTGCCCCAAAAGGAACCCACCAAAGACCCCGGTGGCAGTGCCAGCAGTGACAACAAATGTCCCCAAACCAACAGAACCAACAGTACCGGAAAAAGTACCGGAAGTACCGGAAGAAGAAAAAGGTTGGAACAAGGTGGCAGCCAAGAAGGGGAAAAAGCGGACTCCAAGCACGAGCGAGAAACCCGCTAAACCACCAACCGCAACAGGAGATCAGCCTGCACCTGCGGTCAAACGGAAGTTTCAGTTCCCCTCATCAGGATCAGATGAAAATAATGACTCTGAGGAGGACATGACTGTGGAAGGAGAACCGCCGGTCCAGAAGCCCAAGAAGGACACCAGGGCAAAGAAGAGCCGAGACCAGAAAGCGACATGTCCAGACAAGGAAATCGTTCAACCACCCAAACCCCAATCTCCAGAACCCGAAGTTGTGGTTGAACAAAATACCCCTCCCCAATCCAACACCCCTGAAGAGATATCCATGGCCGTAGCATCGGCCGAGGCAGATGAACCGCCTAAAAGCCCATATAAAACTGCCAAACAACCAGAGGCAGCTGTAGCCGACAAGGTAGCGGCGGAGGAAGCTGTTGCCGACAAGGTAGCGGCGGAGGAAGCTGTTGCCGACAAGGAAGCGGCGGAGGAAGCTGTTGCTGACGAGGAAGTGCCGGAAGAAGTTACGGCGAAAACTGCACCCACTCCTCCACCAGTTAGACGAGAAAGATCCCGGAAGCTCCCTTTCCTGCCTGGGGGAAGAATTTGTGAGGCGGACGCAACACTTGTCCAGTCGGACCTAAGTAATAGGCAGAGGGGTTATCTGAAACAGTTAGGAGCGTTCACACATGTGAAAGGGAAAAGAGTAGATAACCCTCTGAACTTCCGGGATGCCCCAATGATAACTACCTTTATCAGGCATGATAAAGGTAGTAGGGCACGCGCCCTTTGGAGAATGGTAGAGGAGGGAAGGATGGCTATTCCGGGGGTTACCTTAGTTGACGAGGAGCATCCATCAAAAAAGAAATTGGCTTCTAAATGTCCGGGGAGGGTCCCCATTTATGTTCATCCCTCATTTTTTCGGGCTTTAAAGCTAACCTTTCCCCTGGACGTGGGAGGTCTGGCTCGAGACGGACGGATTTCGTCCGAACTGCTGACTGGCAGTCTTGGTCAGGCCTTCGGCGTCCTCACTCCCGAGGACTTTAGGCACTACATCCAAAAGACGATACAGACAGACTCTACATGAAAAGAAACGAAGGGAGAAGAGGATTGGTAAGTATTGAAGACTGTGTGGACGACACTAACAAAAAGCTGGCGAAATACATAAACCAGAACACAGAAAGGCTGATCACCGCAGCAAGAGACACCGTTCCAACGAACAACACAGGAAGCATTGAAACTGGACACAAACAACAATAAAAGAAAAGTGGGAAGAAAAAAATACATGGACGCTTCAGAAGACTGACAAGAGAAGAAACCAACGAAAATAGCTGGGCATGGCTAAGAAAAGGACACTTGAACAGAGAAACGGAATCTTTACTGATGGCTGCACAGAACAATGCAATTAGGACAAACTACATTAAAGCTAAAATATATAAAACCTAGAAAAAACAATAAATGCAGACTGTGTGGATAAAGAGACGAAACAATAAATCATATAATAAGTGAATGTAGCCAACTTGCCCAAAAAGAATACAAGAACAGGCATGACTGTGTGGGGAAAGTAATACACTGGGAACTGTGCAAATAATTGAATTTCGAATACGCAGACAAATGGTACAAGCATAAACATGAAACAGTACTGGAAAACGAAAAACACAAAATCCTCTGGGATATGGATATACAAACAGATAAACTCATACAAGCAAGGAGACCTGATGTTATTATAATAGACAAGAAGGAAAAATCTTGTAAACTCGTAGACTTCGCCGTTCCAGTAGACCACAGAATGAAAATCAAAGACACGGAAAAACGAAGTAAATACACAGAACTAGCCAGAGAACTGAAAGGAGTATGGAGCATGAAGAAAGTTAGTATAATACCAATAATCGTAGGAGCCCTAGGAACAATCCCCCAAAAACCTGGAGAAAAGACTGGGAGAAATTCGAATCAAAGGGACCATCGAAACCATACAAAGGACGGCAATGATCAAAATAGCTGCAATCTTAAGGAAGATCCTTGAATGCGGAAACCAACCAGCATAAGCTACAAAGGGTTACCGGTCACAAGGAATTTACAACATGGAGAAAACAAAACCACATGAAGAACACCACAACACGAACCAAAGAACAGAAACTGCAAGAAACATCACTTCATAATCTCCTCCCCCCCAATAAATGTGTAATTTATGGGGGGGGGGGGGGTTATCACTCAGTTATCACCACACAAAAATTAACCAAGGAACAGAAATTACAAGAAACACTATAACCTCTCCCCCTTCTCTCCCCACCCTACCCGAAATATAAAAAAATAAAATTTAAAATAACATTTTTAAAATGAATAAAAAATATAAAAAATGGTGCCGGTCTAGGCTGACACCAAACAAAATATTTGTAGAGGGTCGAGGAGGATGAGAAGATCGAGGAGGGACAGCACAAACCAAACCTCCACTGGAAAAGTGCGGAGAATGCTGGGACCTTAAGGAGGCTTATTGCAACCCAAGGGCCATAGAAGACCAATGGTCCTTACCAGCAAGAAATCAATGGTAAACGGCTGTTGCGATACCGCAAGGTTATTTGCGGTGGTTATCGAAAAGAGATCAAGAATACTTGAAATCTGAGGAGGCTTGTTGTCACTCAGACTCCAGGAAATACCACAGGTTATCGTCGGTGAGCAATCACTAACGATGATCTGTGTGAGAACTCGTAGTGAGTACAAAAAAAAAAAAAAATAAAAAAAATAAAAAAATAAAAAATAATAATAATAATAATAATAATAATAATAATAATAATAATAATAATAATAATAATAATAATAATAACAAAAAAAAAAAAAAATAATAATATATTAAAAAAAGAGATCGCGGATTTCTGTATAAAACAAAGTTATTGAACGACGTGTAACGAACGAGCGTCGATTACAATAACAAAAATAACAAAAATAATGTATTTAAAAAAGGGAGACCCTTCAGTGGAGATGCTTATTAATTGCCACGCGGATTTCTTTATAAAACCAAGTTATTTGGCGGCTTGTCGATCGCTCACTATTGAAATTGTTTCAGCTGGTAAGTTATTTGATTTAATTTCAAAGCATCTTCGTTTATAATATAAAAAAAGGATGTAATAATAGTTGTGGTCGTGATAATGATAATCATAGTAATCAATGGTGATGATTATAATAATAATAATTACAACTAGCGGGACCCGTGTAAATTACACGAAATGATGTTTTTAATACTAATTATCTTGTTCCTAACCTATACATGTTTGAATAAAATATGATAAGATTTGACTTGTATATTTATTTAAAAAATGAACAATACATGAAACAATTTACAAAACTTCTTTATATAAAATATTTCTAGTGAAGGTAATATTTCGACGACTAAACCTTAGTTTGTAAATGTTTTCGATTAAATTAAATTTGGCTCCAATTCATGAATATTTATTTACTCCTCTCCAGGAATTAGGCACAAGGCCAGTTTTATCTTACTCCCACAAGTAAGATGTGACCCAAGGTCAGGTCGGGAAAGTGGGGTTTGAAATGCCAGCGCTCGAGAAGGTGAGCATTCTGGCCATTAAAAATTGCCTGGGCAGCCTCGTTTGCATTCCCCGGTAGGGGCGCCTCAGGCAGTAAGCAATAAACTTACTCCTCCCCAAATAGGGGAGGCAAAGCCTGGGAGAGTGGACCTCCTAGAACTGCACAGGACCGTCCCATAGACCGGCGTAAATCAAGCCCGAGGGCAAGACGATACCAGTCTATGGGGTGCAGTATCCATCGGAACATATACTACACTTTGATCTTGGCCAAAAGGACACTCGATATTGCAATAAATAAATATTTCAGTGACCATTTATGCATCTAAATCTACAATTACATTGAAAACTGTAGGGTAAGATATGCGCGTTGAAATTTTGTGAAACCCAATATACAGATCTTTATTTCCGTGGCGAATTCATAGAACAGGTACTGGTGTTGGAGTTAAGCGAGCGGGACTTCTGCATAGAGCTCACAAAGATCGTGCCTCAGGATTGTCCGGTCTGCATAAAGTCCCTCTCGTTGGTCGAAGCGATTCGTTAACCTGCAAGATTGCAGGTTTTTACCCTTGACACCGAGAGTAGCAAGGCCCAGCAGTTGCATACGAAGTCGAGGAAGGTTTGGCATAGAACACACATTAAGTTGCAGTTCTGCTACTGACATATCTTTACTTGACACACGCAGAGGCAGAGACGACTAGAGGACGACAGAACCTGATGTCGACTCCTGATTGATTTTCACTCGAGCCCTGTTAGCCGGGTATCTTTGACACGACCACGTTGCCACTACCCTGCCATGGTAGGGAAGGGTTAGATTTTAGGGTGATGGTGCTGGTGTTCGTCTGACCTTTTTCTTTCTTCGTCGTCTTCGCTAACTCCAAAAGAAAATCTGCCAACTGAACCGAAGAGAACGAATTTTTTTTTAACCCTAACCCTAAACTAACCCTAACCCTAACATTAACTTAGTTGGATTTTCATTCGCTTCAAAAGCTGTAGACTTTACCAAAAAGGCATCCAAAGATGGAATGTTGGAAAGAAACTCTACTCATGGAAATTCTGTTTGGTTTTAATCACAGAGGAAGAAAGGAACATTCTTTGCAGTGGGGATAGTGAGACGAGTTTTTGATGTGAAAACTAAAAGTAAAAAGGATTTAAAAATTCACAATTAGAAAAATATGTCAGAATTTAAAATCAGATACGTTTATTCAATCTGCGCGTTTAACGCTGAAAATTACATTTCAAATTAAAACGCGACCGACCGACCGACTAACCGACCGACCGACCGACCGACCGACTGACCGACCGAGGGAGCAACCAGCCGACCGACCGAGGCACTGACCGACCGACCGACCGACCGACCGACCGACCGACCGACCGACCGACCAAGGCACCGACCGACAGACTGACCGACCGACTTAGGGACCGACCGACCGACCGACCGACCGAGGCACCGACCGACTGACCGACCGACCGACCGAGGGAGTAACCAGCCGACCGACCGACCGACCGACGGACCGACAGACCGACCGACCGAGGCACTGACCGACCGACCGAGGGACCGACCGACGGACCGACCGAGGCACCGACCGACCGAGGCACCGACCGACTTACCGACTGACTGACCGACCGACCGAGGAACCGACCAACTGACCGACCGATCAACCGAGGGAGCAACCAGCCGACCGACCGAGGCACTGACCGACCGACTGAGGGACCGACCGACCGACCGACCGACCAACAGACTGACCGACCGACCTAGAGACCGACCGACCGACCGAGGCACCGACCGACTGACCGACTGACCGACCGAGGGAGCAACCAGCCGACCGACCGACCGACCGACCGACTGAGGCACTGACCGACCGACCGAGGGACCGACCGAGGGACCGACCGAGGGACCGACCGAGGCACCGACCGACCGAGGCACCGACCGACTGACCGACCGACCGAGGCACCGACCGACTGACCGACCGACCGACCGAGGCACTGACCGACTGACCGACCGACCGACCGAGGCACCGACCGACTGACCGACCGACCGACCGAGGCACCGACCGACTGACCGACTGACCGACCGAGGGAGCAACCAGCCGACCGACCGACCGACCGACCGACTGAGGCACTGACCGACCGACCGAGGGACCGACCGAGGGACCGACCGAGGGACCGACCGAGGGACCGACCGAGGCACCGACCGACCGAGGCACCGACCGACTGACCGACCGACCGAGGCACCGACCGACTGACCGACCGACCGACCGAGGGAGCAACCAGCCGACCGACCGAGGCACTGACCGACCGACTGAGGAACCGACCGAGGGACCGACCGAGGGACCGACCGACTGACCGACCGACCGACCGACCGACCGACCGACCGACCGACCGACAGACCAACCGACCGACCGACCGACCGACCGACCGACCGACCGACCGACCGACCGACCGACCGACCGACCGACAGACCAACCGACCGACCGACCGACCGACCGACCGACCGACCGACCGACCGACTGACCGACCGACCAAGGCACCGACCGACAGACTGACCGACCGACCTAGGGACCGACTGACCGACCGAGGAACCGACCGACTGACCGACCGACCGACCGAGGGAGCAACCAGCCGACGGACCGACGGACTGACCGACCGACCGACCGAGGCACTGACCGACCGACCGAAGGACCGACCGAGGGACCGACCGACAGACCGACGGACCGACCGAGGCACCGACCGACTGACCGACCGACCGAGGAACCGACCGACCGACCGAGATTCTTGTTGAGATATAAATTCACATCTTTAAATGAAACAAACCGGTTACTTTTGATCTGCTTAGAGTAATTGAATACATCGCCATCTTTAAGAGGATTTCTTTTTTGTGTGCGTCCGGCAAACAGGTGTCTGCGTGCATAAAAACCATCGGAGGAAAAAAGGAAGAAGATTATTTTAATACTCAACCACGATACACCCTAAAAGCTCACTGCTTTTGTTAGCAAACAAACCCACGGAGTGTGAAGTCACTAGGGGAAAAATATAAAACGCGTTTTCTAGCAACTTGACAGAACAATAAACAATAAACAATAAACAAGAACGTCGCCATCTCATCGAATGACCACTCAACCGTCGCGATTTATATTCTAGATATCAACTCAATCTTTTGTTTGGATCTTTCAAAGTCATCGCCTAGCAATTTCTTTGTCCGCAAAGAACCAAAATGCGTTCCATGGAATGACAGTAAAAGCTAAACATACCTTGCTTATCTGCGTATATTAATTAAATTACGCGACCACTTCTCTGTGTCTGTATATGTGTGTATATGTATTTCTCGTCTCTACGTGCTTTACACATGTAATTATGTTTATAGGGTATTTTATAACATAGCGCCGCGCCCAAAATACGCTTGCAACCCACTAAAAACAAACAAAATGTGGGTGATAGATGTAGTGTTACTGCACCGGATTCACCGGTAAGGGGACGAGTTACGGCCCCTGGTGATGACTCAGTTAGAATGTAATTTGACCGCCAATAAACCTTGTTATTTATCCTATACGTCTCTCCGTCTTACTACTTATTTAACCCAGCCAATAACCTTACATGGTATCAGATAAAGGATACACTTTGTGGAGACCAAAAACAAAAACAAAAAATCGGATATCGTAGTAAGAAAAACAAAGGATTTCTAAGAAAAAGAAAATTCTACTATCGATAAACAAACGACTTACGGAAAACGGTCCCACAAACAAAACAAAAAAGTAAGAAAAGAGAGAACAGTAAGTACAGAAATTTAATTTTCTCTTATATATCGTATACTTTTGAAAAATGCCTCACACGGACATAAAGCAATATTCTGGTAATATACCCCCCCCCCCGAACGAATGACTCTCGTTGGAAATGTTGCAAATAACTGGCGAAAATTTAAACGAAATTTTTTCAATTATTCGATCGCTAGTAGATTGTCTAAAAAAGCAGATACTTCATATCAGACATCGGTATTTTTGGCAACTATCGGGGAGGATAGTTACGATATATATGAAGGGTAAAGTTTAACTCTGAGAAAGAAAAGACGGACCTAGAGAAGGTGATGAAGAAGTTTGAGGATTTTTTCGTGAGCGAAACGCACGAAGCTTACGAATCCTATACATTCCATCTTCGCAAGCAAGAAGTATCGGAAGGTATTGAGACCTATATAGCTGCTCTTCGATAACTTGCAAAGAACTGTAATTTCGGACAGCTACAGGATAGGCTTATTCGAGACCAAGTCGTTGTCGGAGTTCGAAGCGATACCGTCAGAGAAAAGTTACTGTCTGATAAACAGTTTACTGTAGACAAGTGCCTACAAATAGGTAGAGCCTACGAAACTTCGAAACAACAGATGCAGACCATTTCCTCCGGTGCCGATGCAACGGATCCTCAAATCAACCGGGTTACGAAGCGAACCTACAAGACAAACTTCACCAGACAACCACATCCGAAATCGAAAATGCCTAGCAAATGCACACGCTGCGGGAAATTTCCATTCCACAATAGAAATGACTGCACAGCAAAAGATGCACGCTGCAGAATTTGTTCGCAGAAAGGGCATTATGCAAAATTTTGCAGAACCGATAAAGTGAAGGTTAGAGAAATAAGAGAGGAAGAAGAAAATCATTTTTTAGGTTCTGTCACTCTCGAAAATATAAGTACAATTACCACTGAGGATAATACAAATTGGCAGGCTAAAATTAAGGTCACCACTAAGACCTGTACCAAAATTATCGTGACCGTAATCCCGGACCGGTTCTTCAGGAAAAATTCCCCACTCATCCAACCCACAAACAAAAGACTGTACGGACCGGGTCATCATGAGATAAACCTCATAGGATGTGTGAAGGCCAAACTGGCCACGGAAAAAGTAAGCTCGCAACAAGACCTTTATGTTATAGAGAGTCTGCAAGAACCTGTACTGGGAGGACCAGCAATCAAGGCCCTCAACCTGCTGAAAGAAGTTAATAGAGTGACAAGCGAAGGGCACCAGTATAAGAAAGAGTTTCCAGAACTGTTCACAGGACTAGGGAAACTGAAACATGTGTACCAGATACGTTTGGATGCAGGAGCTCAGCCCTTTTCCATTGCTACCCCTAGAAGATTGCCGTTGCCTATGAAACAGAAGGTTCAGGAAGAACTGAAACGTCTGGAGAAAGAGAACATAATCCGTCCAGTCAAATCATCAACTGATTGGTGTGCCCCAATAGTCGCTGTCCAAAAAGCTAACGGTAAAGTTAGGTTATGCGTCGACTTTACCAAGCTAAACGAGAGCGTGAAACGGGAAAAATTTCCTTTACCCACCACAGACCAATTACTGGCCGAGCTCGATGGAGCCACAGTGTTTAGCAAGCTCGACTGCAACAACGGTTTCTACCAAATCGTCCTATACGAAAAATCGCAGGTCCTTACCACATTTATAACACCTTATGGGAGGTACTGTTTCAAACGACTTCCATTCGGGATAAGTTCTGGGCCAGAAATCTTTCATAGGGAGATGACACACATTTTGTCCGGAATACCAGGAGTCATCTGTGATATAGATGACGTCCTAATAAGTGGAAGAAACCAGCAGGAGCACGACCGGCAACTAAAAGCAGTACTGCAGAAAATGAAGGCTGCAGGAGCTACACTCAACGATAAATGTGTATTTTCTGTCAGAAACATAAAGTTTCTGGGTCACATTATATCAAAAGAGGGAAGACAGATAGATCCCGAAAAAGTAGCAGCAATTATGGACTAGCCCAGACCTGAGAATGTGTCCGAATTACGACGCTTACTGGGAAAGGCAAACCAGGTCGGAAAATTTGCTAGGAATCTAGCCGAAACCATCAAACCACTCCGAGAGCTTCTTAGGTAAGAGTCAGAATGGATCTGGGATGAGCCTCAGAAAGTAGCATTCCAGACCCTGAAGAAGCAACTGAGTTCTGCACCAGTACTGACTCATTACATTTCCAACAAGCCGACAAGGGTATCAGCAGATTCATCTAGCTATGGCCTAGGCGGTGTACTACTGCAGAAACAAGAAAATGACTGGAGACCGGTATTTTATGCTTCACGATCTCTGACAGAAACAGAGCAGAGATATGCACAGGTTGAGAAGGAGGCACTAGCAGTCACTTGGTGTTGTGAAAAGTTTGCGGACTACTTGGTCGGAATGCCAAAATTCACAGTCGAAACAGACCACAAACCACTGTTGGCACTGTTGAAGTCGAAGCGACTCGACGAATTGACTCCAAGAATTCAACGTTTCCGCATGAGGTTAATGAGATTCTCCTATGAGATCATATACACAGCAAGAAAAAAAAACTCACAACAGCAGACGCTTTGTCCCGAGCATCTGGGAGTAGTCCCGTTATACAGGATATCCATCAGGAGACAGAGACCGACTCATTTATCTGCTCAGTCATAGGAAATATCTCGGCGAGCGATAAACGATTGGAGGATATCCGACTAAAACAAAATACTGACCAGGTCTGCAGTCAGGTAATCAAATATTATGAGATGGACCACTGGCCCGAAAGAGCAAGGCGGGACCCCGAACTAAAACAGTACTGGTTTGTCAACCAGGACCTAACAGTTTACCAGGGACTTCTAATGTACCAGAGCCGACTTGTCATTCCTAATATACTTCAAAAAGACATTCTAGAGCGTCTACATGAGGGACACCAAAGTATTGTCAAATGGCGAGCACTAGCTCGCGAAAGTGTGTGGTGGCCTGGCCTCTCTAAATAAATTGCAGACCAAGTTGGGAAATCTGGTATCTGTGAAAAAGAACGAAAATATCCACCAGAACCACTACAACCCACCAAATTACCTGCATATCCATGGCAGAAAATAGGAATGGATCTGTTCGAATTCATGGGACACCGATATCTTCTGATTGTCGATTATTTTTCCAGGTGGATTGAAATAGCCATTTACGGACAACCACCTCAGCCAGCGTAATAGAGCATTGCAAATCAATATTCGCTAGGCATGGGATCCCAGAGACAACCATATCTGACAACGGTCCCCAATTCAGTTCTAGTGAATTCAGGAACTTTTCAAATGTTTTTGACTTCCTGCACCGCACAAGTAGCCCCATCATCCGCAAGGAAACGGAGAAGCTGAACGTGCAGTCCAGACAATAAAAAACTTATTGAAGAAAGCAAGTGACCCATACATAGCACTGCTAAATTATCGCAGCACTCCTCTGCAACACGGCAAGGGTCCTGCAGAGCTGTTAATGAATAGAAAACTAAGAACACGGATCCCTACCATTCCTCAAAGAAATGCATTTGATCAGCAAAACATCGAGGAACATAGAAGGGCAGACACCCGGCTTAAAGCCAAACAAAAGCAAAACTATGACAAACGTCATCGGGCTAAAGATCGTCCTGCCTTTGAAAAAGGACAACAAGTCTGGGTCAAGATACCTAAGACCAGTACAGCTGTAGTAAGCAAAACTCTGTCACCAAGGTCAGTCCTAGTTAAGACAGATTCAGGACTACACCGACGCAACAAAAGTAATCTGCGCCTAAGGAACGGAGAAACCAGCTTCTCTCAGGTGGCTACCCCACAGGAAGAAAACACCTTACCACGTTCCCCTCGATATGGATATATGTATAGCTGTGATGATGACTCAACATACTTTCCCAGTAACAAAAGAAACATCCCACTAGAGAGTTCCAGAAGTCCTGACCAAGGGAAATATACAAGAAGCGGTCGACAAGTTCGACCACCTAAAAGACTGTCCTTGTAAAGAACTTTACAACCGAAAGGAGAATGTAGTGTTACTGCACCGGATTCACCGGTAAGGGGACGAGTTACGGCCCCTGGTAATGACTCAGTTAGAATGTAATTTGACCGCCAATAAACCTTGTTATTTATCCTATACTTCTCTCCGTCTTACTACTTATTTAACCCAACCGATAACATTACAGATAGAAAAAAGCGTTTCATTACTTACTCGAGAGAATAGAATCCATTAATGTCATTCACTATTTGCATAAAAAATCGTTTCCTTTATATTTCTGTCTCTACAAAACCTTGCACATATATCTGCATTCTAATTCCCGATGCGCTCCACAGTAGTGTTTATTCTGATTTTTGTACGGCGAGAAATGAGGGTTTCATCGATATTATTGTGGAGGTCTGAATCCTTTCCCTAACAATAATCGAACCTTAAGCAGACACATTCTAGACATAGCTCACAAAGGTAATTCAATGGCGTGTGCTCGCACTGCGCACGACTTGATGGCATATTATTTGTAAATCCCATTTTTCCATTAGTGGCGAAACGAAAAGGTAAATAAAAGACGCGAAACGAAAAGGTAAATAAAAAACGCGAAACGAAAAGGTAAATAAAAATATGCGAAACGAAAAGGTAAATAAAAATATGCGAAACGAAAAGGTAAATAAAAGACGCGAAACGAAAAGGTAAATAAAAATATGCGAAACGAAAAGGTAAATAAAAATATGCGAAACGAAAAGGTAAATAAAAATATGCGAAACGAAAAGGTAAATAAAAGACGCAAAACGAAAAGGTAAATAAAAGACACGAAACGAAAAGGTAAATAAAAAATGCGAAACGAAAAGGTAAATAAAAATATGCGAAACGAAAAGGTAAATAAAAATATGCGAAACGAAAAGGTAAATAAAAAGACGCGAAACGTAAAAGTAAATAAAAAGACGTGAAACGAAAAGGCAAATAAAAAGACGTAGAACGAAAAGGTAAATAAAAAGACGTGAAACGAAAAGGTAAATCAAAAGACGTGAAACAAAAAGGCAAATAAAAAGACGTGAAACAAAAAGGCAAATAAAATGACGTGAAACAAAAAGGCAAATAAAAAGACTCGAAACGAAAAGACAAATAAAAAGACGTGAAACGAAAAGGCAAATAAAAAGATCCGAAACGAAAAGGCAAATAAAAATACGTGAAACGAAAAGGCAAATAAAAAGATCCAAAACGAAAAGGCAAATAAAAAGATCCAAAACGAAAAGGCAAATAAAATGACACGAAACGAAAAGGTAAATAAAAATATGCGAAACGAAAAGGTAAATAAAAATATGCGAAACGAAAAGGTAAATAAAAAGACGCGAAACGTAAAAGTAAATAAAAAGACGTGAAACAAAAAAGTAAACAAAAAGACGTGAAACGAAAAGGTAAATAAAAAGACGTGAAACGAAAAGGCAAATAAAAAGACGCGAAACAAAAAAGTAAACAAAAAGACGTGAAACGAAAAAGCAAATAAAAAGACGTGAAACAAAAAGGCAAATAAAAAGACGTGAAACGCAAAGGTAAATAAAAAGGCGTGAAACAAAAAGGCAAATAAAAAGACGTGAAACAAAAAAGTAAATAAAAAGACGTGAAACAAAAAGGCAAATAAAAAGACGTGAAACGAAAAGGCAAATAAAAAGACGTGAAACAAAAAGGCAAATAAAATGACGTGAAACAAAAAGGCAAATAAAAAGACTCGAAACGAAAAGACAAATAAAAAGACGTGAAACGAAAAGGCAAATAAAAAGATCCGAAACGAAAAGGCAAATAAAAATACGTTAAACGAAAAGGCAAATAAAAAGATCCAAAACGAAAAGGCAAATAAAAAGATCCAAAACGAAAAGGCAAATAAAAAGATCCGAAACGAAAAGGCAAATAAAAAGACGTGAAACGAAAAGGCAAATAAAAAGACGTGAAACGAAAAGGCAAATAAAAATACGTGAAACGAACCGGCAAATAAAAAGATCCGAAACGAAAAGGCAAATAAAAAGACTCCCGAACAACGCAAAATAGACACAGCTAGTCTTTTAAAAAATATTTTGCATAGTCACGAGTTCGTTTTTTCTAAAGCAAAGAGTTATAAAGATAAACTTGCTTTTTTTTTCTTGTTTCTTCCTTTCCACTTTAGTGTGTGAACTTCCATTTAAGAAAATATCTTTGAAGTCCATGACATGATGATTTCGTTCGTCACAGACAAATGAGTTTAAAAAGTTATCGCGAATTATATCACTATTGACACGCCATTATTTTCTTTTATTTCATACCTATGCTTACAAACATAAATATATAATACAGGGTGACTTAAAAAAAAATGCGACCCATGGCATCGTTAATAAAATTTACAATCCATTTCTGTAATCCAACCGTACGTTTGTTCAAATAGACTGTTGTCTATGTCTGACTTGTCCACCAAGTTTCAATCTTGAATATCAAATAGTCTTTGTTTTAGCACCGTTCAATAGTAAACACACTTGGATACGATATGCAAAAGTGTCACTAACTTTACCACACTCCTCTCTTGCACTGCCATTGTTTTGACTGTGATAACTATCTTCAGTTCATGAATAGTCTGGACACTGTTTTGATAACACGACGAATAAACATATGAGGGTTAGAATCCGGTGAGTGTGAACCCCACTTAGGATTAAACCTCTTATCGATGAGACAATCAGCAAAAATTGTCCTCGAAACCATTTCCACGAGTCATTTTGGAGTGTTGAGATTTGTCCCATCCTGTTTAAAACACTGTTCATGAACCATAATTTTTTTTTGGCTGTCCAAACCTTCTTAAAGACTATTACATATTGCTTAGTATTGATTAACCCAGAGGGGGCATTTCTAGTATATCATTGAAGGGCGATAAACATGGACCATTGTTTACAAGTCGGGCATAGACTGAAGTTTATTTTTATTAAATGATTTGATTACAGAAAGGATTGTGAATTTTTTTAACGATTTCATGGGTGGCATTTGCGAAGCGACGTTTGGTGTCACCCCGTACTACAACTCAGATAATCTTGCTTTCCTTCCCCTTTTCTTGGTCGGCTTTCTAGTGGTAATAAAAATGGCCCCTATTATCTAAAAACAAATGTTGATAAGATATTTCGATGTTTAAGCAAATTTGAGGGGGCCAACAGAGATGTTAATAGTGATTACAATTTCTTGAATTATGTAACCAATCTTTCATGTTAACTTTTGGTGGATTTTCTCCAAAGATTAATGAATAAATTTAGGGGCTATATTTATAGAGGAACATCCTAAATGGGGTGCTGTGAAGTAAGATATTTATTTAAATTACATTTAAATTTCTGCATGTTAGTACTTTCGGGGAAACAGAGTGCAGGGAGAGAAGCAGTTAAAGGAAATAAGCTAATAGCTTAATAGAATAAAAAAAGTTTTCCGGCATCTAAAGATCTTCACAGTGAAGGGTTTGGACTTTTCTAATATATATATATATATATATATATATATATATATATATATATATATATATATATATATATATATTGTGTGTGTATTTCAGTAGCATTTTCTCATTTATGCAAACATTGTAAAAAATCACAGAATTCGTCTGTTTAATTATATATATATATATATATATATATATATATATATATATATATATATATATATATATATATATATATGTATAGAACTAAAAGTTAAAGAATATAATAAGGTGTAAATCCAATTTTATTAGAATTCAATGTTCGGGTAAGGTACTTTATAAGATACTCATGAGTTTTCAAAGAAAATCTTCTCCTCAGAGGACCATAACCGCAATGACATTACTGCATGTAATAAAATTAAACTTTGAAAATATATTAAAAAAATGTATATAAAAAAAAACATAAAAGTATATAAGACATCAAATATATCGGCCCAAAACATACTTTTTTGTTAAACTTATACAGTTCATCCAAGTCATTAAGTTTAAAACAGCTTCAAGAAAGATATCAAAGAGGTGGATTAAAAAACAATCCAGGTGGTTAATGGTAGTCCAAAAACGAAAAAGTTATCCAGGCGGGAAATTTGCTTGCTATCGATGCAGTAGATGACAGTGAAAAGTGTATCCAAGGTGTATGCAAATTAATAAAACGATAGAAAAAAACGATAGGAAAAATTCAGGGTTCTTATGAACTGATAGGAGTTATATATATATATATATATATATATATATATATGCGCAACATTATCAATTGAATTTAAATATTCATATTTTAACTTTTCTAATTCGCACACATGCAAACTCTCACGCATGAACGTACCTTATATTGACAATTGTTCACCGTGCTGTTTATATATAGGTTGACAGATTGGTATATATTTATATGTGTATGTTTGTGTGTATTTATGTATATACATGTGTATGTATGTGCGTGCGTGAATGTGTGCGTATATTTATATTTACAGATACACTGCTAATCACAGAATTTTAGATATAGACCCCTAAAAACATATTACATATCAGCCGAAATTTACCCTGTGGACATCAGTTTCTCTCTTTTCTTTTCTCTTTTCTTTTATTTCTTGTCTGGTGTCTTTCTTTTCTCTTCCTCCCGGATGTGTGCGAGACAGACCAGCCGCCCGCGTTCAAAGACAACACCCTCCCACACACACACCGAGCAGACAGTTTTAACTTAATAACCCTCCTCTTTTCTTATTACATTTGTTTTTCTTCCCGATACATGTGTACCGGAAACAAAACAGACAACAAGAACCCCTATATATGACCTTAAGTGGCCGGTCTTTGAAATGATAAGAAATAATATTAATTTTAGTTCGCCATTTTCAAGAACTCTGTTCACACCTCATAGAAGGCTTGAAGAAGGGAATGGTCCAATAACAAAAACAAAAACTGAAATAGGAATTTACTTTACTTTGCTTCTAAAATCGTCCAATAAATGCGGCACGAAAATGTAAGTTGCATGTTTACTTATTTTTTCTTCATTCTCAGTTTTTTCATTCACTATTATTATACTTCTTTTCCAATTTGTGCGCTTATGATTTTCTGTTGACTGATTACACGCCTATATACATAAATGTATACTTTTTAGTTATATTCCAATGACCAAAAGAAAAATCAATCAATTACCATATTTTTTATTTCTTCTTCTTTCTCAATTTCCTCATTTTCCGACTTTAACGAATATCTGTATTTTTTCATTCGTCTTACAAACAATATATATATATTTATTTTTTTCTATTTTTAAAATTTTGTTTATATCTAACGCGCGTTTAACAGCCCAGTCAAGAAAAAATATATAGTTTTTATTTGAACATCTAATACATGGGTCACTTTTGCAAGCCTGAGAGAGAGAGAGAGAGAGAGAGAGAGAGAGAGAGAGAGAAAGAAAGAAAGAAACGGATAGCTCGTCTCCCTACATCCAGTCACCCGCTTATTAAGAGGGCCCTTTCGACACGTCTTTTCTGCCTGAAGTATCGCCAGGCGTATACGACATACTCGCATTGACACACCGGTTTTCATTAGATCACCGAAGTTAAGCGACGTGGATCCTGGATATACATGTAGCTGGGGACAGCTTGTGAATTTAATATTCTCTGTAAACTTCCTCCTTCCGAGGAAGCCGGCATAGCCCATCCAGGGCTAATACAACACCAAGTATTACCGGTTCAGTCGGGTTTTATCGCCAGACAAGGGACGAAAAATCGCCGCCCGGAAATCACATGGTTTCGCGACTTCCGTTTGGGGTCACTTCTGACCCTTAAAAGGGCTACCCAAACTTTCCCATTTAAACACGGCCCTCGTTGTGCCACATCGCTAATCTGTATTAGTGGTTTTTTGTTACAAGAGAATTGATAACATTGTCGTATAACACCTAAATAAATAAAATAAAATCGTCAGCCCCCCCCAAAAAAGAGAACTAAATAGATTCGAGCAAACTTTCTAGTTCAACATTGAGATTGCTAAATGTTATGGTACCTACCTTACGGACAACATGAACTATTCCACCTTACAATAAATACCGAGAGCACATTCCTCTCGGTGTTGGAACTATCCCAGGCTTATACTGGCAATCTGATAGACGTTCAACCACTCTCTTTATATGATGTATTTATACTTTCTTCGATATACTTTGTTTCACTTAATCCTGTGTTCGTGTCTTCTTTCCGGACTGGCAACGAAGAATATTAAGGGACTTTATTTGAGAACCTTAAGAAAAGACAAACGTGGAGAGATCAACGGCAAAATTACTCGACAACCGTCAAAGTTCTAAAAACAGACTTTATCGGCGGACTAAGAAAAATAATCCGGTAAGTTGGATATTTTTAGCCAAAGTGATTTCCCTCTATTTTTACAAGGAAAGCAATCCATGTTTTTCTAAGAAAGAAAAAACGTCAGTGACTTCATTATTTTTATTACGGCAATCTGTTAATTTTTAACAAAAAATGAGTACATTCTTTTTTTCTCTCCAAAAGAAAAAAACTTACCACCGCCGAAATTATAAACCTTATTTTTACTGTTGACTAAGTGCTGACCGAAAACTACTGCTAAGTAAAAAACTTAATAAAAAAGTAATTTTTTGTGGACAAAAAGGTTTTTTACTTTTTCTTTTCTCTTTTCAACGTTAGCAGCGTAATATAAAACAAAACACTTTTAAAAGCCGTATTCTATAAAGACATATCTAATAATGCAAGATTTCAAACCAACTCTGGAAGAACTCGTTAAATACCAAATGTAACAACAGGTAAAAAACGAATAAAGTTTGAAAAACTGCTACTGGAGAAAGATACCATAGTTTCAAGACGTATTACTACAAACAATATCAATAGCGGTCAAAATATCGAGAACGAACATGTTTTTTTCTGAAAATGCCGTTTGGAATGCAATTGACAATTTCACTGATTCCCCAGAAAAGAATAAAACTTTCGCTTCATATTTAAGGTATAAGCATATATACAAAATTGATTATGAAAATGTGTCAGACTTAAAATTTTCGCCTACTGCTCCGATATTTTACCACGAAAAATCATCGACTTGACTTTTTCTGAAGCTGTTAAACTTTTACAGAATTATTTAGCCTTAAAACTTCCCTGTACTACAAAAGGTAAAGGTGCATACACTTTACCAGAAAAGACAGTGAAGACTACTCGACTTTCGCGTCAATCGTTAATAAACACCGTGAAGGTTTCAAAATAGCTGAACTTAGCGTGGATAAATTTAAATGCTTAATATTCGTGCAATGACTTGTATCAGCCAAAGACGCATGAATCAGATGTAAGGTCCTAAACAAGTTAAAAAATGAGCCAAATTTAACATTACAGAAATTAGCCAAGGACTGACAGAGATGTGTAAGTGTTAAACAAGATTCTAAAGACATTGAAGAGTCGGGCATTGCTCACATAAGAAAGGTACATCAAAATCACATTTCAATTCTCCTTCAAAAACAAGTCTAACCAAAAATAAAGATTATTTTCACTCTTCTCTAAAAACAAGCCACCCCAATAAAACAAAGAAATATTACCGCCTAGCCCATGATTCCGTTGTGGCTCCCTTGATTGCCTATACCGTTCTAAAACCTGTCTAACTTGGGCACGTTGCAAAAGGAATAAAGGAAATAAAAGTCAGATACAATCTACATAAACAAACGAACAGGACGGCATAAATACAAGAAAGTACGTATAGGTAAAAATCCTGAATAAAAATGTCAAGTTACAAACAGACTCTGGTTCAGACTTGTCGATAATCAACATGAAAAATGGTGGATAAACCAACCATGCTAAAAATCAACAAAATGGCCAGAACGGTGACTGGTGAAAAAATGAAAATGTTCGTACTAAAAACACCAACAGTTTTTCTGGTCAGACTGGATGCAACAATCTAATCTATGAGATTTACCAATCGATACTTTTAGTCAGAAAACAGAAAGTCTGACGACACTAAAGAAGCAATTGAAAACAACCTTTCCCGAAGCTTTGTCTGGCGGTCTAGGTCGATGTAAAAAGATGTAGGCAAAATTTGAACTGAAAGAGAACATAAAAAAGGAATGTGCCTTTTGCCTCGTTAGAAAAAATAAACGAAGAATTAGATCGATTAGTACGGATCGCCATTTTATCTAAACTGGAGTGTAGCCAATGATCAGCACCTACTGTCTATGTAAAAAAATCTAAAGAAATCTGTGTGTGTGCCGATTTTTCGACAAGACTAAATGTGGCCGAACCTCTATTGTACCCCCCCCCCCCCCCAAAAAAAATAAGTTACATTCTAGGGGGAAAAGTATTTTTCAAGATTTTTAGAAATAACACATCTTTCTGGTAACTTGGTACGATAGAAAAAAGAATTGGAAATATTGTTTACATCATCCAATGGTTTACATTATCTCATAAGAGGCACCTAAATCAAATTAGGAAACCACTGTCGGATGACACCGACAGGAGTCTCCAGGAAGAAGAACAGAAAGAAGAAGAAGTTAGTGATACCATATACGACACTTTCGACATACAGATACCCCAAGCAGCCCCAGAACAATCGGAAAAGGAACGGAAGTCTCCGGATCTTATCGTTATCAATCTAGAAAAGAAAACGGTACTGATACTAATGCAGAGGTAATGCTTGGGAGGGGATGTTATGTTATCTACCTTACGGACTGCATGATCTCTCCCGCTTCACTATAAATACCGGTGTTGAAACTCCCCCTGTCTAATACTGGCAGTCAGACAGACGTTCCACCGCCCTCTTTATATGCTGTATTCAATATACTTTGGAAAAATCGGCTGACTTGTAATCTTTCGTTTTGCCTCCCCACGAGAGCGGAGTTAGACTTCAAAAATCAGTTTCTAAACGGAAGCAATTTAAAGTTTGTGAAGTTTTTGTCCTTTTTTTCTGTAAGCAACAATTATAAACAAATAAATAAAACTTCGCTATTTACTCGCCTCCCTACAAAAAGAAAAAAAAGTATTTTCATGTAGCCCTCCACTTTTTCTTAAAATACACAACACGAAATATAGAATGTTCTGCGTTTAAAATTTGTTTTTTATTTAGTAAATAGAAGTAAAATGTGTTATAAATTGTGAAAACATGGGATTACCTGGCAAACGGTCTCGATGCGCGCTCTGCAGGGCTGGACCGCCCAAAGAGCGGCAAGATGGCGTCCTAGGCTTAATATCGCCAGGTAATCCCGTGAAATCTCGTGTTCTCTCGCGGAGACGAGAGTCCAGTTTGATATAAAAACGGGTCGCTGGAGGCAAGACGGCAGAAGGCTGAGAGCGTAGTCTACGAGGGACGACGTGGAAAGAAGAAGAGAAAGAAGAAGAGAAAGAAGAAGAAGAAGAAGAAGAAGAAGAAGAAGAAGAAGAGAAAGAAGAAGAGAAAGAGGAAGAAGAAGAGAAAGAGGAAGAAGAAGAGAAAGAAGAAGATAACGAAGTAGAGAAAGAAGAGGTGGAAGATTAATTTTTTCTGCTACAAGCTATTTTCGGCATTGTTATGGAAAAATTCGACATCAGATTGATTCCGGAATTCGACGGCTCTCCTGCTGGTCCATCGGTGGTCGAATGGCTGGAGAAGGCCGAGCGTGTTTGCCGGTTGTGCAAAATTAAAGACCCAGCTATGGTCATCCCATTGAGACTCACTAAGGGGGCTTACGCCGTGTACCAGCAGCTCAGTAATGATGCGACCATGGAGCAGATTGCACAGGCGCTGCACGGGGCATTTGGTGCAGATCCTTTTGTTGCCTGGAGGAAATTTTCCGAACGCCGGCTTGGGCCGGGGGAGACAGTGGACGTCTACATGGCCGACTTGAAAAAGCTTGCTGCTCCCTTCGGCGGTGCGAGTGACCGCATATTGGCATGCGCCTTTTTGTCTGGACTTCCGGACGATGCAAGCCGACTGCTGCGAGCATCATTGAGACTCACAGAGATTGAATTGGTGGAGTTGTTGGCGAGAGCACGAAACATCTTGAAGGACGATCGAGAACTGGTCTCTGCAGCGGTTGACACCTTGGACTCGCCAGCAGAGGGCCTACGATGCTATACATGTGGTGGCCCCAACCACTACTCCAGAGACTGCAGAGGCGGCACAAGGCGCACCCCAAATTATGGAGCACAAAAAGTAATACGGTGTTACCAATGCAATAAGCCAGGCCACATAGCACGGAATTGTCCGGGAAACGGGCAAGGGGAGGACGCCGCAGCGCTAGCACCCTCCCCAAAGCGGCATTGAACAAAGCGCTTCCTGCAGTGACAGTTCAAGTTGATGGGTGTAAACGTTCAGCGCTGGTTGACACCGGCTGTACCCAAACCCTCCTTCGAAAGGAATGTTGCACCACATGGAAGAAACGACAGATCCCCGTCCTGACTGTCGGCAAAGGCTCATTAGTGTGTTGTGGATCCAGTGTTGTTCATATCAGCATTGACAATGGCCCCCCGGTGGCTGTGACGGTGTTGGTGGTCGATGGGGAGCTGCTCGGATATGACCTTCTCCTTGGAATGGACACTATTACACAGCTAGGCGGAATTACTGTAAACAGCGTCGGTGATGTGAGATTCCCTCGACCAGACAAACAAATGTGTGCAGCAATCACTCTTGACGAACCCGATTTCCACGCAGAATATGACAAGGGCACAAACACATGGACAGCGTCCTGGAAGTGGGCAGGCGACCAGCCACCAGTGTCTTTGCGGAATCGGCTGACAGAGTATCCCCCTCCTGCATGGCTTAGGGGGCAGTACGAGACAGAACTTCAAGTGTGGCTGGATAACGGCTGGTTAATTCCATACCCAGAGGATGAGCTCGGGCCCTCGCGGGGGCTAATTCCCCTGATGGCTATCAGACAAGAGAACAAGCAGAAAGTTCGACCTGTTCTTGATTACCGGGAACTCAATGAACACGTTGACCCGTACACTTCGGGGGCTGACGTTTGTGCTCATAAACTGCGAGAGTGGCGACGGCAGGGTGCGGAAGCGGCCATACTGGACTTGCGAAGAGCTTACCTACAAATACGTGTTGAGAAATCGCTGTGGCCATTCCAGACGGTGGTAATCAAAGGAACTCGCTATTGCTTGACCAGGCTGGGGTTCGGCTTGAATGTAGCCCCGGGCATCATGACGGCGATCATGCGGGCGATCCGGCGTCAGGATAAAGCTGTGCAACAGGCGACATCGTCTTATATAGACGACATTTTTGTCAATGAGAGCCTGCTGTCTGCCCAGGCGGTCAAAGAACACTTTGAGCACTTCGGGTTGTCGTGCAAGGAACCGGAGCGGCTGCAGGATGGGGCGAAAGTGCTCGGGCTGCAGGTGAGCGGAAGTGCAGATGGCCTCCAATGGGGAAGGGGCGGTGAAATCCCGGAAATCCCATCTATCATCACACGTCGGAGCACGTTTTCCGTGTGTGGAAAACTGGTGGGTCACTTCCCTGTGTGTGGGTGGCTCCGAGTGGCTGTGGCGGCTATAAAGCGACGGGCAACTTCTTTGTCAACAGGATGGGACGATGAGGTGCGTGATCCTTCCCTGCGAAGCATGCTGGTGGAAGCTGTGGCCAGAGTGACCAATGATGACCCTGTACGAGGGAGCTGGTGCGTCGATGGGAGTGAGTTTACAGTTTGGGTGGACGCCAGCTCACTTGCCCTTGGCATTGCTCTGGCAGTCAACGGAAGTATAGTAGAAGATGCCTGCTGGCTCCGGCCAGAGAATGACGCTAAGCACATAAACCTAGCTGAACTCGATGCTACACTGAAAGGAGTCAATCTAGCGCTTCAGTGGCAGGCTAGCGTCCTCCACGTTATCACGGATTCCACGTGTGTGCATCGGTGGATGACCGATGCCTTGAACGGAAAAGCACGGCTGACAACGAAGGCATCTGCCGAAATGTTAATCCGGAGGCGGCTTGCTACCCTAACCGAAACCATCAATGAATACAACTTGGTCATAGATGTGACACTGGTGCAGTCCTGTTTGAATCGAGCGGATCGATTGACCAGAGTGCCTCGCCGTTGGCTGGACCTGCAGAAAGAAGTGAACGAACCAGCACCTGTAAATTGTGCTGCGGTGGGACGTAGACTCAGCCCAGAGCGTATCGCTGATGTCCATTGCCAAAGCGGGCACCCTGGTGTAAACCGAACCTTTTACTTCGCCAGGTTGGTTGACCCCTCTGTGTCACGGAGGGCTGTGAAATCTGTTGTGAGAAGTTGCAACACCTGCCAATCGATCGACCCAGCAACTGTCCGGTGGAAGAAGGGCACACTCGGTGTGAAGTATAACTGGGATAGGATTGCGATGGACATAACTCACTACAACGGGGGGAATTTCTTGACCCTTATTGACTGCGGACCGTCCCGATTTGCATTGTGGCGGTCCCTTCGCCGGCAGGATACGGCTGCCATTGTCCATGAGTTGGAAAGTGTGTTCCTTGAGCGTGGCCCTCCTTCTGAGATATTGACCGACAATGGCCCCGCTTTTGTTAGTGCACCGTTCAAACAGTTTGTAGATGGCTGGGGTGTCCGTCTGCGTTTTCGGTGTGCCCATGTGCCCAGTGGGAACGGAATTATTGAGCGCAACCATAGGACTATCAAGACCATCGCAGCGCGGAAGGGGTGTACGGTGGCTGAAGCAGTCTATTGGTATAACCTCACCCCTAAGGACGATACTTCACCCTCCACCGCGCCAGCTAATGCGCTACATACATACCATGTCAGGGCGAGAGGTTTGGAGAGCAGCTTACTGCCCGAACCAGAACCTCCACAGGAGAAAATGAAAAAAGGAGATGTCGTTTGGGTTAAAAAAACCCGAGGCCAGTGCACGACTCGTTACGGAACCGGTCGTGTCACTGAAGTGATCAGCCCGCAGGCGGTGCGAGTTGATGGAGTACCCCGTCACATTAAAGACTTAAGATCGGTATTCCAAACGCAGCTGCCATTTAACGAGGATAATGACATTGAATCCGTGACCAGCGAACCATCATTCTGGTTCATGACGGCTTCATCGCGCAGCGACACTGAGAGTGATAGCCTTGAATGTACTGACCCTCCTACTGCTGATGAAAGCCCGGACAGTGATGCTGCGATGCGCAGCCTCAGGTTCGCTGACCTTCCTGCCACGGAAGACAGCACGGATGACGATGAGGCCCCGAATCCCCCTCCCCGAAGAAGCACTCGAAGAAAAAGGACACGGCCTCCCTGCTCTTTCTGTGATAATGAGATCAGGGGGGAGTGTGTTATAAATTGTGAAAACATGGGATTACCTGGCAAACGGTCTCGATGCGCGCTCTGCAGGGCTGGACCGCCCAAAGAGCGGCAAGATGGCGTCCTAGGCTTAATATCGCCAGGTAATCCCGTGAAATCTCGTGTTCTCTCGCGGAGACGAGAGTCCAGTTTGATATAAAAACGGGTCGCTGGAGGCAAGACGGCAGAAGGCTGAGAGCGTAGTCTACGAGGGACGACGTGGAAAGAAGAAGAGAAAGAAGAAGAGAAAGAAGAAGAAGAAGAAGAAGAAGAAGAAGAGAAAGAAGAAGAGAAAGAGGAAGAAGAAGAGAAAGAGGAAGAAGAAGAGAAAGAAGAAGATAACGAAGTAGAGAAAGAAGAGGTGGAAGATTAATTTTTTCTGCTACATAAAACAAACAAAAAACGATAAATTGGTTTGTTTATTGCAAAACGAAAGATTACAAGTCAGCCGACTTTTTAAAAAAGCGTATATATGTCGTTTATTTATTTAAATAACTTGCGTAACTTTCCATTTTGCCTTCTCGGGCTAGGAGCAAAGTGTAGTATGGAAAATCCTTCTAAACTGAGGTAAGATCCAGAGTGCCCCTTTTTGGGAAGCTTGATGTTTCCCTACAAAACGGAAGATTACTAAAGTCCGGCGATAAATATTTCATACCCTCCATTTCTGCCCTCGTGGGGAGACAAGTGAATAGTGACACAAAAACATGTGAAAAAACATCTTTTAAAAGAAAACATGTTAATATTTTATTTGTTTTATTTATGGACCATCTGCCTTAAAATAAATATTAATATGTTAAAAGAAAAAAAAATTCCGAAATAAACAGTTTATTCACAAGTTGTTTTGTAAATAGCGACTACGTGTATTGTGAGGTCAACCGGAAGACGCCGGTGACTTCCGGAATATGTTCCGCATATTGTATTAATGAACTGGGGTCCTTATTGTAGTCTTGCTCCGTAGTTTCTAATTAGAAAACCTTCTTTTCTATATTTAATACTTGTTGGAGTTTTTGTCTGTTATTTTCTCTGTTAATCTTAATACTCTCATAGTTCTATTATATTTTTGTTATGCCCACGTGAGATCACAATACTGAAGGGGTTTAAAGTCCAAACAAAAGTCTCTTGGTGTTTTCTGATTTTTTTAATAATGCAGACCTACATGGCAGCAGGTACATACATTTTCAAGAACGATTTCCTGACGAAGAGACATGTTTATTAATACACCATTGTTTTTTCGGACAATCGTAAGAACGGAAAAATAAACGATGCATTGTTAGTTAGTAAAAAAAAGTATATTGAAAGAATGTACAGTGAAATGCATCATTTTCTAGCATATAAGATGGTATAAGAAAGAAGAAGACAAATTGGCTAGTCAGAATAAATTACGATTTGACAGATATATTGCTATATGGGTCTACCTTCGAGTACTCGACCGACTTAATTATATATATATATATATATATATATATATATATATATATATATAGAGAGAGAGAGAGAGAGAGAGAAAGATATATATTCATCAACATATTAATGGCTCGTCGTAACACGACTTTTCAGTGTAGCTAGAAAAGCAAGTGCGTGAATCTGAGATTCGAAACCCAACCGTTGTGTCAGCAGTTGGGACATTTTACACTTACACTATCATCCTCGATACGAAGTAAGGGAAATCATAATAATGATATATGTTTAAATTTTCATCATCGACTGCCAAGGGTGCTCAATTCGTTTTACGACGAGCTATGTCTTGCGCTAAATGAGTCGTTTTTGTTTGTATGTGCGTGTATGTATGTACACGCGTGTGCGTAAACGGTGGAGGAGTGAAATTGTTCTTTATAGAAATTGATTCTGGTATGTATGTAAACTTGGCCTAGCTCATCAATAGTGGATGCGTCAGTTCGATTTTGCTTGTGCAGCGCGTCGATTGAGGTGTTCAGACATGTTTTGGGTTAGCGTGTTTCTCATTGTTGAGCTGAGGAAGTCCCCACTAAGCCCGTTCGCCATCTTCAAACGCAATAGTTACGAGAACACGCAGGTATTAATATTTTAACATGTACTTAATGGATAGTTGATAAAGGAAGTATTGACTACGACTTTTATTTACATCGCTCGAACACGTACCTAGATCCAGATGCAACGATTTACTTATATAAGAGTCAGATACGTCCTAAGATGGAGTACTGCTGTCATATCTGGGGATGTGCCGTTTACAGCAACCTGTCTTGCCTTGACAGAGTACAAAATCGACGGGGTGTGTGATCGCTTCTCTTCCCTACAGCCACTTTCCCATAGAAGAGACGTTGCTAGTCTTTCTCTGCTCTATCGTTATTTCCATGGTAGGTGCTCAGCTGAGCTATAATCTCTGGTTCATCGTGTAAAACAATCACAGAAAGAACTCGTCCCTCTACCACAACTGCAAATAACTTTTATTTTCTTGCCCTGACTACCTAAAACCAAACAAAACTTCTTTCAAATAACTTCAATCCATTCTAGCAGGAATAAGCAGGTGTTATTATGCCAGTAACATATTGGAGAAGAATAACGAAAAAATAAGCTAGCCCGAATCAAATAGTGATGGTTGACGGATTGCTATCTGGGTCTGACGTTGAAAACCTTACTGATTTTTTTATGTATATATCGATGAATATATCAGCTTGGTAAAATAGTTAAATTCATTATGAAAGTTAGAAGCATGTTTTAGTATAAATTATTCTTCATTGTTTTTTATGTAAATCTTAATTCATGAATGTTGTTCTCTATATTTTAACAATTTTTAACCTTTTTATTTTCTTTGCGTATAAAATATTATTCGCGTTAGTGCATAATACATTCTAACAATAAATTACTTCGTATTAGATATGCTGCAGAGTGTTACATAGCACCCAATTAATTACCATGGCCGGATCTCTTCATCGTTGATAGCTCTGTCGTGGGTTTTTCGTCCTTCGTCTAGTGGCCTCCCGTTTGCTGGCGTGGAGCATCGGCCCCCTGAAACGGAAAACTCTCCCAACGGGAAAGATTGAACTCCGATGACGTTTCTAGAGGGTCGTGAACGATTTATTGGTCTGAATATTCTTTTACTCGGGAGAGAGTGGTCATCTAATGTTGCTTCTTCTTTTCTTCTTGTCTTATCTGCTAACTTCTAAATTCTGTAGACGAGGCGAGATGTCGATCTTCTGTCTCATTTTTAGAGACGCAGTCTTTACTTATTTGTCTATATCTTTGGACAATTTCGTCCGCTTTTTCTCACGACGATCTTGTCGCTTCGAACTCCCATGACGGACTGATCGTTTACCGTTTTCGACAACAACAAGTGACGTCACCGTACTTTGTCTTGTCATACAAATCATAACCAGAGCTAGCCTGACCTTTATTGCACCTCAACTTTTGAAGTCGGCCAGGTTTCACCAGTTGTTATGACTTCTTGGGATTACTCATTCCGAGAACAAATCTATTTGTCCCAAAATGGATGTCATTTCGACCTGCACTTAACTCGAACAAAGTTCACCCCTCTCACAATCAAAACTAGTGGACCTACACGCTTTTAGGCATACAGGGCCCCTCATAATATAACACACAGGAACCCCTATTTACTTTTTCCTTACATTTTATATTTTAATCTCAAAGTTTTTTAATATTTCATTATTTTAACTTGTGCTCTATTTTATTTGTTCTTAATGTTATTAGTATTATTTTATTATTTTTGTAATCTATTTTATTATTGTTTATTATACTTCATATATTTTATATTTAAAAACGTTTTCTTGTTATTATTATTACTATTATTATAATAATAATAATAATAATTATTATTATTATTATTATTAATATTATTATTATCATTATTATTATTATTATTATTATTATTATAATTATTATTATTATTACTATTATTATTATTATCATTGTTATTATTATTATTATAATTATTATTATTATTATTAAAGATAGAGTGGCATAAAATAATATGATGAGAAGTTCTAGTTTTCTTATCATAACTGCATATATATATATGTTTTCTTGCTTGACTTCTATCTGTGATGTTATGATGGCCGCTGAAGAAAAGAAAGTTTTGAGATAATCTAAAGTATAATACAAAATAAAATATTCCAAATCGTTTTAGAAACGATCGTACGCCAAATTTTGCTGTGTTTGAATTCTTGAAACTGATATAAATAATGTGCACATTTTATTTATCTCAACGTACTTTATATATATATATATATATATATATATATATATATATATATATATATATATATATATGTGATAAATATTTGCTATTGTTTATTATCTATGTACGTATGCGTTTTGTCCTTAATAATCGAGACACATCAGCATAGAGATATGACTATTCACTACCGGTCATGCGATTCGAAACCCCGGATTACAACTTTTTGCAACTCAAATCCTGAACCACTGGGCCAAGTTGAACAGCGAATAAACCGTGATAATTTTAACACTTTATGCGGCGGCTTGACGTCATAGAGCGTTCGACTTAATGAAAGGAACGATGCATATATATATATATATATATATATATATATATATATATATATATATATATATATATAGTATAAAATAAACTTACGGCAAGTATGCTGCACAAAAATGCTTGCTGTTTATTCCCTATATTCGAGATGATTATGCTATTTCAAACATAAGCGTTACGGACCAATGAAAATACTATTTCAAACTTTATGCATGACAGAACGATGTAAATACTATTTAAAACTTAAGTGTGACAGACAAAAGAAAACATTTATCAAAACTTTACCGTTATTGACTAACGAACATGCTATTTCAAATGTGAACCTAACAGGCAACGAAAATTCGATTTCAAACTTAAGCGTCACAGACAGACCGGAAAAAATAGCCTTTATTTACTTTACATACTCATCCTATACATAGGTAACACGGTGAGAGTCGAGTTTTACCGCCTGGGTCATAAATCCTATCCGTTCACTGTGGAGGTCTCCAGATGCCGAAGAGCCTTATACTCCAATAGCTTCTTTCCTCGTGCTGCTGGACTCTGGAACTCCCTCCCTGCTCCCTGTTTTCCTGACGGTACTGACATGCAGAAATTTAAAACTAATATAAACAGACATCTCGCTGCACAGCTCCCAATTTAGGTTGACCACCCCTAAAAACAAGCTAAAAAACTCTCACCCTTTTTCTCAGTAGCCCCTTACGTCTACAGTGGCGTACTGCCTTGTTTGGGGTGAACTATGTTAAAAAAAATAACATGAATAAACTAACAGGATAATTAATTATCAAAATAGTAATTTTATTTTCCGTTTGATTCTTTCTCAGATTGCCAAACAGTCTTCGGATCTTGTGTAAACTTTGACCCCTCCGCCATGTTTGTATTTGTCAGACTCCTTTTTATCTCTGACTCTCCGTCTCTTCTCTTACGTAAATCTACGTCAGCTCATCTGTTCGACTTTTCTACCAGCTACTAAGTGTTTATTGTTGTCCGGTATTCGTTAGAATTTCAAACCGCATGCCCTTTAGAACACATTTATGAATCTGCATTTCTTTGTTGTCCCTTTTTTCGGCCTACCGACGTCACGGATAAAGGAATGTTCTGGGTTCTAACCTCTACCACAAATAATAATTTTTTTCTTGTCTTTTGATTTGAATTATTATTCTGTTTCCATACATATTTTCGAGCCGAGATGCCTTCGTCCGGGCTTCTATTTTGCGTCGTCCCCGTCATATTATTACGTATGCATGCTCTCGAATTTTTACACAATCTCTTATATAACTATAGTTAATGCTTTCATATAAAAAAACCCTCCTCAGTTTGGATACAAATGTATAGATACAGTTGACATGGACATCACGTTTAATGATGACATGGCTATTTCAAATTGAATACTGACCAACCGACGGACTACACCTTTCATACATATGCGAGGTCGTATCTAAGGAGTGTCGTATGAACTAAGGGTAACGATTTAACTATTGACACATTCAGGATATCGACTTAGCTCAGCGTGGGTAAATACGTTTTGTATTCAATTATTAGGAGACCATTGTTTATAAAAGACACATACAAAATTACAACAGCGCGACATATCGACTTATGGGATAAACGTTCAATATAGACAAGTCATGTCAAGCGCCCTGCAATTCGATAAGTTGGCTTTTGTTAAACAAAACTAATTCGGATTATAATAAGTGCACAGTAAACTTTAATTTTGTTTGATTTCATTGATTTTTAATATTTAAATCAAGACGCATTATTTTATAACCTCGTGATTTAGGTTATAATAAATAATAACTTGTAAATAAAATGGATGAACTATCGAGATAAACGTTTAACAGATTTATTAAAACTGAACACAGAATGAATTAGTGAGTTAATTTGCCGCTGAACGCGATTGACATCTTAACAGTCTGAAGGCCGAGATCTGTGTTTACTTTCTCTCTGGGTAGGACTCCATTTCCAAGGGCGATAACTCTCAACTCCCGAATTGGTTCAAGAGACGTAATTCGTTTTCGTGAGTTGTCCTAACATCTCCCCGTTTTAGCTCTTAACTGTATCGAGCGCACCTGGGGTCAACTTGGAGGTGCTTGACTCTAGTGCGACTGCGCTTTGACCAACTCTTGTGAGGTCTTTGACAATTTTCACTTGCACTTATCTGCATGGGAGGTGATGAAGATGGCAGTTCAAATGTGTCCATTAACAAATCAAACGGAAATGTTGTCCTGTTGTCCACTAAGTTGTCTACAGAGTATCTGAGACGCAACTGGTTTTTGTGCCGTGCCCAGAATTGACTCCCGACTTAAACATCATACAGGAATTGTCCATTTATTTTGCGGATTATGCCTGGTACCCAGTTTGGCCGGCCAGGTCTGTAATTCAGAGCAAACACTGGCGTGTCAACTGAAAAAGCTTTTGTTTTGTTAGGACTTGGTTGTTCCCTTTGTGGCTGGGGACGTAAAGCGTCCAGTGTGGTACGGAGTTTTCGTCCCATGAGTACCTCTGCTGGTGATAGACCATTCTTCACAGCCCCATTTATTGTTATTCTATACGAAAGGAGGAAAGCATGTAGTATCTCCTCTGTTGTTCCCTCCCCTCTTGCTTTTAGTAGTACCCTTTTGAATATGTCTACAAAGCTTTCGGCTGTCCGTTGGATTGAGGATGATACGGTGGCGACCGAAAGTGTGTTATGCTGAATGTAACCCTGGGTTGATGGCTGACGAGCACGCAACATGATGCGCAATTCCTGCTTAGGACTGTTGTATTGCGAGGACCCGAACCCTGCTGCTGCTGCTTCTGCTGCTGCTGCTGCTGGACCACCAGGCGGGAGATGCTGTGTAGAAAAGTAGGGAGCCTGTTGTTGAGGCTGTGGCGGTCCATACCAATTGTACACCTCTGGTGGGTAATTGACTCGGTGGTGAATTGGTGCTTGCTGAATGTAGGAGGTGGTTGGTCGAGTGTTTCGCCGCCGCCGTTGCTATTTCTTCTTGCTGAGGTCGTCTTTACTGCTCTGAGGTGACGATCTGGACACCACCTCACATATCTGATTGAGTGGAATGTTGAGAAGACCTAGTAACTCGATAAAATCAAGTCCCAGCAAATTATGGCATGAGTTGGCTATGTATACGGTACCTGACACCGCTTTCTCTTTCTTTTTTATGGTAGCGGGTAATCTCCAGAAGCACTCTGTGCTACCTGACTTGTTGGTGTCAATAAATGCAGGCCTATGGCTTCCCATAGTTTTTGTGATATAATAGTTATATCTGATGCTGTATCGATTTGCAGTTGAATATGATGGCCATTCAATTGTACTGCAACATATTTTCGTTTGGATTTTTGGTTTGAGAGAAAAGTTGCTATCAGACTGTTTGTTTTTGTTCTGTGCTGCTGTCGTTGCCTGCTATGTGAGGTTTGCCTATTATAGGTTGGTTTTCGTCCTGGAGGGGCGCAAAATCCCTCTTTATGTCCGAGTCGATTGCAGCTGCGATAGCGGTGTGTCTTGAAAGTGTAGTTTCGCACAAAATGCCAGTTGCCACAATTCCAACAAGCTGTTGGGGGCTGGACAGATTTTGAAGTCGGTGAGGTGGGCCGACGTTGTTTTTGGACTGTGTTTACCGTGGATGCTTGTTGTACCATAGTTAAATCATGTTTTAGATTCACTAGACGCTGGCATTCCACGGCAACTTGTTGCAATGTTATGTCTGGATTTTGTTCTATTTTTGACAAAATCCGTGTGCGAATATCTGCCTCCTCCGCCGATCTCAAACCACACACAAAAATTAAACATTTGAACTGAGCGTCTGTGATGGAAGAGATGTTAAAACGTTCACATTCTTTATTTACAAGGCCTGCATACGTTGAAAAATCGGTCGAGGAAGATTTCGTTATGCTAAGGCAATTGAACCGCATATTGAATAATGAAATATGCTCACCGAAAATCTGAGTGAGGATTTTTACTGTGCTGCCGAAACTGCAGTCACGACAATGTTTTGGCAATATGTAATTTATATACCGATCATGCTCCGATGTCGCAAGCTTCCGTAGCAGAAGTCTTACCTCCCAGTCGTCAGCTTGATCCTTGAAATCCACTCGAAAAATGTCCATTGGGTCGTAATGAAATTCCGTTATTGTTTGTGAAATTGAATCTGTAGACGTCCTAAATTTTTTCTGAAATCGACGATGTAGGTGTGGAAAATCTCTCGTAAAATAATTCCATCAAACGTAATTGTTGTTGTAGTAATTGCTGAATAGTACATTCCATTTATTTTTATGTAAAATTATCTAATCCTCCGTCGCCCCTTTTATAACCTCGTAATTTAGGTTATAATAAATAATAACTTGTAAATAAAATGGATGAACTATCAAGATAAACGTTTAACAGATTTATTAAAACTGAACACAGAATGAATTAATGAGTTAATTTGCCGCTGAACGCGATTGACATCTTAACAGTCTGAAAGCCGAGATCTGTGTTTACTTTTTCTCTGGGCAGGACTCCATTTCCAAGGGCGATAACTCTCAACTCCCGAATTGGTTCAAGGGACGTAATTCGTTTTCGTTAGTTGTCCTAACACATTATCAGATTAGATTTTTGTAAACAGTAAAAGTGTTTGTATATCGCTGAATCTTTTCGCGAAAATCAGCATGTTATGTCTTTTTAAACTTGATTGGTTCTATTGCTGACATTGGCTTTCCCGATTATTTTTTAGAACCAGGTACTCACAGGAGTGGCCAGGTGAAGGTTGTCGACATCCGTAGTGTAAATAATGCTATAGATCCGATCGTTTTTCAACACGGCACGCCGAATCGTATTGCTAAATTAGTTTAAAGTAAAGTTATCCTTTTAGTATCGATATTCTTCTAATCTTAAATTTAATTTGGGGAAGGGGATTTCGGATTACTATCGATAGAACATCAAATCCTCAGATTATTAAACAAACATTTTTGGAAAAATGTCTTGTTCAAATTTCATAGGAGGGCTCAAGATATTATATAATTTTAACGTTAAACGACCCATCCACTTAAGATTTTGAAAATGAGTTTATAAAAACCGTGATTATTTTGACTAAAGACCAGTAGAAACATTATGTTCAAGTCACACATCAAACTGAATCTACTCCTAAAATTGAACGAGATATAAAAATAATTATAATCCTTGAATTTGGGGAAAACTGCGTGAAAATAAAACTGATACAATTTTTTTATATTTTGGACGAATAAACACTTCCCCGTGGGTTTACTCGCCTAATATTAAACAAATCGTATGTGTTTATTTTCACGCAGTTTTCATCAAATTCACTGATTATAATTTTATTTAGTATATAAATTTAGTATATAAAGTGTAAATTCAGTCGTGATCAACTTGCTGAACTCGAGCTGAGGACAACTAGAATATGGAGGTTAATAGAAACGGATTTGACGTCACATATCTCAAAGAGAGCGTGAGGGAGAAGTTTATAGTTCCTTGAACGCACATCAAGTTAAATCTAAATGCGCTGACAAAATATGATTAAACAATGATTATCGAACAATTTTTGTCTCCCCCACCCCACTGGTTATTAATTTTGAACAAAGATCAAACCGAATAAACCTCTTCTGTCTTCCAACAGTTTTGTTCTCGAATTAGTCTTTTTTTAGGGTGTAAGTGAGAAGCTTTGACTTCAGGACGTCGGGATCTTAGTCTGAGAAGATCACAAAAAAGATCGTTGTACAGGAACAAACAGCCAAGAAGATATGAATAATAATTATGAACTTTCGTGTGTTTTTGTAATATGACGGCAACTTGTTTTCTGTATGTATTGCACAAGGCTGAAATACAACACAATTAATAGATATGGTGTCATCTTGTTGCATTATATTTAGCTGACGACTACGATGTTATGCAGGGTGGACTACGAATACACGTAACAAGATAAGACAGCAGACATATAATGTTATCATAAGTTTACAGACGAATTACCCGGAAATATAAAAATAAAAATAAATCTTTTTGTTAAATAAATGAAATGCAATTGGTTTAGGAATTAAAAAAAAAACGCGATTTGTGTTAGAATTTGTTTAATAACGGACAATGTCAGGATAGTTTATTAGGATTTGGTGAATACACAAATTCCAGAGTGTATCGGGAAAACTCAAACCAGAGAATATCTTTGGTTGGGAATAGGAAGAATATGAGGAATGTTATTTACGTCAATGGTTACGTAAGCAATAGGAATCGATATAGATAAATAGATAGACAGGGAGAGAGAGAAAGAGATAACATGGAACAGATAAATGAGAGAAAACGCGAAAAGACGGAACGAGAGAAGAACAGACGAACGAATTTACGCCAAAGTCTTGAACACACGACTGCAGAGTTCACTAATGACAGCAAACGCAGACACATACACGCATGTAACCTTACACACAGTGATTCGAATAGCAATATATCCACTAGGAGCATCAATGAACTAACAAGTATGTATTTTCTTACCATGTAACTCGCATTAATAAGACAGACAACCTATTAAAACAAAAAAAGGTAAGAATTGTACGTCTTTTCCATTCGTGTTTTTTGTGAACTACCAATAACAAGTAACAACACTGAAACATAGTTGTTAACAATACAACAACAACGATAACAAACAGCAAAAGAAAAACGTAACGAATGAAAGCAAACTAAACCATACACTACAACAGTCTATTTGGTTTCCATCAAACGCCAAGAAGTTAAAGAACTAGGGTATAATCTTAATAGCGCCGTGCTATGTTATAAACTACTACGTCCGAACCGCAGTGACCAAGAGAGTTGGGTACTCGCCTTAATGTACTAAAAGTGTGCTGGTAGTAGCAGCACCTTCTCATTATTTCGCACTTGTGTATGCACAGAGTGGCCATGCTTGTCTAATCATCCCAAATTAGACGATAACAGTAATCTCTGATACAATCCAGTCAGTTTGTCGTCGCCCAGATATTACGAGAAAGCTCCACGCGAAATCCTATAATTCAACTCAAAGGCTACGCTCTTCAATACGTGGCTGACAACCAACAGCCTTCAGTGTTGAACCAACTCGCTTCCTACCGCAGTCAATAGTCGACTAACCCTCTAGACTACAAGTTTCTCTTTCACTAGCGGATGCAGCTTAACTGTCTACTTACTGTCGCAAGATGCTTACAGATCGCCATCGCATGATGGCACATCGCCCCCCATGACTGAGAGCAGAATGAAAGAGACAAACAAATCAGGCCTAATCAAAGTTGACAGTTTACGAGCGTTGACGAGTTTTGGGACAGTTTCCGACTCGGAGAGGAAACGAGCAGGTCGGAGCATCGCGGACAGAGCCTTAGAAAACCCGAGATGAGCTGACCCTTCGAGTACCGAGAATGGGGATTTCGACAGTGTGCGACGATGTCACACATAACCAGTGTACAACTGAGTTCGTGTTCTTTCTTGCGAGTCTGTGTTGTTTAGTTTTTCTCAACTTGTAAACCAGTGATCGCGCCCACGGCGATCGTTAGTTAAATAGACGACATGGCCAGAACGAAAACGAAAACGAAAGAAGAAGATGAAGAAAACCATAGCACGCACAGAGTTGGGGTCGGCGGTTGTCGAGGGGCGCACGTGGTCTTACAGGTGTGCACTCACCCCGACTCTTTTCGGTTACGCAATCGACTGTATAATGGCCCATGCTCTTACAGGATTTCCCGGGGTAATAGTGGGTCGTGACTTTTCCATCGCTGGCCTTGATTATTCTAACGACATCACTATCCTCAGAGATAATCATCCTGCTATCCAGTTCGTCGTCACTCGAGTCAATGAATTTGCCTCTAAAATTGGAATGCAAATTAATGGATCGAAGACCTTACGCCCGGCGTTCTTGCAGCCAATCGTACCCACCTTGCGCTGAATGAAACACCCCTGAACTAGGTCGAAACCTTCAAATACTTGAGTACCACATTTACGTCAACAGGCCAGAGCAAAGATGAAATTAAGCATCGTATCAATAGTGCCAGATCAGCCTTCTTTCGTCTGCAAGCTCGCTTTCAGTTGCTTAGTGAAATCCGATTAAACACAAAGTTCCGGATTAATAATGCGCTAGTACGTTTATGCTCACCCCCTTGCGGAAACCCTCCTACCAGGATATAACAACTGGGAAAAATGTAAGTGCCTGAACCGATTCCGCTCAGGTGTCGGCCGTTCTAGAGAGGCCCTAAGCAGATAGGCTATCTTAGTGGCCCAACCACATGCGAGTATGGCACATAACCCTAGACCATGAAGCATCTCTTTTGATGCCCTCTGTTGAGCGGACCCTGCACAGCAAAGTACCTAACACTCTACAACATCAAGGGACAGCAATGTACCAAACACTGGCTAGCCGTTATATACGCTGAATAGCTTTGTATATGGACACGAGAAGAATAATTATTTTTACGGTAAGAAGGCACAGAATATATATATATATTGTTTTTAAAATAATTTCAGATAAATAAATAAATAAAAAACGATGCACATTCTTTTTGTTTATTTAAACAGATATTGAGCTGATAATGATAATTATTTTCACGGAAGAAGAAAGAGACATTTATTTCTGGATAGCATTGTCCCTGACAGACATGTATTATTTCGAAAAGAATATCATTAACAGTAAGTAATACAATTGTAGAAAGCACCATGGAATTTCCACGGGTCCCGCTAGTACTGTATATAGATGATAGTCAAAGTTCCAGAAATCGAGTGTCTTGGTAAATTAATCAATTGAAACACTGATAGCAAGCCTCTCGACATGTTCGATAACCTTAAAACAGTGAGCAATAGAAATATTCAAAATCTTGGTGATACGTGACAACAATGGCGTTCCAATATTTTGGCGGGTGAGAAAAGAAACGAGTTTCTTAATTCGGGGCCTTTTCATCGTGACCCCACGCTGCGAAAACATATTAATCACCGTTTTTTACAACACGTGATGGTCGCCCGTCTTTAATCGCGAGTTTATAGCTGTCTTCTAAATTGATTAATCGAAACAATTAAAACCAATAGAGACTTGTGCGTATGAATAATGCGCCCATTCTACGTGTTCGCCCACGTATAATAAGGTTCGAGAGTACATGCACGCGAAAAAATACGTGTTTTCCTTTCTTCTGGTTTCGTCATTATAATTGGTACCTGTTAATGATCGGTGATACTATGAAACTGCAGTAAAATGTTAAAGTACATATTATTATCATGTTTTTGATATTTTAGGAATTTATTTTCAAAATGGATATTTGATTTTAATTAAAAACGCTCAGTGAAAATAACTGTTTGTAAGATTCGATTTTTTTAACGGATTCAATTTCTTATCGAACCGCTGTTAAAATGTTTTGAGCAGACGACAAAATGTTCATCCATTTTGAGGAGTAGACTCCGGGTCATTATCTGATTGGTTAATTTGAGTGATGTGTCAGTTTTAAAAAAATAAACAAATGCAGACGACACATTTGACGATAAAATCTTTCTGATATTATTTCGTCAGATGAAGATTTTCTGTGGAATTGTCAACAGCTGATTTTTCACCTCCTTGTATACACTATGCGCCCACGTTAAAACCATTTACTCCTTTTCATGTAAAATCGACATTATGATGTCGAAAATTTTAAAAACTATCTTTTAAATTATTATTTAATAATAATTTAAAAGATAGTTAAAAAAATAACGTGATATATTTGAGATATTTCTCTCTTAGTTACGATGTGAATTTAATTTATTCATCGTAAGCGTCAATTTTGGACTGCTGACTTATTTTGTGGATTGATGACAATTTAAAAATTTATATTTAAAAATCTCAAATATTAACTATTGTGTATGAAGGACACTTATGGCGATATGTCATTATTTAAAAGTTGGTGAAAAGAAATGCATGACAAAATGTCAGTATTTAAAAGCATATATTTGGAAAACAGAATATATATATTATTCGAAGTTTGATTGCGAATATTTTGGGCACAAAGACCCATAAAGACCCATAATATTTTCTGTTTAGTCTAAAAGGACTAATTGTTTAAAAGGATTTGTTAGAAATATATGGGCACAAGGACTCATACTATTTTCTATTTAGTTAAAACGATTAAATTATTTTAAAAAATTATTGAATTTAATCTTTGTTTATCCGAAGGATAAACAAAGATAGATGAATTGAAGTCATCGTATGTTTAATTTGATTTGAGGTTTGCGGTCCAGAAATTCGCATTTTCATAAAGATAATTCGCATTTTAATGAAGATAAAAATGAGTAATAATTATTTAAAAGATTAATGTTAGAATTGATTGAGATAGAAAACAATAATTATTTAGTTTTCAGAGACACAAGTAATATTTGATCATTTATTACTTGAAAAAACAAATCAGAAGAAAAGATTTTGGCTCATTCTCAATAACCTTTTTTCAATGAAAATGTGTCGTCTGCCCAGAATGTTTTTCATGTTGGAAAAATGAAAGAAACTGTTTTTAATGAAAATGTGTCGTCTACCCAGAATGTTTTTCATGTTGGAAAAATGAAAGAAACTTTTTTTTAATGAAAATGTGTCGTCTGTTCAGAATGTTTTTCATGTTGGAAAAATGAAAGCAACTTCTTTTAATGAAAATGTGTCGTCTGCCCAGAATGTTTTTCATGTTGAAAAAATGAAAGAAACTTTTTTTTTATGAAAATGTGTCGTCTGCCCAGAATGTTTTTCATGTTGGAAAATGAAAGCAACTTTTTTTTAATGAAAATGTCTCGTCTTCCCAGAATGTTTTTCATGTTGGAAAAATGAAAGAAACTTTTTTTTAATGAAAATGTCTCGTCTGCCCAGAATGTTTTTATGTTGGAAAAATGAAAGCAACTTTTTTTCAAGTGAAATTTTATCGCTCACTGATGGGTGAACTAAAAAAAAAATACGCATAATATATATATGCAAAGTTGTGTTAAACTGTGAGTACTTTAATTTCTAAATATTTTTGTAGGACATATGAACACATGTGCATGTTAACTGTTTTCTTATCTTTTTACCTCTTTATTTTAAATAAATTTTTGATTCATCAATATACAAGAAAATTTTGTCTCTTTTTCCCAATTTATTTTTTTATTGTTAACTAAGAAAAAAGCGTATAGATAAAAACGTTTTGCACAATTTAGCAAAAATATTTGTTTTAATGTATCTCTATCAAAGAGGATATCGAACTTTTTATTTGTTCAAGATTGGCTGTCTCAGTTCGGTTCTCTTGTGTTTTATTTGCATATATATATATATATATATATATATATATATATATATATATATATATATATATATATATTCATACATATATATATCTACACACACATATATATATATATATATATATATGTGTGTGTGTGTGTGTGTGTGTGTGTGTGTGTGTGTGTGTGTGAAAACATTGTTAAAAATAACAGAATTCGTCTGTTAAATTATACCATTTTTAGTATGTGACTTTTCCGGATGTTTTCTTTTGTATTAAAATAAAAAAAATGTCCCATTTAACATAAGATGATCACCAACTTGCGGATCATCTAGCGTTTTTAAGGGCATTTAACAAATGTTTCTTTTTGTTCTTAAATCTTGGCTATTGGTTTACATTTTTGGAGATTAATTTTATGTGTATCTTAGTGATGGGACGATTCCAATATTTTCCCGACTCCGATACAATTATCGATTCTGTTCTAAATTCCCGATTCCGATACAATTACCGATTCTTTTAAAATATTTATATATTCAGAGGTTTTTTAATTTTATTTTCGGATTACCGTAAAAAAACATGTAATATGTGCATATATTTTCGCAAAGGTAAAAAATACACTTGTTGTGTGTGGGAGGTGTCATCTATAGGTTTTAGTTTGACTGGTAATTTAAAATCAATAAATATTTAAAATCAATAAATATTTAAAATCAATAAATATTTAAAATCAATAAATATTTATCATTTCATCATTAGTATAAGCAATGGGAAATTAAGTTTTAAACAAAAACAAACAACAAAAATTAAAAGAATCGTGTTTGGCCTCGGAATATAGGCACACATTTTTTCGATTCCGATACGGATTCCGATACCCTCAAAAGTTCCGATTTTTACGATTCCCGATTCTGATTAATCGTCCCAACGTTAGTGTGTATGTATATCACTTTTTTCAAGCTGTTTATATGTAACCACCATTAAAAAGTATACTCTTATTTATTTATGATGGGTGAATTAGCATAGGGTGCAGAAATTCAGTTTTATCAGAAACAAAAAATAAATCAACAAGAAAATAAGAAATATGCCTAAAGTACATCTTTAATGGGGCTGGTGTGTCGTAATAACTAAAGCAACTGTTTGTTTTTAGCAGATCGGATCTGCAGAAGGAAATGAAGTCGACAATTATGAGCGAACTTGAGTGACCATTGTTTACCAGGTGGGCAATAAATACACGTATAATTATATGCAAACTCCTTTCATACGACATCCGTAAATATATACGTATCTCGTATATAATTCTACAAACGTATGTGGCGTTCTAATCGGCTAATGTTTAAATATGGCATCGTGTTGCCGTATCAAACCGTCGACACAGGAATGTGAAATCAATATCGCACGTATTTACTTGCCGCCCCTCACAGAGGGAAGATGTGACACAAGGTCGAACGATGAGGATTGAAAATTTTCTTAATAATTGAGCACTCTTCTGGGTTTCTCTTCCACTAACCTTATATATATATATATATATATATATATTGCCTGATATCTTAGTCTCTGAGCTATTCAGATATTTGTTACTATTCTTAGCCTAAAGCGTCTAAATAGATTAACTTCATTGTGCAACATGTTAGAAAAGTGTCATTAGTATAGTTAAGGAGCAGCTAGAGACGCAGAACTACTTTTGTTATGTTCATATGCAGATTGTACATGTAAATACACTTATATTTAAGGTATACTCCCTAGTATGTCTTCGTTTTAAAGGACTAACAGGCAAACAGACAGAGAGGTTTTTTCTGTTATTATATATATATATATATATATATATATATATATATATATATATATATATATATATATATATATATATACAGGGTGGGCCAAAATAAGGGTCCTATCTTTAAATTTGAATAACTTGAATTTGAATAACTTCCACAAAATAAAAGTTAAACTCACCAAACTTTATGTGTGTGTAGACTGACCCTTCCGAGATTTTTTGAAATAAACAAAACAAATTTTAGCCGAAAAACACTTCTTAAAACTTACAAAAACTAAAGTATTGTTTTTTACACTGTTTTGAGTTTTTTAAGCAAAAATAATGTTTTCTAAATGAGGGTACGTTCCTTAGGGCTAATACGGCTCATGCTTGCTTCGGAAGGGGTCCTTTACTTATTCTAAAAAAAAAAAAATCAATAAATAAAAAAGTTATGAATTTTTAAAAATAGGACCCTTATTTTTGCCCACCCTGTATATATATATAAAGAGAGAGATTAAGGTATAGAGAGAGATAAAGAAACACAGAAAGAGAAAAGGATGGATAGACAGAGAAGCCTTGGTTCTAAATATCCAAAAATTCTTGAATTATAGTTTATATTAAAAAAAGGAAAATATATTTGATTTCATGTTATTTTATTTTAAAAAATTGTGGTGCAGAATCGTAACCGCACACTCGATTTTTCTAGTCTGACATTTTCTCAATCGAGCAGTTCAGACATTTGTTGAGTCGTGCTTTAAAATAACATCCATGAAAATACACTTATTTAATGTTCAGAATAAATTCATAAATCTAGATATAGAGAGATCGATAAAAAGAGAAAAAGAAAGAGAGAGAAGTAGAGAGGCAGATAGGCAGTCGAAGAGGCTTTACATACTAAATATACAAACATTCTTCACTTAAATGTTATTATATTTAAAAAAAAGGAAAATATATTCTATGATTTCATTTTTTTTTAATCAGAGGTAGGGGGTAGAATCGAAACCGCACACTCGATATTTTCAGCCTGACACTTTCCCAACTAAACAATTGGGACATTTGTTAATTCGGCTTTTAAAATAACACTCATTAGACATATCGGATATACGTATTTGAAGTTTTAGGGGAGTTCTGTTTCCATAGGTAACTTAAAGGTGTGAGCGCATAGATATTCGGTACATAGAGAGTAACGTAGAGTTTGAGAACACTTTAATTGTCTTCCTCAGAGAATTTTATATATATGATACAAATTTCTTCAAAATAGGATATATTTGAAGGTTTAAAAGAGGTTAGACCCCCATAGGTCTCTTAGGTTAAAGATGGCACTTAGAAATTCGAGACCTATTTCATTGCCTTCCCCAGAACATGTTATACATATGATTTGAATTCGATTAAACATTTGAAGTTTTAAGGGGCTATGCGTTCATAACCCCCGTAGGAGTGCACTTAATAATTCGGGAACACTTACATTGTCTTCCCCGGTAAATTTTATAAAGGTAGGGGTAGGACGTAATGGGTGAAAATTTCAGATTCATGCGAGTAGTATTTTTTTGTGTTCATTCATACATAAATAACACTAAACAATCAAACATTTTGAAAATTTTACAAAATTCAGAAGGTGCAGGTCAAAAATAGCCGTTAGGGCTCTACGGAACTCAAAATCCATCATTTTTCGGTGAAAAAGTGGTTTCATGCAACATTGCAGGTCCTAAAACATCCTCAAAAGCTATGAATTGATATAGATGGTTAAATCTGATATAGTACTTTAATTTAGGACCATTTTCAGGCTGTGAAAGGGTTTTCATGAATGTAAAAAACTAGTGAAAAATAGCCCAAATTAGCCCAAATCCTCCGTTAAGCAACCTAATTGTTTCCCAAGCCTCTACAATGGCCATGAATGGGTGTAGATAGTTGAAACCATTGTAGTGTTGAAACCATTGCATTGTATTATATTCAAGCAGTTTAATAACAATTATTTTATGTTGTTTTCAGTTCAGTTCAGTTTAGTTGAGAAGATAGGATGAGTGGAACAAAGTACCAGTACGATGATTGGGATTTCACTTTGCTTGAAAACCTCCCAACTGTACATGAGTGCGTTTTGCCCATAGTTCATCATGCTCCAACTTATGGATCTACAAAAAAGAAAGAGCATCTCCATCAATTTTCTCTGTATCTGCTGGCTCACTGGCAAAGAGCATTTGGAAGAGACATTAAACTAACTACAATAAAAGGAGTGAAAGATAAACTTGATCGATACTTGAGAGAGTACAATAGCACAGTTCAGAAAGGCCATGGATCGAAGAGGTCAAACTTGATTCAATGGAAGACATAAAATCACATTCTTTTCAATATTCTGGGAAAGGGTGTTGACGTGGAGACGTTTGATGCAAATAAGAAACAGTTTTTCTTTGATCAAGTTGCACTCAACCGGAAGGTCATAATTGACAACATGCATATCGATGAAGAACATTAATCAATGGTTGTTGAGACGGAGGAAAGGGAGGAGAAAGATATAGCTATTTCAGTTACAGAGGAAGAAGAAAGGGTTACAATAATGAACAGTACTCTCGACGATAGTGATACTAATATCAATTTTGCTGTGCAGCGGTCATGGAGGGTACGTACCACAGTCAGCTGTAATGAAGTTGGAGTTCAAACAGATATGACTTTCAATCTCCGTGAAGGAAGCAAAATATTTACTAACTCCATCAATATTGCACTGGCTGCTTCCTCATAAGCCGCAAACATTTCTCCAGAAGCAGCACGAATGGCGTATGAGGTTGCGACTGAGAAACGTCTGGTGAAATCTGATGTTTAAAAAGATGAAGTTGAACCGCCGAAGAATAAACGACCTCACACTGAGGAAGAATATATACAATATAATTATGTTCTCCCATTAGCAAAGACGATTCGGAAGATGAAGCACTTGATGGCAATTCAAGAAGATAAGAATGCTGCCTTAGCACTTCTTGATACTACTCCATCTGATGTGGTAACCTTCCACTATGACACCACAACCCGTAAAAGACTAAATGGTGAGTGGCCATCATTGGTGATTCAAACTTCCAGTGGGAAGAAATTTCGTCTGCGTTCACTAAACATGGAAGTTGAAAATCGAAGGAACATTGTAAATCGTTTTTTGGCATTACTTAATCGTTTGTTTCTGACAGTAGGGTGCAATAAAGCTTTGATTTGGGAAAAACTGACAGCTGTCATGACAGACTCCGTTGAGAAGATTCTCCAAATTGAACAGCTGATCGCTGCGTCTCTCTCTTCCAATCATGTACCTCTACATCTCCAATGTGTGTCCCACACATGTGAAGCTTTTGATGTTGGAAATCTTTTGGTTTTGAAAGATATTGAAGAAAAGTCAGATCTGAAAGGAAAGGTGTGCAAACTTAAGCCAACCCTTCGTTTATTCTTGTCAAAAGGTGTCGTTGTAGCAGCAATCAATACTCTGTGTAAAGTGGTGACCAATGATGAGCATAAATCATCCATCTATGACGAATTCGACGACATCTTGTGCAAGCGAAACAAAACGAAATGTTCAGCTTGTATGAGGAAAGACGATTTGCTTTGCTGGGCTACAGTGCAGCTGCATTGATACATCACTTTGATGATTTAAAAGCAACGTTGGACGCAACAAATGAAAACCCTTTTACAGCCTGAAAATGGTCCTAAATTAAAGTACTATATCAGATTTAACCATCTATATCAATTCATAGCTTTTGAGGATGTTTTAGAACCTGCACTGTCGCATGAAACCACTTTCTCACCGAAAAATGATGAATTTTGAGTCCCGTGGAGCCCTAACGGTTATTTTTGGCCTGCACCTTCTGAATTTTGCAAAATGTTCAAAATGTTTGATAGTTTTGTGTTATTTATGTATAAATGAACACAAAAAACTACTACTCGCATGAATCTGAAATTTTCACCCATTACGTTCCACCCCTAATATAAGAATACTCTTTTAGAATCATGTATATTTTCTTATCTTTCTGTCTATAGGGACCACACACAGACATTGCGTTATATATATATATATATATATATATATATATATATATATATATATATATATATAGATAGATAGATAGATAGATAGATAGATAGAAAACATCACTTAATAATTCCTAGATGGCGCCACTAATACAAAACCCAGGTGTGTGTTTATAAATTATTAACCTTCAAATGGCCGTGTCAAAATTTGAGCCTAATCGCATTATTAGTTTACAAATTACAGTTATTTAAGTGAAGCTGATGTTGCAAATTTTGAAAGCAACTGACTTTAAACACGATGGTACAGACACAAATGATGCTGCACGCTTCGGTCGCCCAAATTCGGTAGCTGTCTCGGAAACATCAAAAAGTCCACGAACTCGTTTTGGCTGATAGTAAATTGAAATTGTGTGAGATGGCAGAGGAGTTGAAGATATCAAGAACAACAACGGGTCAACGATTAAGAGCGTTTTTTGCAACTATTTCAACGCAACAAAAATGAAGTTTTCTATTTATATGTGACAATGGATGAAACATGGATGCGCCACTCTACTTCGGAGTCAAATCGCCATTGTACTGGGTGGACAGCAAAAGGGTTAAATCCGTCAAAAGCGACAAAATACGCAAATATCAGCAGGCTAGGTTTTGGCCATCGTATTTTGGGATGCACAATTTATTTTTTAAATGATCATCAGTAGTGAATATAAGATAGCATTGTTCGTGCGTTTAAAAGAAGAAATCACGCCAAAACAGTCACAAATGAAGAAGAAAAGTTCTCTTTCACCAAAATAATGCACCGTGTCACAAGTCGATCGCAACGATGTCAAAACTATATGAATTCCACTTCGAATTGCTTCAGCACCCACCCTACTCTCCAGATCTGGTCTCCAGATTTTCGTTTTCCGACTTCCAAAAGAACGCTTTAAGTTAAGAGAGTTGGCAGCTATGAAGAAGTTATAACGGGAACTGAGGTGTATTTTGAGTCCAAACACACATCGTCCTACAAAAAAGAACTCGAATTTTTAAAGAAGTCTTGGGATCAGTGTATTACCCTAAAATAATATTATATTGATTACAATAGTCGAATTTTGCCTAAAAGATTTTGTTTTATTAGTTGGGCTCGAGACTTATTGAGTGATATTATATATATATATATATATATATATATATATATATATATATATATATATATAAGTCTGTTACTAGGATAAAAATAATAAATTTCTTAACATTTAACAAATAAAAATAGCTGTAAAAGCGTAAAATTGTAGGTGTTATTATAATTTAAAATTTAAGATTTCGAGCGGTTCTCTGCTTTTTATCAAAAAATGGTGAAGGTTCTATGGTACAGTCTGTGCTAGGAGGCCATCCTTCCATGTATTACTTCGGCGAATGCCGATAGATCAAATCGTGGCAAATGCTGCTCCACCACTTTGGATTGCGCTGGATTCCCACTATAAACTGGCGCCATGTCTAAATTTGATGCAATGTGTGGTAGATAAATATACTTAATTACTTATCATGAATTTTAATTAACTGATCTTGTTGGCACCATTGCTGCTAATGAAATCAAACATACCGAGTTCAAATCCAGTTGGTTGTATTGTAGTCATTTTTGTTGTGGATTTAGATATCATAAAGCTCAAATAAGTGATAACTGATCCGTAAGATATCACGTGGATCTTAGAGATGCTGAAAACTTGCGCTTGTTAAAGATTCAAATCTGTTGGTAAGGCCGCTAGAGAAGTGGTTGCATCATTCTACAGCTCCAGATGCAACATTCTACTTGTATAAGAGCCAAAGACGCCTTAAGATAAAGTACTGTTGCCATAGCTGGGAAGGTGCTGCTCAGAACATTCTTTCTTTCCTTGGCAGAATATAAAATCGACTTAGCAATATAGTGAGGGATGATCTATTCCCTTATTTACAGCCTCCTACTCACAAAAGAGATTTTGCTAGTCTTTCTCTACTCTATCGTTATCTCCATGTAAGATGCTCGACTGAGCTCCAATCTATGGTTCTCCCATGTAGGATATTCAAGAACTCGTCTTCCTGCCCAAATTGCAAATAACTTCCTTTTCTTCACCTATAACAAAACAGAATTTATAATCCCCAAGTTATACCATCGAGTTTCTGATCGAAGGTAATACAAAATAAAAGAACAAATTGCATATTCTCTCTGAAGTGTTTTGCCACATGATTGAGGACAGAACTACCGTCTCGGTGGCAGTTGATTTGATGTATCAACACGTGTGTGAATTAGTAAGTTGTACTGAAGTACTTGCTAAAGGCATTTTGAGGGATGAATTTATTTTTGCAGGGAGGTTTTGGCATCCTTCCACATATAGCGCCTGCTATTCCCAAATGGTCACCCATTTGGTACTGGTTAAGCTCAACGTTATCTAACTTTGGTGATCCAATGAGAATCAGTAATTATGCCATATATAAGGTATTTACAATAACTTTATATATGTGGAACACATTGACATGGGACTATTTCCCGGCAGACTACAACATGGTTGTCTTCAAATTCAATATTAACTAATACTTATCATAAAACTTATCCATAATTAACCAATCTTTATTCATTCTATTCATCATTATCAATCCTTTCATAATATTCTTCATCATTAAACTGACGATCCCGACAATCCATTCATCTCATTGACACTTATTTGTTAGGGATGTTGGGCTTAATAAGCGGTGTAAAATGTAGATAAACAAACTGCAATTCGGCATGTATTCTGAGCTCTAGTAAGCTCATGTAAGACCAATTTATCAAGTTTATCTACATTGCCGGTCGCTTTGAGATGATTAGATTTGGTCGATGTCGAGAGCAAATTATCGAACCGTTCGATTTACATAATTATTGACCCATGAATCTGATAATCTGTCATTCAGCAAATATGGGTGAGGGCGTTCAACTAGATTCACTAATTCATATCGATATTTCTACATTTCAAGTTAATGAATAGACACTGAATAATTCATATTGTGGCAGCGTTTTCTCCCAATATTTTATTGTTTCTACTGAGTTGGATCATGTTCAAGCTTGAATTCATAGCAGAAAACTAGCTCTTACATTGGTGCAACCCAGCGTCGCTGGATTAGTCTTTTTGAAGTCAAATTTGGCTTCTTTTTAAAGCAGTTTGAACTAGAACAATTCTATTTGGCATTTTTTCTTTTAATTCGGCTTAAATTTAGCTTATTTTCGATTATTTTAGGTAAAGATATTTAATAGTAATTATTAAAGAAAATATTATAATAAACTAATTTTTGATTTAAAATATAATTTTAATTCAAATAATTATTTTGCGTTCTTCAAGTTATTTGTATTTATTTTTACTCTTAAATTTATTGGTCCCCCGATTTATAAAATCGGGGGACTTATGTTTTGAGGCATGTCCGTCCGTCCGTCCGTCTGTCCGGATTTTTCTCCGCAACCATCCATTGAATTTCTCTGAAATTGTGTATGAAGTTGTAACTTTGGGCAGGTTAGAAAGTGACATTCTCCGATTTTTGAAATAAAAGGCCCCGAAATGGCAAAAAATGACATTTTTTGCCCCATAACTTTTCATCCATCAATTCAATTTCTCTGAAACTTGGCCAAAATGTGGAGGCAATTGTTCCTAATAGAAAATAAGTATCGCTGACCTTGGAAAACATCTGATTCGCGCACCCAGGGGGTCAAAAGCCCCCAAAATAGCAAAAAATACCCTTTTCTCCCATAACGTTTGATCCATCCATTCAAAAAACTTGGCCAAAATGTTGAGGCAATTGTTCTGGATATAAAATGAGCATCCTTGACCTCAGAAAAATTCTGGTTCGCGCCCTCAGGGGGTCAAAGAGGGTTTAAAAATGTCCCAAATTGCCCAAATTTATTGCATTTTACACTCGCCACATCGAGTCACATACGCGGCTTGTTAATGATTGGTAAGATTGGAGTAATTTTCTGTGTTTGGTGACGCCCGCATAGGCAATTATATGGCGTTTGTATGTGCTTTCTCTTTAAGCAATTTTTATGTAAAATCAATTCGTTTTAGTTTTCTATTTTTAATTTTTTTTCAATAAATATTTGATTAATAGTAAATAAAAATAGTTCGATGTGCATTTTTTAAAATGATGTCCGACGCAGCGATATTTACTGTATCTGTGGGAAATTCGACTGTGATTGTATAGCCTTTAAATTGTCAAATCGATAGTTTTCAATTTGGAATATTTTCTTTGTTTCGGATTTTTCTCTAAAAGTTTGGTTTCAAGCATTTATTATGTGTCACCCATTGTTAGTTATCAATCAGAACATGCCCATAATCGTTCGAGTGTTCGCTAATGGGCCGGGAGACCGGGGTTCAATCCTTGATCGACATACACGAAAGACTGAAAATGGTCCTTTATTCCTACTGGCTAAAACCTCAGCATTATAACGTGAGTATCAAGGGTAAGTGGGGGAATCAAGAGAAAAGAGTGGCGCTCTCCCTTATATCAAGGGTGCTTTCGGATTGCACTTGACTACGGTCAATCTATTTGTTTATTATTATTAATAAATTCTCATAACAACTGCAGATAGATACAAAATACATCGGTGAAAGTATCATCAACATTTTCAGTACGACGCCGAAATACATATACACAGCTCTTGCAATGCATAGATTGATGCATATATTTAAGTTTAAATCGTACAGACCACGTTTAAATCTAGGTAGGATATGAATATTATATATAATGGTCTCATTGGAAATTTTAAAAAAAAGAATTGATTTTACATAAAGATTCCTTAAAGAGGAAGCAAATTTAAATTGCATATAATTCCCTATGCGGGCGGCACGAAACAAAAAATTGCGCCAATTACCGCGTAGAAATACAGACAAAGAGAATTTATACAAACTCTTTTGGACTAACAAAACAGAAATTAAGAAGAAAAAACAGATACATAAATAGTTAGACAAACAGAAATAAAACAAAAAAGAACACCTATAATATTTTATGGAAAAAAAAAACTAGCAAAAAGATCACAATGTGAAAGAGATAAGAGACAGAATGTTTAAATTGTTATTTTAAAGACTACAAATTAACGTTAAGTGTCTCTCGCACAAGCTGATGTTCTCATCTTTCAACTGGAGCAAAGGAACCACGGATATAGTCTGAACCAGTCCCAGAGACGAAACTTCGCTCTAGCAAAAAAACATCTCTTTTTATCCCTCTTGGTCATGGGTGAAAAACAGAACTATTACGCTTGAGTTAGCCTCGTTTTGGTCGATGACGCATGCGCTGTGTCATTTGATCATAGCTTCGCTGACGCCCACCTCGCAAGTCTACTATACCCACAAGCATATATATAAACGATTCGCCTTCTCTTGCTTCGGCGAGGTAAGTCTCCGCCACAGCTTCTGTATTAATTAATAGTAATTACAGACGAACTGGAAATGACGAAAAACTCACAATGAATTCTGCGATGTATTGAATAAAGATGTTTTTCCTCTGGAAGAAATTCAGTCACCGTCGTGGGTATATTCTCAGGTAGAACAAGACTATCCAGATAATTTTAAGTAGCGAACAAATGATATAACTAAAATTTGATCAACGTTAGAATTAATATTCAACATGTAGTTGCGAAGATTAACGTTCATGTTCCAGTCAAAATTGAACCAATATTAGAATTATCATTCAACATTTCCACGTCGAAATTAAATACTTGTGTTAATTCAAACGAGCAAAAGTTTACGTTCAAATTTAACAACTGTAGAAATTACTATTGAATATCTCGATATTGAAGTAAAACGCGATTAAACAGTTTTCAAAATGATAATTTAACAGGTTCACGAGCGAATTTAAAAACTTTCTTTGTTTGCTTGCTCTTTTTCCCTCAGCGTTCTGGGCGTTCGCCCACAAAGAACTCTCGTCGACCCCCCCCCCCCCACACCAGTTCGAACGAGCAGTGTGGGGGAGGAAAAAGGTAATCCATTTTCTTCAAGCATCTCTTTTAATTCAAATGAACTTTTCTTCAAGAATCTCTTTTAATTCAAACAAACTTTTCTTCGCTCATACACCCTTTTACAATTTGCCACACAAAAGACATTCAACACGCTCGCATATATATATATACATATATATATATACGCTTACAATTATGTTTTGTTACATAAATTGTTTCTGTTAAATATAAATGTTTTACTCTTTATTAATTTTATAAGGTGCCATTCTTGTATGTTTAGCTTTCCTATTCCTTCGCTTTCCTTCTAATATAAGTTTTAGATAATAATAATGTTTTCTTCCTTTCTCTTTGTTTGTCTTAACCTCTTAATTTAATCTACACGTGGTCCGGCCAAACGTGGTCGGGCCACGTTCAAACAGTGGGAGGGCATGCCGCTACAAAAGGCATCTCTCCCACAACCTATGGTCGGGGGATTCATATTCACGCATAACCACTTGTCCGGCAATCCTTAGTCACTGTGGTTAATCCTTTGTTCTTCGAAACTCCCGCCATAATTAACAATCTCCACTACCGACCATAGCTACACATTTAACATTACATATCCACTTTTTTTTCATGTACATAAATATGTGCACCCACGAAATGTAGGTTATCTACGAATCCTCGTGTGACTCATTTCAGGAGCTTTTATAGAATAAAAACGGTTGCACAAGATGGCCGTCCTTCAGAGCTGGCCTTCAAATTATCTCCCCTGCAGTTTCGTATAAAAATAAAAATACGATGTACAAGTAATTACTTAAGCAAAGATACGAAAAGAAAAGTACAAAAATAAAAAATGCAACTTATATATAATTTTAACAAATACATTTTGAAAACTAGACGAGAACAAAGAACAGAAAATGATTGAAAAATAATAGTGTTGATAGTCGAGTCGGATGTTTTTTCTTACAATCACCGCAATACAAATTTTTTTATGACATATACCAATCGTCCACTCAGCCTAGGCGTGGGATAAGTTTGATAGATAATTGCAAAAACTAACTCAGTGCTATCAATTGACGCATTTTAGATCTCTGGGCGCGGTTGTAGACTGGGAAACCCAACCCACACAACCACTCAGTTTACATGTAAATAGTCGATAAAATTAAATGTATCCCTTTTGTATTGACAACAAAAGCAAATATTATAAAGCAGAATGTACAATAAAGAATTATCGACACACGATTAAACCAACATTTCTCAACAGGGGTCCCCGGAACCGAAAGATTCTACAAAAGGTATTTAAGGGTTTCGCAAGAGGAAGTGAGATAAGCTATTTTTTTTAACAAGTATCAAGATGAAAGAGAGAAATTGTATTGTTTCAATTGAGAATGAAATTTGTGAGTGTTTATCTAAAGTTCAACTTCTTATAAAGTAATTGTGTAACAAAAGACGGTATATACGGAATAATCTCGGTAGGTCATCGAAGATAAATGCCATTTAATCGTGTTAGTACTAGATTGGTGACCAATCTGGAATATCGGGCGCTGTATGTGGGTAGACGGTGACACTTTTCTGCGGAAAACTTCGGAAAAAAAACAACGTTATCTTTCCTGGTCGGGATATATATGTTGATTATCGGGCTGGATGTTACAACTTTATTCAACACAAACCTAAAAGAAATGACTACGTTACTTGTTCTTTTACTGTAAAATGAACCTTGTGGTGACGTTGCGGAAGGACTAAAGGATAAGCAGCGACGACTAACAGTCGCCCGTGGCAAGGACACAGTAGCTGCACGCGGGAGCGAATGTAGACCCTTTGATTTCGAGGGTTGCGATTATGCAAACTAGGCGCCTTTGGCCGTCCAAAATAGCTGAATAAAACGAATAAGATTTTTTCTCGAGGAGGAGATCATTTTTGGACGCCACATCATTCGCGTGTGTTTTGGCCGGTGGTCGATTTATCTCTTGTTTTGAAATGTTATCGGTTTATCTTTTATTGGTGAAGAGAAGAAAGAAGAAGTAATGCTTCTGCTGATACTAAGAGTGAACGTCTACTCTGTTGATGGTGAAAAAGAAGAAAATAATCCGGCACGAGTGTGTGTTCTTTCAACTCTAAATAATTTAAGTGACTGAAATAGGAATTAATTAACCGTATACATCTTTCAAAACTGTCATCTAAAATTTATTTAATAATATTTTAACTTTTTCAAAAAAATTTCCAAAAAATGTCATTTTAATGAAGAAAGCAACCGTGGAATTTCCACGGATCTCGCTAGTTAATATTGCTATTGTTTTTTTATTACTATATTTTCTGCGTGTTATACACACGCAGTAAATATGCTTTTTTCCGATAACAATTATTTCTAGGTTTATATAGTAGACACATGTGTCTCCCCGCTTGGGCAACTGTCCAGCGTTCTCAAACGTTATACGGTCCAATGCTAAACGTCCACATAGCAACACATACGTATATCGAGTTTCCAATCATATTGGGTTGGTAAAAGAAAAGAGCTAAAAAGGCAATGTTAAAGTTTGATCACAAAGAGGAACAATAGTTCACGGAATTTCTTTTGAGTTCTATTTTTCACTTGGGTTAAACTAAATTTGATTGATTTAATACTGCACACAGTTTTCTTCTCGATATACACAATGGATATTCCTTATAAGGCTATTTGCACGAGGCGTCTATAATGAAGCAAGAGTTACGCAATCCACGATCATTAATGGGCACTGCTAGAGTCTAGTGGCGTGGAGAAGTCCATGACGACTTAAAACAATAAGAAGAGAAAGACCGGAGTTTTATTTAACCTAGACTAGTTGAACAAGCAAGGCTTGACAGTCTAGTCTATCTTATTTAAACATCGTCACTATGAAATTTGACTTACAGTAACAATATACCGTCTATGAATAAAATGTTCATGGTAGATGCTCAAATGATCTCAAATCCCTGCCCCCCCCCATCCCATTAAAAATAGTCACGACAAAAACTCGTCTAGCTACAATCGCTGGAAATAATTTTACTTTCTTCCTCAGTGAACCTAAAATAAATATGAACTTTATTCGTTGACCTGACGGATTTTACGTATTAACACCGAGAGCGGCAAGGCTCAGCGGTTGCATGCGAAGTCAGGAAAAGTTTGGCCCAGAACACACAAAGGAATGGCGTGGAAGCAATATTGCCAATTTCACTCTATTCATTTACTGTCCTGCAACTGACACGTCTTTCTTTACAGAGGAAGAGACGACCAGAATGTACGGATCCTAGATTTTCACCTGAGCCATGTTAGCCGGGTAGCTCTGAAATTACTACGTTACCACCGCCCATACTACGATGAGGAAAGGTTGGACTTTAGGGGGTACTTCTGCTGATTATTTTTGTACCTTCGTTAATTGCTTGGTTGCTTGTTAATACTTTCGGTTAATCTGTTGTTAGCACACACAAGACGCAGCAAAGAAGAAAACAGGTACAATTTATTTTATTTGTTAAAGTGGTTTTCTTTTCGTTTTATTTACGCGAGTGCTACACAACAAAATTACGTTGACAGTTCATTCGTAGTCTATCGGCTAGTGGACGTATATTTGTCTCTTCAGTTATCAATGAACTTAAAACTGCCTGTTTGCTTTTAGATGGCTTAACATAAACCTGCCCTATTCTCTTGAGACTATTTGTCTCTCTCTTTTCTACTCTGTTCCTTTGTTCACGGCCTATCTGTCTACTTAACTATACCGTTTACGTCATGATGTACGTCATACGCATTCTCCACATTACTCCCGATTCGGATGTTTTTCCGAATACCCTTGTTTATAAAATATCTTATAAACTATCTGACCCACTTTAAAAACCTAATTTTTAGCAGTTTCTAATCACCCATTGTCCGTTGACTGGTGTCATAAACCAATTTCTAACACGAAATTGCATTTTCAAAAATGTCTAACCAAACTGCGTTTTAATAATCTTTCTACTTTTTTGTGTTTGTTTTATTGTTTTGAGTCTTCCTCGGTAATTTATGTTAAATTACATGTCTCCCGCTTTGCCTTCTTACATTCGTACTATCCGATCACTTGTGGGCCTTCTCCATAGGATCTGTTGATATTGGCAGCTTTTAAGGAAACGTTATGACCGAGTGCGAACTCATGTACGTGTTGCGGTTCAACCTTGTGTCATAGATGCAGAACACCAATTTTCCGTCATTATTACAAAAACACATGCAAGTTTACAAATTGTATCCATACCTCGGTAGTTGCTTGTTCTTGTACGCGCCTTCGGCGCGATCCTTCCAGATTGAGGGCTTGTTTCCTGAAATTAAAGATCCTTATTTATACTTTCAAAAATAAAGAAGTCGATCCAAGATTGATGGAAGACAACTGACCAGTGGTGTGGGGTAGACGGATAAAGATTAATAACCACTGTATAATCATATTTTGTCAACCATCTCATTTTTTCATGTTCACGCGTTGCGTGCTTCCAATAGATTATCTCTTCTCTCTCCCACTCTCACTTTTGAGCCATGTGACGTCATATCCGTTTCTATTAATTTCCACAGTCTAGTAATCCTAACCTCTAATCAAGTAAATTGATGCCGACTGAACTTTGATTTCCTGTTATTATCGAACAACCAATTTTCTCGTCTTTGTTATTAAGAGCTTATGCGTTTCAAACCTGTATCCTGGAAAGTTAGTAAAAAGTACATATCACCGTACATCATGTAAAATCTCTATATTAATAAAAATTGTGTGACTACTTTTGATGTGTCTATCCGTGTATTTTTCGCGTCAACGTAGCTTTGATGATTACATATTGAATTATTATTTTTATTATTTATTATTAATCATAGTTATGTCCGTGAAACGAAACTAATGACGTCATATCCGTTTATATTAATTCCCGCACTCTAGTAATCCTCACTTCAGATCCAGCGAATTGCCCCCGACCTAATATTCATTTCATGTTATTCTCCAACAACCATTTGTATACTCGCCCATTATCTAACACAAGAAAAGTATACATATTTATTTATTTTTCTTCGTCTTTCTTATTAAGGGCTTATACGTTTCAAAATTGTATTCTGGAAATTTATTACAAATTATATATCAGCGTACATCATTAAAATCTGTATATTAACCCTTAAATGCTTTATTTTTTATATTGGTTTGAAAAAAAATGTCATCAATTTTAATACGTTTACTAGGGGTAATATAAAGTTGTAGATATTATTTTTTGAAAAAAGATTCAACAAAAATAAATTATGTTACAAATATGCAACAAATGGCGTAAAATTTTACAGGTATAACAAAACGCTACAATATATACATCTAAATAATCATAATACACTAAAGAATCATAAAATATTTTTTTACTTACGATTATAATGACCAGATTTAAAAGTTTAGGCTCTTGAGTTAAGCAGATGGCACACTGATGACACTCGCCCGTGACATCGAAGATACTGATTACCTATTTAGCGGGTGCGCTGATGCAACATATTAATACCTACTCACACTTGCCAACAGAGTCGTTGCAGATGTGAAACAAGTTGCAGTTGGACACATTTTCGTTGAGTATTATATTAAATAGGCATTTTGTTGGCATGTGTCATATTTGAAACAAAAGGCATTTAAGGTTGATAAAAGTGTGTTATCACTTTTGCTGTTTCTATGCGTGTATTTCTCGCGTCAACGTAACTTTAAGAATTATGCGAATTATTATTTTTATTATTTATTATTAATCCTAGTTATGTCCGGGCACGTTGGTTGGCAACGAAACTACTCATGATATAATGTTCCCTGCTGCGACGAGACAAATTCGAAATGTATTTTACATCAGCTTATAATAACCGATATGTATTATGTCAGGATTTTAAAGATGGCATGTCTTTAGAAGCATAACACATTTAAAGATTAATTATAGGCATAAATAGATAGGTAATATAACAACCTATCGGTAGTCGTCATGGTGTCATGCAACGGTGTCGTGTTTCTAAGTTCCTCGTATTTCTCCTCCTTAAATGATCACCCAGAAACAAGCATTAAAATAATTAATCCGATTAAATATTGTTTGTGAGATTTATGGAAAATAGAATGTTTATCGTCGAAGCAGTACACATATTCAGGTTGTTTTAATGTCGAACTGAACTTCAAATCAATGTCGCAAGATGGCATTGTGGTATATTTGTTCCTCTGTTGTCTGCTTTGCAGTTATATTTAACATTGCGCAACTATAGAAAATGTGTAAGTGGGGTGTATTAGATCACGTAGAAAAGAAATTAGATTATGTAAAGAGGAAATTTCCACTTCGAACAGGGTTGGGAAATTGGAGTTGACGTGCGACAACAGGAATCTCGGAGTGATATGGTGTGAGAAAGTAAAATGCTCTCTCTCTGTTTTTTTTTACTGCGGTACTTAACACGTGTATTTTCCACTCTCCACCACGGGTAGAGGGAAGGCCGATGTTGTGTATTGTGATAACAAAAGTAAGTTCAGTAATAATAAATTATAAAGAAATAGTAAATCCAAAAGGAATATGTGCTGTTGTTATTAACAACTATTATAACTACTGCTTTCAAAGAAAAAGAGCGAGAGAGACGCAAAAAAATACAACCGTTGCTACTAAAATAAGGAAAGAGAACAACTCTACAGATACAACTACTACTAAGATTGCTACAATGAAGATTAAAATAGAGCTCACTGCACACGGCTACGATCAACATTACAACATTGAGTCAACAACACAGTTGTTTACACACTTGACTATATTCGTTACACGACAAAGAATCGTGACACCAATGCTACTAAAAGAATCAGTTCATCACTTCTAAGAACATACAAATAGTCATATTTAAATACGATAAAGACAAACTGCAACGTGAATAATCTGTACATGTGAAGAATACAGAGGAGGACACAGCAGCTAAAACCTACGACAAACATCAACATTGATGAGGATTTTTCGAAGTAACAAAAAAGTGTTTATTCATATCGACATTGGCATCTCTGTACTGCCGAGAACATATATATATATTCGGATGATATTTCTAAATACATTGGGTGTTTCAGGTATTTCTACATCATGCATCTCGATACAAACACTATGAGAAAAATATCTAATCGCATCTCAAAGTTCGATATAAGTTAAAGTAAGATAACATTTCTTTTAGATCTCACCGGGAGCTCTCAATACTATCGATGCAATCGATGATTATTATTTATTCCATAATTATCGAATCTGTTCATATCATAACATCTATTTACACTAGTTACATTCTTGACATGCCCCGGCAAATTGTTCCAGCAATAAATAGTTTTAAATATTAGAGTGGGTACGTTGACTAGGGATAAATTAGCTAGTACATATTTACAATTATAAAAAAAAATTGTAGATGAAAGGTCAAAAGAAATCAAGGGGTTGGCTGACTGTTAAAGTTCTACCGTGAGACTAAAAAGCGTATGAAGTCGGTGGATGTGACGTGATATATTCAGAGGTGAGAGAATTCTGGTATGAATTTTGAGGCAGTATTGGAGAAGCGACTAAGGATGAAAGACTTGATGAATATGATATAATGAAATGATAATCTGTTAAAACGACTAGATTTGCACATTGACTCTTTCTCTCTATCTCCCCTTCCCCCTCTCTCTCTCTCTCTCTCTCTCTATCTCTCTCTCTCTCTCTCTATATATATATATATATATATATATATATATATATATATCTTTCCGTCTGTGCAGATTGCCACTTTGAGACGATCACAGCTTGATGTAATTAAGTGTGGTGTTATGAGCGACATATAACTCTAATAAACCCTTCGTTATCTAAAAGAGTGTTCTGTGAGAGTAACTTGCATAATTACTGCAGGGAAAGTATGCTATAACGTTTGATTTACAGCCTCGTGTTCAGACAGACACACGTACTTGCGACAGTCCTCGGTTCAGGGAGGAGAGCAGCAAATTGGTGACGCACGCACACACTTCAAAAATCTCAGTCAAGGTATGGTGTTTAATTGATTACATGTTTCAAGAACTAAATGACCATGCAATAGTAAATAAATAGTGACGTTTATTGTGGTGAGGGATCAAATTGCTTGTTCTTTTAGAAACATAAAAAATGCCCCATAATTGTTCGTTTAGTTTAGACTGTAGAACGCTGAAAGCTTCGATTAAATTACAACACAGTTTATGTTCTAAAGTCTTATAAAACCCAATTATTCCAGTTTCGTTTTTTATAACTCAAAAATTACATTTGTATATGCAATGCTATTTAGGTCTGAAGTAAGAAATCCGAACGGCATATTATTTATATATTAAATTATTTATACATTATATAATCTATGTGAACTTTCACAGAGGGAATGGAAGAGACTCAAAAATCGACGTCCGTTTGCCTTGAAGTTAAACACTCAACAGAGTCACGATATCTTGTCTCTGCCGCATACTTCCATTACACAACTTCCAGTACACGTCAGCTAAACCCTTTCTATAACCAGAATAATCTTCTAGTTTCTATGACGACCTGTATATGATTCAAGATTCAAGATGTGTCTCAGATTCTGTATCACTTTCGCTAATTTTCTTTGGAAAGGTATGGATACATCTGTAACACTACTATGGTTGTTCTTCGATCCACAAGAGATAGCCCGTAATCTTCTGATTGACAGAACATAGCTGAGTCTCTTGTTGATAACTTGTAAGTAGTTGCTCAATTGGTAGACACGTCTAGTTATAAAAGTGGTCGTAGAGTTTATATAGCTGTCATAAAGATCTTTTTTGTTCTCTTTGTATTGATTTACTCCTCTCCAGGAGTTAGGCACAAGGCCAGTTTTTATCTTACTCCCACAAGCAAGATGTGACCCATGGTCGGGTCGGGAAAGTGGGGTTTAAAAATTGTCTGGGCAGCCCCGTCGGCATTCCCCGGTAGGGGCGCCTCAGGCAGTAAGCAATAAACTTACTCCTCCCCAAAGAGGGGAGGCGAAGCCTGGGAGGGTGGACCTCCTAGAACTGCACAGGACAGACCCATAGACCGGCGTAAATCAAGCCCCGAAGGCCAAGACAATACCAGTCTATGGGGTGCAGTATCCATCGGAACAGATACTACACTTTTATCTTAGCCAAAAGCTTTATAGCTGAAATGCTAGAAGCAACTAAAAAGAACGGCAAATAAGCTCATTATTTTCTGTAGGGTTTATTTACTGCTTACAGTAATTTAAAGCACGTGCATCTAGATGAACTGCCTCTTCCCGGCCACCCCCGTGAGAGTAGTGGAAGAGCCTCAGAAACCGACGTCCGCTTGTCTTGACGTCGAACACCAAAGAGAGAGAAACGATCTAGCTACTCTGTCACGCACTTCCTCTCATGACGCAACTTTCGGTACACGTCAGCCTAATTGTTAATTTAACTTCTAACGGAAAATTCCTTTTTCTTATTTATTCTAACCTTACGTGGAAATTTCCATTTTTAACACAATTTTAACACACCTACACCCAATATCGTTACACATATATCCTTCCTCGAGCTATGAGTTAAATAGTGAACAAGACTCTCTAGTCTATATCAACAACAAAAAAGCACCAAAATAAAACCAGTATTTACTGCTTATCTCGGAATATTTTCCGGTCATCCTGGAATATTCCTTGCCACTGGATTTAGCCAATGCTGTTTAAGGAGAAGCATGGTTGAAATTAGCCGTAACCGCCACACTACTTGTGGACTTCTATTGTATACTTTCTATGTTCAGAAAAATACCCCAGTTTAAACGAGGAGATTGTTGGTGTCCGTAAATGAAAACGGTATTCAAGAAAGTAAATAATGATATCTCCTCATCCCCTAATTTTGATAAACAATGCTTACCAATCGATCACGTTACTTTTAAATAAATGAGTAACTCAATCTTTTGTGAAACATTTGTTTAGTCCGGTCACCATAGAGACGATTGATAATAGATTACCCAACACAAGAACGTTTAACATGCCCACAAATTAACTGCAGTTCCGTTAAACATATGATACTTTAAGGATATAAGTTAATTTGTATGCTATGCTACTTATAAGCTGGAAAACTTCGTCTACAGGATAATAATAATAATAATAATAATAATAATAATAATAATAATAATAATAATAATAATAATAATAATAATAATAATAATAATAATAGGCTGACACCACGAAAATTATGGACAGAGGGTCGAGGAGGGAAAGCGCAAACCAGACCTCCACTGGAAGAGCGCGGACAACTCTGGGACCTTGGGGAGGCTTGTTGCCACTCGGGCCCCAGAGGGGACCAATGGCCCTTATCAGCAGGAAATCGGTGGTAGGTGGCTGTTGCGATACCGCAAGGTCATCAGCGCTGATGAACGAAAAGAAGTGGAGCATACTGGAAGTCTGAGGAGACTTGTTGTCACTCAGACTCCAGGGAATACCACAGGTTGTTAGCAGTGGGCGATCACTGACGATGACCAATGTGATAACTCCTAGTGAGTAAATAAGAATAATAATAACTAGCGGGACCCGTGTAAATTACACGAAATGATGCTTTTAATACTAATTATCTTGTTCCTAACCTATACATGTTTGAATAAAATATGATAAGATTTGACTTGTATATTTATTTTAAAAAATGAACGATACATGAAACAATTTACAAAACTTCTTTATATACAATATATCTAGTGAAGGTAATATTTCGACGACTAAACCTTACTTTGTAAATGCCTTAGATTAAATTAAATTTGGCTCCAATTCATGAGTAGCATACAAAGATTCGGAAGGTCGTTGCTTTTTATGTAAGCGTGACACACAAAATAACACACACGCTATCGTATTAATATGTGACTTCCCGGTCGTCCCGGTCGTCCCCTCCCTACTTCCCCTAACCCCCTTCGATGTAGAAAAAAAATCTCAGAGGTCGATTGGGATCGAACAAACCAGTCAGGCCGGCGTCAAAATCTTACGTCGCTAACCGTTGCGCATATGAAAATATTACGAAAATTAGGTTACTTGAATGCTTTTCCAAATCTAGGTGCGGCACGCATGCGCAGAGCTTTTGATGCAAGCGTGACACATGAACACACATGCTATCGTATTAATATATAGATGATGATAATAATAATAATAATAATAATAATAATAATAATAATAATAATAATAATAATAATAATAATAATAATAATAATAATAAAGTCTCGAGCGTATCAATTGAAGACGTCTTTTTTGTAGATATACAAATGTTATATTTATTGTGAATTTTAATGTTAACTAATAAGAAGCGTCTGAGATTTCAATTCGGGGGTCGGGAGATAATATTTTTGCTCTTTGTTTGATTGCAGTCTACAAATTAGCCTCAGACATCGGAGGAAAGCAACACACACGAACGCAGAACGCCGGCTATCAGCAACGAATGTATGATTTTAAGTTGATTAAAATATTAATGATTAAATGGCTTTTGGGAACTACATGATTACACAGGATCTTATTTGTAACGCCCCTATGACAAAAGTCTAATGAACAGAGAGATGCGCAGTAACTTAACAAACATTAGACATAAAACAAAATAATCAATTCTCATATATTGAATCAACAACAAAAATCGCATGAACTAGCCACACTTAAATCTAATGATACAATGTGCATACTATTCAATAATGGAAGAAAAGGAAAAAACAAAAAAACAAAAACAAATATGCGTCACAATTAAACAAGATGTTCGATACATTAAACAAACAATTCTAGAGCTCACAATAAGATAGATTTAATTGGCCATATGAAATGATGCTGAACCAAACAATAAAACACACGTCACTCCCAAGAAAAATACTCAACAAAAGAGAAGCAGTACACAGAATAGAAGAGTTATAAACTCCTGATCAAAACATAAAGTATGATAATAAACACACATAATCGGATCAAAAGAGGATGTTATATAATCAACTAATACGCACATTATCTCACATTGTTATGTGAGTATTCTTCATTTAACATATAAAGTTCTCTTGTCGGATTTTCAAAGTCAGACCCAAATAGCATTTAAGCTGAAAAATCAGAACTTGCTTCTGACTTGGAAATTTTCATCTGTTATTGCTGTGACAACATACTAACGTATTTTTCTACAATTTATTTTTAAATAGTCCGGCCCAGACGACCGCTAATATGAAACTTTTTTTAAATAATCACCTAAAAATAAATATCAGCAAGGGGTAAACTTATTTTAAATTGGAGAATATAAAAGTTTCTCTAAAGCTAAAAAAGTCGATAAGCAAATAAAAATTAAAAGTTAAAAACTAAAATGACTTCATTTAATCCCGAGCGATGCATAGTAGTTACACCAAGGTAATTAATAAAATATGTATTGGTCTTAATCTGTTGTTTATGTATCTTGTTAATTTATATAATACTACAACTCTGAAGACCTTGTACGTTTGTTATTACTTATTGTTAATTATTACTTTCCTTAATAATGTGTAATATCAAAATCAAGTAAGGGGTATTTTTAACAGTAGCCCAACAACGAAAACGCTGAAAAAACAAATATACAACAAATAAAAGTTACCGTAGCCGATAAAACTGAATTTCCAAGTTAACTGTGACAGTTATTAATGATTATAATCCGTTAAAAGTGCTATTTTCTATAAGTTAATAGTTTTAGCGTAAGTGAAGTTAAAAAAAAAATAGTAATGGCCGCTTCGATAGAAAACACCGAATCCAGAACGAGGCTGAAGTCTCGTTCTGGATTCGGTTGGTTTTTTACTGGGACTCATAGTCAAAGCGCAATTTTTGTATTTTTTAGCCAAGCAGAAGAACAAAACAAAACTACATTTTAAGCAAAAGGAATAAAATAATTTTCTTTTTATTTACATGTCAGTGTGCTTTTATTTACATATTATTTTCATTCATCACACCGTAATGTTTTTTTTCGTGTTTCTTTAAAAAATTCCTAACTTTAACCCTAACCCTAACCTAAACCCAGCCCTAACCCTAACCCAGCCCTAACCCTAACCTAAACCCTAACCCTAACCCTAACCCAGCCCTAACCCTAACCTAAACCCAGCCCTAACCCTAAGCTAAACCAAGCCCTAACCCTAACCCTAACCCAGCCCTAACCCTAACCCAGCCCTAACCCTAACCCAGCCCTAATCCTAACCCAGCCCTAACCCCCAATGACGTAACGACATGCGCGCTCATTCGGTGATCAAAATGATCGTTAAAATGTTCGTTTCATAAAATTAAATTTCAAAAATGCAACCCCCCCCCAAAAAAAAAACAAAAAAAAAACGCCGCTTTGATTATGAGTCCCGGTAAAAAAAACACACACACACATGACACCGATAGCAAAAACTAATGACGCCATTTTGTTTTTTAAATAAATGACATAAAAGAATTTTTTTTTTTTTCATGTCTAATAAAAACCCATTTACCATACGTAAACATACAAACAAATGGAATAGAAAACTAGGAAAATCTCCGGTCTCTACGTACGTTGCATTTATTTATTGCATATTCATTTTTTTGACTGCGTTCTACAACTTTTTTTCAACCCGACTCGCGAGCTGTAGGGCTATTGTAAAACATTCCCCAAGTAAGAAACTATGGGATATAATTCATTCGACAGGTACAAAAAGAAAGTGGTGATGAAAACAATTCATTTTTTACATGTGAATAAATGTTGCCTATTTTTCAATGCTCGATCGATATTTTCGAAAATGTAACATCTCTCTCCATCACCTTTGACGGAACGATAACTCTATTTCATCTATAACTTGCACTTTGAAAATTATAGACATTAATTATAATAACAATAGTAACATGAGGTACGTATTATCTTTTTTAATAATGAGTCACCACGTATCAAGGGTTAAAGTCATTCGAGAATAAAAGTTAATAAGATTGATATATTGTCAGTTGAATGATGAACAATATTATGAGAGGGTTGAATATGATGAATGAAATGAACAAAATTTGATTACTTAAACGGAAGGTTATGACATCTATTTCTTGACATCGGATTTGAAGACGACTATGTCGTTGCCTTCAGTGAAGTGTTTCACATATGAAAAGTTCTTGGAAAGAAACTCTGCTTATGTAAATTCCTTCTGATGCTAGGCACACGGAGGGAGAAAGAACAGTTCCTTGCAGTTGTTGTATATAGACGAGTTCTTGATGTGAATGTCTTACAAAAATGAATCAGGGATTGAAACTGAGTCGAGCACCTTCCATGGAAAACGATAGAGTAGAGAAAGACTAGCTGTAGAGAACAGAAGAGATCATCATCCACTAGATTGCAAAGTCGATTTTGTACTCTGCCAAGGTAAGGCCGGTCGGCTTTCTAGTAAATTATCATAATCAAAGTACATCAAGAAAATTCAGATGTGAGACGGAAAGTTGCCAACCGCGTAGAGATCACCAAGGCTATCAGTGATGAACGCCATCTCCTTCATGGACGTGAAATAATAATCCAACGACTGAAGTCAGGGAGAAGCTTCCTCAGCCATGTCAAACCCCTAACAAAATCTCAGGAAGAGACCAGATTATAGCTGTGGACTAAATGGCTAGATAATGACCCCCTCTACTGACATGGGAATCCCCGTTTCTGAGGCACTCACCCCCCCCCCCGGTTCAGAGGCACGTTGATGAGTCTACAAAACTGACCCAATGTTGAGATGAGGACCATAAGATGCAACACTGCCTTGTCTGCCCTCTACTTCCCAACCAGTGCAGCTTGGGAGATCTTGAACAGTATAACAATAATGCAAAAGGTTGCATAAAAAGTAGGAAAATGTCGTATGACCACATGCTTCGAAGACAAGTAGAAAAATCAAGAGAATTTACTTACAAATATCAGCATCCATATTCTATCCAATCTAATCGAATGATGAATGCGTCGATTAAACAAAATACAGTATTGTTTTCAGAGTTTTTAGTTGCCTCCTCTCCAAGAGGTTAGACACAATGTCGAGTGTTGTTTTAAAAAGCCGGCGTACTAGGAGAAGCGCAAACTGGCTCTAAAAAAACATCTGAACAGCACCGTCAGCATTTCCCGGTAGAACGCCTAAGGCGATTAGCAATAAACTACCCTTTCTCATCAAGAAGGTAAAAGCTAGGTGGACTTCCTAGGACTGAACAGAACCATACCTCAGCCCGGCAGCATCACGGTCAGTTTCGGACTGATTGTCGACGACGTATATTCGACTGGTATGAACAACAACACCCGAGTTTATTGTTCTCAGAGTTACCGGCTTATCAAATGCTAAATCAGGCGTGCAAACCATTTAAGGTGGGTGTGATTTTTTCATGCTTCGTGCATTCAACCATAAGTCCCTAAATACACGAATAAGATAATGTTTACAAAGACTACATTTTTCAACTGCATGAATGCAACAAATGAAATAGGAAGGTGTAACAAATTAAACCCATTAAAGCTATATTCAAGCGAACATACACACACAGTCACATACTTACACACTTTTGAGATTTTGTTTAGACAAGCAGAACCCCAATTGCAATAAACAAGCCGAAAATGCAACAGAGATTCATGACATGTATTGAAAATCTAATATATAAAATTAAGTCGGTTGGATTTTAACTGTCAGAAGTCGATAAATGATTATTACTATCCTTTTCTTTTTTTCACTATGCTTGCTTTAGTTTTTTTCTCATAATACTTAGGCTGACTAGGAATAATGTTCAAGTGGGAAACCTTTTTGCCTAACTTATCTAAACAGAACGCAAATGGGCATAATACAGAGACAAGGATTAATTACATGTATTGAAAATCTAATATATACAATGAAGTCGGTCAAACTTTCATTGTTAGCTCAACATGGCAATGGGTCCGACAAATCTATACTTCAATATAATTACACTCTTTTCTATCCTTTTACCACTATGTTTGCCTCAGTTTCTTTCTGGTAATACTTAGGCCGGCAAGGAATAATTTTAGAGTGGATACATTTTTCCTGCTTACTTGAAAAGAAGTGTAAACTTCGTAAAAAATCAAGTTTCGCCATTTCTCTACATACTTGTCTATTTGATAACCAATTACATGTGTTTAACATAAGCATTAATCCATTTCTTTCTTAATATAATACGAGCTAACATATTTTCGTTTTAACTTCTACTTATGTTGTTGTTTCTATTAAATGCCACATATTATTTTAAATGCTGTATTTTAAAGATACAAGTCGCCATTTTGAAATACAGAGATTTTCATTTGTTTTTTTTTGTTTTTCATATAACATATATAAACCGATGGCTTAAAGATTACTGTACTTTCGAGTAAGCATACTATTTTCCCTTAATAAATATGAAACCCCATTTTAACTAATTATCCTTCGATTCTTTTAAGGGGGATAATTCAACAATAATAATATTCAGAAAATACTGTCCACAATATTGTTTTTTTTATTATTCTCTTTATCTCAAGGTGTTTTATTTTGAATTCATCTGTTGGTGTCTTATATTAATATAGTGGGGTCAGTGTAAAATGAAAATATAAATACTCCCGAGCCACGCCGGGTCGGGTCAGCTAGTTAATCCATTAAAAGTTAAAATGAAATCCATTATCTTAGTAGTAAATGTGTTTGCGCCATAAAGATGGCTATCGACGTCTTTCAGTAAGACTTTTTCTTGTAAAGAAGATAAAATATGGTTGTTTAGTCGTTTCCTGCAAAATTGAGTGCATAGTAATTTGTAATTATGAAACTGGTCTGGAATGAGGTTATTTAGAAGACAAGAGAGTTAATTTGTTTACATACTAACGTTTTTTTATGACAGTCTGAAGTTATTAAGAACTAGCGGATAATTATATGATAAAGAAGAAGTATTTATTGTATAATAGTATAGGAATCCCATTATATAGAGAAAGAGGGGGATGTGTTGAATATTCTGATTTGTCTGAGGCTAGAGAGCTCAACTCTATCAGATGTTGAAGTTTTTGCTCTTGAAAAAACAGTTTTGTCATGTCGAGGCATTTTGCATTCAAATAGACGGTTTCAGGTCGAGGTAGCTGTCTGGGCCGTAATGATGCAAAAGTATCTGAAATCGGCGACGAGGGCAATTGATTCGTCATTTCTGAATGATGTACGGCCGATTGTATCCTTAAAAAATACATAATTCAAAATAATCAAACGGATTAATCAATAAAACAATTGGAATTCCGCTCTCTAGTAGATAATTTTAATCCCCAGACTTCAGAAAATGAATGGTGTACGCCAGAACTTTTGAATCACCGCTTACCAAGACCTGGGGGGGCACTCGAGGATAAGGGTTAAAGAGACCGTTAAGTGCCTCCACGCGAGGGTGGGAAACAACTGGAGAACGGGTAGAAGATTTCTTAAGAGCAATTGATTATTCAACGTATTTGTTTACATAAGACTTGAAAACGTCCATGTTGTAGTTGGCTGGGAAACAGCTTCGTGATATTTTGTTCCACATGGGGGACGCTCTATGAAAGCACATTTTTTTCATGGAAGTTGTGTTTGGTCTTTAGTACGGAGAGAGAGAGAGAGAGAGAGAGAGAGAGAGAGAGAGAGAGAGAGAGAGAGTAAAGAAAGTCCTATGCTGTAGTTGTAGCCAGGCAGGTTCTTGCTGTGAATGTTTTACAGGGGAGCGAGTGATTGGAGCTCAGTCGAGCACCTACCATGAACATATCGATACAGTAGAGAGAAGTTAGCAACATCTATTCTGTGTGAAAGTGGCTGCAGAGAAGAGAATCGATCATCCCCCACTAGATTTCGAAGTCGGTTTTGTACACATGTCAAGGCAAGAAATGGTGCCCCGAGGGGAACTTGCCCAGATATAACAGCAGTACTCCATCTTAGGGCGGATCTGGCCCTCATACAAGTAAAGGATTGTTTCATCTTAAAAGGTATATGCTCTAACTGGTTTGATTGTTTTATTTTACGGCATAGCAACCCTTTTTGAGTCATTTAATGCTGAATCCGGTCATCTGGGTAAAAGTCTTTATGCTTCAAGTTCTTGATATATTTAACTATTTATTCATAGTGTTTGGTTTGGTTGTTTTGTGTTACGGCATATCAACCCTTTTCGGGTTATTTAATGACGAATCCAGTCATTTTGGTAAACGTTTTTTATGCTTAATTTCTTGATATCTTTAAATATTAATTCATGGTGTTTGGTTTAGTTGTTTTGTTTTACGGCATATCAACCCTTTTCGGGTTATCTCATGCCGAATCCAGTAATTTCGTAAAAGTTTTTATGCTTCAAGTTCTTTATATCTTCAAATATTTATTCAATGTGTTGGGTTTGGTTGTTTTGTAGAGGAAACATGTTTTTGTTTCTTAGCTTTGCAGAACATGAGTGAGTTGAACAAATGGAAAAGGAAACAAGAACAACATCAATGTTTGGTGCATTTTAAGTCAGGAAGACGGTATCTTCAGACAACCTTATCTTGTAGCACCAGATATACTCTAATTAAAAACTAACAAGTATTTACTTAAATTATAATAGTAAATACATTTTCCATCATTTAAAACCTGGCTAAAATATCCGCAGTAGCTTACTTATTTCATTTCGGAGATAAACCATTTACTTATTTCATTTCGGAGATAAACCATTTACTTATTTCATTTCGGAGATAAACCATTTACTTATTTCATTTCGGAGATAAACCATTTACTTATTTCATTTCGGAGATAAACCATTTACTTATTTCATTTCGGAGATAAACCATTTACTTATTTCATTTCGGAGATAAACCATTTACTTATTTCATTTCGGAGATAAACCATTTACTTATTTCATTTCGGAGATAAACCATTTACTTATTTCATTTCGGAGATAAACCATTTACTTATTTTATTTCGGAGATAAACCATTTACAACTGATGTGTGGACACAGAGAGACATCACTGCTTGATACCTAGAGAAATGAACTAGGAAAAGGTTGTTAATTATGCATATATATAAGACTTACATCACATTTATACCATATTCCAAAATAAAAAAAGTATGTTTAAAAACGTTTATTTGGAAATATACAATGAACGATAATTTATAAATGTAGTGTCAGTTATGTTGTCATCAGACCGTCCTCCTACGAATTACCTCTTCCTTTTCTAAGGTGGTTGATGTAATCTTCCCAGGTATTATATCCTCCTTAGGGTAATTTAGTATCTGTTCTGTTGTCATTAAACCATCTTCCCAGGGACTACCCTGTCCTTTTTTCGGGGACGGGGGGTGTAGTCAAGTATCTGTTCTGTTGCCATTATATTACACTCACAGGCATTCCCGTCTTGTTTTATGTGGCGATCCTCCCAAATATAACCTCCTGTTTTTTTAGGGCAGCACAGTATATATTCGTTCTCATGATACCATCCTTCCATGATTATCTTCTCCGTTTGAAGGGTGGGCGTAGTGTAATATCTGTCCTGTTGTCATGATATAATCCTCTCAGACATTAACTCTTCGTTTGGGGAGGCGTTCGGTATTATACCATGCTCTCAGTCATTACCTCTTCCTTTGGGGATCAGTGTAGTATATGTTCATTCACCATGCTTGCAAAAACATGCGACCGGTAGGGAGGCATTTATTTTCTAGTATTATCATGTTGTCGGCACCAATCGAGGCGGTTCAATACTCATATGTTCATCTTGATCGTGATGATGATGGTATTTACTTTTTTTCGATTGTAGAAAGATGTGGCACAAGGTTGGGAAAGTGATAGATATGAAAAGACAGCACACCATAAGTTTAGTGCACTCTGGCACCGCGCACATAGCTTAAGCAACCCATCGGAATTTCCCCGATAGTCGTGCCTCGGGCAATTGGCAATAAACCAATCTTTTCTCAAAAACAGAAGTTTAAGCTTGGTAGGGTGTACTCCTTGGACGGAACAGGACTATCTCTCATATAGACAAAGCAGGACGAGCTGAATCCACAACTGCCCAAGTTCCGTCGGATTGATTGTTGAGGACTTTTTGTTACATAGTAAGTGGGTACATTTGCTAGTATTCAACTCATGATTTTAATTCAGGAGCCGATGTTGACACGACACTTCTCATCGGGTCAGTGAGTACTTTCAAATGTCATCTCGACCCTGGTTGTACGGAAAGCGGGCGTGACGTCAGAAAGAGAAACGCCAGTCGGGTAGAAGATTTCGAGAGCGACAAAGGTACAGGAATGTCTGGACACCGACAAAATCCGTAGCCGGGAATTCGCCCCAACCCCGCCACTGGCAGAAGAAAGATTCTACCTCTACCCTCAATAAAATGGCTTTTCTTCAAATCGATGGTTCTTCATTGCAAGAGTCCTCAGTCATTGGGAGGAGCGCGAGGCACGCGGGCAAAAGGTACGTTGTGAACTCGTATATTAAATTGATTGTGAACTGTAAGGCGGTGGACCTTCCCTAAGAGGAGCGTATGCAACAGTATCCTCGACTGGTATGACTGCGAACCTTTTGATTCACGATAGATCGAATAATTATGGCCGCTCGAACGATTATCGAGTTGATCTGTAGTTAAACCTTCAAATAGGAGCTCTCGCTTACCTGAAAAGTGTTGCGTTTAAGCATCAGAAAACATTAAATGTTAGGTGAAAATCCATAAAACATCTACGAAATGATCATTAACTGGACAGTTTGTTTCTTAATTAGTGGCTCGCATACTTGAGACAACAGGGGGGAAAAGAGCGTTTTTATTTATTCTTTCTTTAAAACCTCATTCTCATACGTCTGTTACGACTCGCTTCTCACAGGATTCTCCCTACTAACTCCCTTCTCACTCCTTCGATGACATCTCTTTGACGTGATTCACAATCATTACTTACATACGGTACATATCACGTTGACACACCGGTTCCCGTTAGATCACCGAAGTTAAGCGACGTTGAGCCTGGCCAGTATTAAATGGGTGACCATTTGGGACTACCAGGTGCTGTATGTGCTCTCTGTTTATCTCGGCATTGTTTCCAGTCGTCTTGAACTGCTTGCCATTGGAATCAAGCAGTGCCGACAGTGCTTCATAATTACACGCGCAGCCAGCCCCTTATAGGGGTATCCATAGTCTCTCTAGACTGAACGAAGAGCCTAAAAAAAGGCCTACTTACATTACTTTTGATTATTCTAACTGTCTAACCCCGCCAGATAGTCTTCTTCCCTGTTGTCCTTGTCTATTTTAAGAAAATCCGCATGGAAACTATAATTATATTACATTAATTAAAATACCCAAAGTTTAATATATAACAAACAGACATACATTGTCATATTTGCTTTATATTTACAGACACATTTCTGAATTATTTTGTTACCCCTTAATATCACGGAAATGTAGACATAATTAAAAATTAAAGTTGTCACTATAGTCGAGGCCACCCGAAGGCACCTTTTTTATTAGCTACCCCACTAAAACAAAGAGGAGGGCGCCACTTTTTTCCCATGATTACTCCACTTACCCTGGATTCTTCACCTTATAATGCTGAGTATTTAGCAAGTAGGCATCATGCACCATTTTTTAGTCTTTGGTATTACTCGACGGGAGATTAGACCCCAAACTCCAAGCTCGATATTATGCAAAATGGGATGATTAGAAATACTTAGATATTAAATATATTTATTAGGTTGATATTAATATATCGAGGATAAAATGTTTAAATTTTAGTAAATCTCTGTGATTTATTGATAAAAAAAGAAAAAATGAAATTGATAGTGATATCTCGATGAAAAATGTTTACATTTTAGTAAATCTCTGTAATTTATTGATAAAAAAGAAAAAAAAGTGAATGGCATCACATAATTTTTGCTATTTTCGTAAATCTCTATGGCATTGTTATCATTCATTTATCTCTTATTAAATGTACTTACCCGACGTTGTTCGGGAGTCGTTTTATTTTTGTTTTTGTTTTGCTTTATTAAACCATGCCGTTTTTTTTTAAATTCAGTTATGTTATTTTAATAGAATTTCGAAAGTTAAATTTAAATATTACGGTTTCATTTTGTCATGAAATTATTAATTAGACTCAAATTTTATAAAACTATAACCAATTTTATTAAGCTTTTTTTCATTACAGGATTATGAACGATAGAGTAAACAACATATATAAAAAAAGGTTACCTGTCTTTCTCTCCATAAATAATTATTTTCTTGTCCATTACGACACTTCTCCTATTCCGAAAAGGCCCTATTTGATCGGCCAAGACGATACTCCTTGACCAATCAACATACACTTAATTTTGGCGGGCCGAATAAAACAACAACCTTATTCTTCCTCTTTTAAATGTGATCCTTGTCCATTAAAAAACGTAAGGAAATTTGTCCTTAATTTTATGCGACGACTTGAATCTGAACAATTCAAGAGGCCGTCTATTTTTCTTGGATGTTAAAGAACGCTTTTATTATAGTTGGACTTATTAAGCCGCAAACACAATTAGTGTCGCAAAGACTTTTCATGTATTTTTTTTAAATTTCATGCACACATTATCCTTTATCTCTGTCTCTTGTGTCCTGTGTACGTTTTATTTCAGCATTTTTCCAACTTCGGAAAGCGACTTTACTTAACCCTGTGCCTTACCGTAATGTATTAAAAACAAACAAGCAAGATAAAAATCAAGCAAGATAACAAGCTAACAACGTACGCCTCCTCAATATCCAACCCTCTTTACCGTGGTAGCAGTGGTAACGTAGTAGTGTCACAGCTACTCGGCTAATATAGCTCTAGTGAAAATCTAGGAGGAGTCGGCACTAGGATCCGTCGTCCTCTGGTCGTCTCCGTCTTTGCATCCGGCAACGTGTGAGGCACTGAACCGCAAATCAATGGAGAATGACAACGTTGTTTCTGCGCCATCCTTCTGTGTGCTCTGCGCCAAACCTTCCCCAACTTCGGATAAAAATGCTGAGCATTGCTGTGCTCGGTATCGGGGGTAAAAACCTGTAATCTTGCAGGTTAACGACAAACTGAACCCAACAAGGAGGACTTCATGCAGACCAGAGAACCATGAGGCACGATCTTCGTGAGCTCGAAGTCCGACTAGCTCGAAAACAAGAACAACATTAACAGCAGAAACAACAGCAAAAACAATAACAACAACAGCAGCAGCAACAGTAACAACAGCAGCAACAACAATAACAGCAGCAGTAGTATCAACAACAACATTTTGACCATATATAGTTTTATTTCTGTAACAAAACTAACTGCAGATTTTAATTATATTTGATAATATATGGGTGGGCAGCTTTGTAACTTTTAGAAGCTACAAGGAGAGTAGCGACGAAATGCACACCGGTTTGGCTTCTTTGATCATGACTACATTGCCAGTGTTTCTGTTGTGTAGTGATGCATACACATGTGAAATATGAGCTTAAAACGGATTCGTGTTCACTCATTCATGTTGTGATGACGCAGTGAAGCTTGGTCGTGAAATCCTACAATACTTGTATAAACCATTCGCAGTTTATAGTTTAGTTAACCTCGAAATGGTCAATGAATTGAAACGAGAACGAACATCAATAGACAAAAACCTTAATTTTTGCTTTCATCTGTATTCACTGTCACTTCATACAATTTTACATAGTTTAATCAGATAAATCAATAATCCTCTCTCTCTCTCTCTCTCTCTCTCTCTCTATATATATATATATATATATATATATATATATATATATATATATATATATATAAAGTGGTGTACTAAAAGCGAACTTTTAGGAAAAGTAAAACCTATTGTGAAGAGTATACAGCTCAATATCCAGGATAGAGCAGGTAGAATGAAGAAGAATGGAAAGGAATTAGAGAAGCAAAAGCCAAATCATAATTCAATTCAATTGCTCAGAGCAAGGTATATTCCGCAAAAGAGGCAATTTATTCAAGTTAAATTTTTCTTAAGCCAGGCTTTTCAAAGATCAAAATCTTATCATCAGAGGAAGTCGCTGGGATAGATAAGTTGGCAAAGGCCAAGATTTAAAATTTGAAAAAATAAAATAAAAGTTGTAGGGGAAGAAACACAGGGCAAAATTCAATATTTACTTTTAACTGCGATCTCCATTCTCACTCTGGTTTAATCTATTGTCACTACTTTAACTTCGTATGTATCTTGCTTCTTTCTGCCATCATTAACCTAATTAATAATTTTCTTAATCAACCTCCATATACCTTTTTTTTTTAATTTTTTTAAAATGATTTGGCTTTTACTTCTCTAATTCCTTTCCATTCTTCTTCATTATATATATATATATATATATATATATATATATATATATATATATATATATATATATATATATATATATATATCCTTCTCTGTTTCCCCTTCGCTTTTTTCTCCTTTCTCTCTCTTTCCCTTTCTGTCTCTCTCCCCTCTCCCCCTCTTTATGTCTGTCTGTCTGTCTGTCTGTCTCTCACTCTCTCTCTCTCTCTCTCTCTCTCTCTCTCTCTCTCTATATATATATATATATATATATATATATATATATATATATATATATATATATATATATATTGAATATGATAGACAACTTATGTCTGGATATCCTTTGAGTGTATTCTTTCCATTTGCCGAATCGAGGTATTTTTTTCGGTGGGGAATTGGCCGATGGATCTTTCCATTGATGTAGGTGTCCCGAGTACTTTCAGGCCCATCCGGGCCCATCTTCAAGGGAATCAGGTAAAGACCATGGTGTTAGTGCTAATATAAAAAATAAGTAGTTTGGGCAGGAATTATAATATTAATGCGGAACTAACGTTAGAACTATAAACATTTTAGAATTATATCACTAGTGTTAAATTTAATTCTGTTAATGGGTGTTTCTTTTCGATGTATCAGGCTTCTAACATATAGAGTTTTTGTTTATTGTTGGTATGTTCTAATATTGTGGTGTTTTCTACAAATAGTTTTCGAAAATAGGAATGATGATTAGTAAGGTGCTGAGCTATGGTGCTGGTAGGGGATAAATGCATTGTTAACCTCCTCGACAAAGTTGTAGTAGTCAAGGCAATGTATATGTTTTTTTTTCGCTGTTGGGCATTTGAACTCATATACGAGGTTCTCAATATCCAAAACTCTTGTCGAAGAGGAAGAATTATTGGCAATAATTAGGTTAACGGTTTTTAATTTACTGTAGTAAATGATAAGTTTTATTTTTTTTATTAGGATCAGTAGGAAATACGCTTTCATCAATAATATTTTTTAATACTTGTTTATCAATTTTATGATGATGTAGGAACTGGTTACAAGAGAATAATTTTATAAATGTGGAGGATTGGATTTATTAATATTGTCGTGTTTTTTTTCTAAATTGTCTAATTTGTTGGTCAGTAATATAGTTAAGGAAGACATTATTTATTAGAGTTTGATTGATATTGTTGAGTTGATGTTGGAAGAGAGTTGGAGAGGAGAACATTTATTTGGCCTAACTTAAAAGTTTTTATAATGCCTATTTTATATCTGAACGGGCATTCGCTAAGAGAGTTAAAGGTGCATGGGTTTTTATTAGTAGGTTTTTGATACGTACATGTAGAGAATTGATTTTGGTTAGTGTTTATAAGAACTACGAAAAAGAAGATTTTGCTATTGTTAACCTCATACGTGAAATTAAGTACGGGGTTATTTTGGAAGGTAGTTTGTAATTTATTAATTTAATTTTCGTTATTGGTAAGTATTAAGATATCATCTACGTATCTTAGATATATCGGTTGTTTTTGATGAGATTGAATAAGTTAGTTTCTACGTGAGACATGTAAAATATTACTATATGTTACACCTAGCACAGAGCCCTTCGCGACGCCATTTTCCTTTTTACTATAGATGCTCATAGAAAGGAAACTTCAGTAGTACAGGCCAACAGACTTTTAAGCAAGGTGTTGGGTTAATTTTGAGGGGCGGTTATTAGGGTTGTTATACATATCATTATTAATGATTACGTCAGTAGTTTCCTTAACGGGTACGTTAGTAAAAAAGTTTTCAATATCTAAAAAGGCAATTGCACCATGTTCCGGTTTTTTACTTCTTAGAGGTTAAATTAGTTCATTTGTAGATTTAATACGATAAAGGTCAGAAATATATGGTGATATCAAATTGTTGATTATTTTTGACAGCTTTTTGACAGTAAGTGAGTTTATCCTTTTAGTTATATTCCAATGACCAAAAGAAATAATCAATCCATTACCATAACGTTAATTTCTTTATTTTTATCAATTTCCTTGTTTTCCGACTTTAACGAATACTGTATTTTTTCCTTCGTCTTACAGACAAAATTTATATTTATTTTTTCCAAATATTTTAATTTTTTTCATATCTTATGCGCGTTTCACAGCTTAGTCAAGAAAAAATATATAGTTTTTATTTTCATACCGCTGATCATCTCAGAAATTGTTAGTTTAATTTGGAAAAAACATATCAATCCAAAACAGAAGAAAAGACGAGATGAGAAAAGGCTAAGAAAGAGGGTTGATAAAAGCAATTGCAAGTTAAAATGCATGAACAGTTCGCATAGATCTCGACCCCCACCAAAGGCGTTACATACTGTCTGTGAATGACACTATATATATATATATATATATATATATATATATATATATATATATATATATATATATATATATATATATATATATATATATTAAAATAAACATAGTTTAAGTATCCGCCAATTCTTTCAGAACCTCCTATGTTTCTTCTTCAGGGATATACAGAGGAGCAAAGATTAGATCCGCCAATACATAATTATAAAAAATAAAAATAAAAACAAATTACATTTAAAGTTATTCAGACGAGAGAACCCTTTGCGTAAGATGACATCCTGACGTCTACCTCTTGACACTAAAAACGTCGGTCAACCCAAACTATAGGCGAGGCAGGCCCCAAGCGGCCGATCTCTCCTTACTTACATACATGCACACACAGACATACCCACACACACATACACACTTATGCTGCACATACATACACACTTATATATATATATATGTATATATATATATATATGTATATATATACAAACATGAATACAATTACCAACTAGATTGAAATTAACAAAATCTAATTTTTATAAATTGCTAAATATATGTTAGAGTTTTATATATATCAAAATAAACATTATTTTAAAAATAACCCGGCAACTATACTCTACTACAGGGTGAACCCCCAAAAACGGGCCCCAAATCTAATTAGGCCCCGTTTCTTAGTGTTTCGTCCGAATTAAATGAATTTTTGGTCATAACTAGTTTATTATATTCGCAACATCATATCAAAGCACTAGGGTATTTGGCCTTTTTTTCTCCGTTCTACAGCATGTGTTCTAGATGGACTCCTTTTAGCTCCGTGCATTTCTTGAGGCGCTGAACGAAGTTGTCCATGATGTTCTTACAGACTGAATTGGGAATGGCTCTCATCTCCTCCCTGATAGCTTCCTTGAGTTCCGTGATGGTTCTGGGTTTCCTTGCGTACATTCTGTCCTTAAGATAGCCCCAAATGAAATAATCTGGGGGGCTTAGGTCCGGGCTATGGGGGAGCCACTCAAAATTAGTCTTGAGACTGATCACTCGGCCTCCGAAGGTCTCTTTCAGCCAATCTCGGGACAGGTTTGAGGTGTGAGAACTTGCTGTCTTGCTGGAACCAGAACTTTCTCATGAGCGACGGGTATAGGGTCTGAAGCTCACTCTTGAAGGTTTTGAGGACCTCCACATACCGCTCCTTGGTGACTGTCACTGCTGCGCCAGATTCTTCGATGAAGATTGGTCCGATGATGCCTCTGACCGAGATTGCAGCCCACACCGTGCAATTAGGAGAGTGCAGGGCTTGGTGGCTACTTCATTGGGTCTGGAGGACCCCCAGAAGACATTTGTCTTGGAGTTCGCCTTTCCGTCAAAATGGGGTCCAAAAGAGGTTAAGGAAACCTGGTGTCTCCTCGATCTTATCGAGCATCTTGACTGCCATAGCGCTCCTCTGCTTCATGTCTGAGGCTGTAAGGGTCTGCAGCGTCTGTATTCTGTATGGGTAAACCCTGATATTGTTCACCAGCACTCTCCTGCAAGTCTCACGGGAGATACCGAGGGACTGATTTCGCTTACGCACAGACCGTTTCCGACTCTCCTGGAGAGACTCTCTCACACTTTCGACCAGCTCGGCTGTCCGCTTCTTGGGACGTGCCGAGTGGTTTGGACGGTTCTCACTGGCAGCGTTGAAGTTCTCCACCGTCCCATACTTCTCGAAGTGGTCCACCCAGTTCTGAATTCTGCTTTTGGGTGGAGCCTTTTCACATCCGAACTGATGCATGAAACTGTCCTGGGTTTTCTTAAACGAGCCTGCCTTGTAGTAAAATTTAACACAGTGTATTCTTTGTTCCAGCTCCCACTGAGGTATTGGTGTACTCACGGTCGTTGATTCTGCCATGTCCTTTAAGATAAGGGCAATCAGTGAATAAATAAAGGAGATATCACATAAAGTGTACATGGGGCCCGTTTTTTTAGTCACCCTGTATAAACTTAAGTTGATCTAAAGATAATATTATTCTCCTATGTATTTAAAAAATTCGAAATCTAGGTTTTACTATCAACAAGTTATTATTCTAATCTCGGTTATTATGATAAACTACTTAATACTTTATTATTTATAATCATTTTGCGTTATGTTTTAAGGGATTTAAATTTTTTATTTTATCATATTTTTTATTACTCACTATCTTTATAAGCTGCTAAATATAAGTTAGAGTTTTATATATATTAGAATAATCGTTACTTATTAATTAATTAAAAATCTTAATTAATTGCAACCATATTTACCTACGAATTAAGTTGATCTAACAATTATATTATTCCCCTATTAATTTGAGTAATAGATAAGATGTTTTTAATATCGACATGTTATTATTTTTATCTAGTTCTTTATGATAAACTACTTAATACTTTATTATTTGTAATAAATTTGCGTTATGTTTTAAGGGATTTTAATTTTCTATTTTATTTTACTTTAGATTAATTATATTCTCTCTCTGAAGTGATCTTAATTTTTGTGTCTATCTATATTGAGTTGGTCTAACGGACGTTTAATTGGTACCAATTTAAGTTCTTAAATTCTATCATTATGTTCAACCTTTACAGTATCTTTTCCTTCAATATAAAGTCTAAACTTTGTAATTATTAATGTATAGATTTCCTAATAGTTATCTAATAGTTATCCCATCATCCTATTTGATCAGTTACATTACCTATTATATATAATAATAATCCACTAAAATAATCTGAAAACTATATCAATAATACTAATATTAATATCTATACATTTCCAAAATAAAAATAAAAAGGGATTTTGATTAACCTATCTTTATTTTCATGATAATCAAATATATCATTGTTATTAATTATATATTTAACATCTCTACATCAAGTTATCCTATTAATTAGTTAGTTGACCTTATCCTACCTATCCTTGTTAATTAGGATACATTAATTACGCCATACTTTATAGTTTGTAATAATTTAATGTTATGTTCTAAAAGATTATAATTTTTAATTTTTAATTTTTTTAAATTTTTAATTAATAAATTATTTTTAATTTTGTATTTTTTAATTTTTAAAAATGTTTTCAAGTTAGGTTTACATCGTTCTCACACTACTTATCTAGGGTGAAACTTTTTGAAGTGCCTGCAATTATAACCTACCTCATCCCTCTGGTTTAGTAAAGCATTCTTATTAGGAAACAAAATAATGGCCAGCTTTTCATTTAAACACAGAAAACAGGTAGGGTTGTTTAGTGTAGGTATTGATGCCTTTTTTAAAATACTCCATTTCACTACAGGAACTATGCCATTTTTTTAGCGATAAAATATATCTGGATAATGAAGTTCTCTTTCTATCATTGTCTATGTTGTTAAATGAGCATTGATGATTTCTGTACCTATCTTTAAAATTAGTACTTGTACCCCCTATGTAGAATCTTTTAAAATTAGGATCATTCTCTGGGAAAACCGTGCATAGATATACTCCATTTTTATTAAGCATTTTTCTTGTAGCGGGCACTCACTTTTATTTCTACAATTAAATTTATTATCTTGTATGTTACTAACATTGTTTGTATCATTATCTTTTAACATTTGTCTATTGTGACCTTATATTATCTTTTTCCAAATTATGAGTGCAACTATAACTAAGTTTAATTGTGTTTTTGTGAAACATTTTATACAGTGGGTTATTATTTGGAAAATGTCTGTTAACAAGTTGAGAAACCTATGTCGAATCTTGGATTTTACTAGTAGTTTAAATGGGGTGTATTTCAAATAATTTTTCGTTTTCTATTTATCCTACTATTATTTCTATTCCAACTATCTTGATATTCGATAGCCGTGTTAGTATAACCACTATTACTTAGAGAATTATTATAAGCACTACTATTGCTACTGGAAATTTCTTAATTAGAAGAATTATTGCTAATTCTATGTTCTATGGATAGCTGGATGTGTTTAATAACGCTTGGTGGATGGTTTAATTTTGGATTTACGTATATAGGATCATAGTTATTCTTCATATATGGTTTGCATACTCCTTGGTTATGATTAAGGGTAATATCTAAAAAGTTTGTAATTTTGATACCAGCAGTTATTTCAACTTTGAGTCCTAACTTTTTCATAGTTCTGAAGATAACTTTCTTAGTCATTTCAACTTTAGCGCCATTACTATTTCCAATAAGTGCCGGACCACCGTCCCTATATAATCCTATATCCCTAACACTAAACATACCTGTCTCAGTAAGTTTGTATAATATAAATAATTCAATCAGATCAGACATCCCAGCCGAGTCCAATTCCAATTGCAACATCAATATGGATATATGGATATAAAATATATGGATATAAAATATGGATATAAAAATCCATTGTTCCTCATTCTTAACCAATACAGTTTTCCGGCATTTGTATATTATGTCCCTTAATATCTACGTGAGTACTAGCAAAGTATAATGCCTTATAGAATAACTCCTTTGTGATTGAAGGGTAGTAGTCCATGATGTCGAACTGGAAGAAAGTACAATTATCCTTGTTACTAATGCCGTCAACCCAATTTCCGTAACTTGGTGGTTTAATATACTCGTTTCTATCATCATTTATATTCTTGTCCGGTTTGTTTATGTGATAGAAAACTTTTCATCTTATTCGTCTTATAAATAAATTAATGGCTTGCATCAATTCCCTCAAAAATACTTTTTCTTCGGAAGTGCCAATGTTTTTCAATAAACACTGAATCTCTTTACTTGGGAACACTTTTTTAGCAGTTTTTACTTCATACTATTACTGTCCAACATAAGATGCAGTTCAGGTGCACAGGCAGATCTTAATGTATATATTTATGTTTCAAATATATTTTTATGACACCAAGTTGTCCAATAGCTCGATAGTTTAGGACTAGAGTTGTAATTAAAAAAATAATATCATAGAAACCGCATCAAATGTAGAGAACAAATTTTAATACATTCACAAAAATATCAGTTTTTAATTTGCATACAATTGGTTTGGCCTACTACCAAGGTATATGTAATATTCAAACGTATGAGACATTTATTTTTCTTGATAAAGCCATCGCCAGTGTACCTAAAAAAAGAAGGTAACCCTCTAGACAGGAAAAAACTGTGTTGCATTCCGAATTAATTTTATATTTTGTTTCATTATATATTAGTCCTTCACAATTTTTTCTTCAATGGGGTTGTTTGCACCCGTACTCACAAATCGCAGCATCTTCGTACCATGTGCCCTAACTGTCAATCTTGATTGCGTTTTTTGTTTGCCATCGATATAGATTTTTCCTTAAACTACAGACAAATATAATCTATTAACTAACCGTTATTGTGTTTTCCCCTCATCTATGATTTAATCTATCCCTTTTGAGTCGTTGTTCCATACTTCTTATTCAAAGTTCATAATTACGTTGTTCAATAGTAGTCCCGTATACGCTTCCATATATATATATATATATATATATATATATATATATATATATATATATATATATATATATATATATATATATGCTGCAGGCAAGTTTGTGAAAGACCTAGTCATTGCGTTTGTGAACACATTTAAGCTAATTTTGAATTATTTTCACAGATCGCGTAACCAATTTGGGTTACCTATTCAATTTGGTTATCATTCTTTTCAAAATTCTAACAAAATAATACGATTCATTGTGATGCAGGGTGATTCATAAGTCACTTAGCTATTTATTTTTGAAATGTTTGGACATGAACATTCTTAAGCCCAACAGCTTGAAGAGTTCGTTGAACGCAGCTATATGATGTCGATAACATTTGAGCAGCCTGGCGAATTGATGTTGAAGGTTTTGTTTCAAACAAGGTTTGGATTTCTTCTTCTTTTACATCATTACGTTTCGGAGCACCTGGTTTTTGAGCATCTTGGACGCTTCCAGTTTCCTTGAATTTTTTAAAAATTGCGCGCATGGTGTTGTGCGAAGGAGGCTTTCTGTTCACATCATGTTTCCATTGCCTTTCAGCAAGTGTGGGAGATTCATAAAATTTGGCCATATGAATAACAATAAAAATTTGCTCTTCAATTGTAAATGACATACTGCCTGAAAAAAAAGCACATATGATGATTTACAAAAATTTAAATAAATAAAAATAAATATATATAGAAACAAATATATAAACGAACAAATTTAAAATAACAAATAGCAGTAATTAGAGAGTAAGATAACAATTATCAAAAGTGCATAGTATGTTTGTGCTTCATATGGTAATCATTTTAAATAGCTAAGTGACTTATGAATCACCCTGGTTTCAAATGCGACCCATAATGCATTGACTGTTTTTGACAACTAATATACGCAAAAATATTTGAATTATTATTATTATTATTATTATTATTATTATTATTATTATTATTATTATTATTATTATTATTATTATTATTCATAGTTCTCACACAAGTCATTATCAGTAATTAATCACTGATAATAACCGAGGGTGTTCCTTGGAGTCTGAATGACGATCAGACTCCTCAGCTTTCCAGTATTCTTCACCTTTTTCGATAACTATTGCAAATAACTTTGCGTTATCGAAACAGCCGTTTACCATTGAGTTTTTACTATCAACGACCATTTGTCTTCGCTGGGGTTTGGGTGGCAATTAAGCCTTACCAAGCTCCCAGTACTCGCCGCACTCTACCAGTTAAAGTCTGGTAGTGCTGTTCCTTCTCGGTCTTTCCAACCTGCTTGACACTTCACAGTTATTTGGTGTGGTATCAGTCGAGATTGATGCGCTTTTTTTTGGGGGGGGGGGGCACAATTTATAATATTTCTAGCAGTTTCAGTTCCATTAGTTTCATGTGGTGTTCCTTCCATGTTTTTGTTTTATTTCTGTTGCAATTTATATGTGTCTGGTTTGTGCTCGTAGTTTATATGGGTTGGTTTCCGCATTCGAAGATTTTCCGTAAGATTTCAGTTGTTTTCATCATTGTTGTTTATTGTATGTTCTCAGTGTTCCCTTTGATTCCAATTTCTCGTAGTCCTTTTTCTAGTTTTTTCGGGACTGTTGCTAGTTCTCCTACGATTATTGGTATTATATTGACTTTCTTCATGTTCCATATTCGTTTTATTTCTATGGCAAGTTCCGTGTATTTGTTTCGTTTTTCTGTCTTTTTAATTTTCACCCTGTGGGCTGCTGGAACGACAAAATCTACAATTACACAGTTTCTTTACTTCTTATTAACTATTGTGACGTCCGGTCTCCTTGCTTGAATGAGTTTATCTGTTTGTACCTCCATGTCCCAGAAGATTTCGTGATTTTCCTTTTCCAGTACTGTCTCCGGTTTGTGTCTGTACCATTTGTCGGCATGTTCAAAATGCAGTCGTTTTCATGATTTCCAGTATACTGCTTTCTCCATACAGTCGTCCCTGTTATTGCATTATTTTTGAAATAGTTTGCTGCATCCACTTATTAAGTTGTTACCTGTTTCGTCTCTTTGTCCACAGAGTCAACATTTACAGTTTCCCTGGGTTTTATCTATTTTAGCTTTAATGTAGTTAGTTCTAGTCGCATTGTTTTCGCAGCTCTCCGTAGCGATTCGGTTTCTCTCTTAAAGTGTCCTTTTTTTAGCCATGTCGAGGTGTTTTTATGATTCTCTTATTTTGTCATTCTTATGAATCGTCAAGGTAGCTGTTTCTCTTCCCACTTTTCTTGTCTTTTTGTGTCTGGTTCGCTGTTTCCTGTATTATGCATTTTGACGGTGTCTTTTGCTGCGGTGACCAGTCTTTTTGTGTTCTGGATTATGTATTTTTGTGTCGAAGACAGTGTTCTATACTTACTATTCATCTCCCTCTTCGCCCTTTTCACATAGAGTCGGTCAGTATCATCTTTCAGGTGTAGTACATTGTGCATTGTCATTAGTTTTCTCGTCTTCTAGTCAAGCTGCCTGGGTTCTTCTTTGGGCAGACTATGAATGGTCCAGAATATCTTGATAGTAATAGTACACAAGTGTGTATTTCTTTAATTATATTTCTACTATTTATTTTCGTTTCTACAGGTTTCCTAGTTTTTCTTCGGTATTTTTTTCTAATCTTCTCTATCATTTCTGTAGATTTTATGGTGTCTGCTTCCAGAACTCCTAAATATTTATAGCTAACGCCCTCATTTCCTCTTGATTGGGCAGTTCCATGCCCTCCGCTGTCTCCAGTTTTCTATTTTTCATCTCGGGCAGTGCACACTTTTCCATTCCGAACTCCATTTGAATGTCCTGGCTGACAATTCTGGTCGTGTTTATAAGCTTTTCCAGTTCCTTTTTGCAAATAGCTGCAGGTCGTCCATACACATGAGGTGGTTTATTCTTTGTTCTGTGTCTGTAAACTATTATCCGACATCACACCCAAAGTATGTAGTTGAGTGGTACCATGGCTATGATAAACATCATTGGTGATAAATAGTTTCCTTGGAAAGTTGCCTCTCTGTATTCTTATCTAAGTCAGGTGTTGTCCTCCAGCTGTCAGTTCTATTCACTATTGCTTTCTTAATAATATTAATAATCCTGTCGGATAACTTGAACATTGAAGCATTTACTTAACTGTTTTAAGTGGCGCCTCTGCTTGACTAGGAATTTACACTTAACTTTTTTTTTTAAACTTGAACTATTTTTTGATTTAAATTTCTTCCAGTTATTTTCCATTCATATGCAATTCCAATAAAAAATAAATAAAAACACAATAATAAACAACAAAGTCGCCCCATGTTTGGAATGAAATTGCAATAGAATTGATACTTTCAAGACTTTCAAGGAAGGAATTCAAACGAGATCGACTTTCTTGTTTAGAATTTTTAGCATATATTTACAAGTCTCGCCGTTTTAAACTCTGTTGGGTACTGTCTTAAGTGGCGCCTCTTCTCAACTAGAAATAACATTTAATTTTTTTTTTAAAACCTTAATTTGTTTTATTTATTTTACATTGTTTTCCAGTTATTTTCCATTAATTTGCAATTTCAATAAAAAAACAAAAAACAAATAAAAATACAATAACAAATTAGAAAGCCGCCACTTTTTTGGAATGAACTTGTCATAGAATGGATACTTCTAGGACGAAATTCAAACACGATCGACGACTACTACTACTACTATTATTATTATTATTATTATTATTATTATTATTATTATTATTATTATTATTATTATTATTATTATTATTATTATTATTATTATTGCTATTATTATTATTATTATTATCATCATCATCATCATCATCATCATCATCATCATCATCATCATCATCATCATCATCATCATCATCATCATCATCATCATCATCATCATCATCATCATCATCATCATCATCATCATCATTAGTAGTAGTAGTAGTAGTAGTAATAGTAGTAGTAGTAGTACTACTACTACTAAAAATTATTATCATATACTTTCTTTGGGAATGCTTGTGTCATGTTTTGCCCTGGCTTCTTTCCTCAAATTCATTTATTTCTTCGTCGGGATCGGGCCGTCGTTTTGTTGCTTTTTCTAATCTTCTTGTTGTCAGCTTCTATCTCGACGTTGTGTTCCCTCGCGTTCCGAGTCGTCTATTATTAGAACAGGTTATACGTATAACTTCGGTAAGTTATAGTAAGAAGAATAAAAAGAAGACACATTTAGAAATAGAGGTTTAATATCGCATTTTGCGTAATGCCCCTCACTGACGATTTCTAATATGCATTTTCTTTCCTTTTCTTTTGGTTTGAATTTTATAATCAATGCGTAATTAATTCTCTCTTTGTTTGAGCTCCTCTTTCTTAAGTATTCATTTTAATTTTTGTTATCTGAATTTGAGTATCACTGCGTCACTCATACTCTACTGGTCTGAGCTCTTCTCAATCGTTTAGTTGAGTTTGCTATATTATCTGACAGCTTTTTGAACTTATTTGTCGTGTCAACCCCCCCAAAACAATATTTTGTTGTTTGGGGATTTTAAGAGCGACTTATTCTGTTCTCAGCTCTATCAATTGTTGGCCGTTGATGACCTCAACCTTTCAAATATTTCGCCGGTGTCAGATCCCCCTGAAAACACTCTTTGATCCCCCCCCCCCGTCTATCACACACGAAGGATGTTTGTAATCGCACTCATTTACCTGTGCTCAAATCTATACTAGTTAAACCTACACACCTATTACCTAACATTTGGCGAAATATCTGAAAGTGATCAGAAAATGAAAATAAAAATACTGAAATATCAATCATTAATGTTCTTTATTCCATCGATGGAAAAAGCAGTACCCGTGAGAGCACATCAAAAGCTAATAAAAAAGACCACAAAGTTCCTTGTTGGTTTTATACAAGTAAACCTGTTTAAATGATGGTTTGCCTAGATATAATTTGGTAACATTCTAACTGAAATTTGCAATTAACAAAATATCAGTTCGCGTTGTATTTCTAATCTTTAAAAACCTTATATGATGCCATAAATATACTTGCCCCCGTAAACAATATCATTGGAGGGATCTTTGATATTAGAACCGGTTGGGTAACCATAGAAAGTAGGGTTCAGCAGCGTTCTGGAAAAATACCAAATTGACACAAAGCCACCACACAAAAAAATTATGATTTTGTAAATTGTATTTTGTGGTGTATATTTTTCATTTGTTCCCACTTGAAAAAATTTTTTCGATTCAAAACCCAACTTCTAGGTGCTATCATTTATCTATTTAAGGGGAATATAGACGTGTGCAACGTGTTGTCCTTTATGATTAGACGACATGTACACATGGCGGATGAGATTTACAAATATCTCACATAACATTTCATGATAAAATTCGTATTCTTTATAAAATATATAATTTACTAGCGGAACCCGTCGCCCGGCGTTGCACGGGAGAAATGGCCTATAGTTCTTTCTCCAGCCCCACCCCCTATACCGTGTTGGCGAATGTTGCAAATTTAAAAAAAAAAAGTGGCAGAGTCGAATGGGATCGAACGCCGAAACTGTCGATCATTAAACCTCCTTTCTTACCCACAACGCCACGCTTACGATTTAAAAATAAGTGTGTAAATAGGCTAATAACGCTATGGGTGTTTATTGATATGCGTGTTATGTTAACATTTACATTCAGCCGACCAAATGGAAACTTCAACAATAACGCGGTGTAGGTAATTTTTTGATGAAGTAAATTCATTTGGGCAATGTTTCTATAATATGCGTGTTTAAGGTGTATGTGTTTGAAAATGTAAATGTATCCGCGTCTACCAGTATCTTAGTGCTTAATGAATTTAGGAAGTCGATTCGATCAAGAAATGTTATCCGCCATATTGAATCATTAAATGTTGCAGGAACTGTGTTCGTTAATTTCATTCGCTTAATTCCGGAATGAATATAAATGTAGAAGGTAGAATTAGATAGAACGTAATCTGATATTCGCGAATAATCATCGTAGTGTAAGGGAGCGGTTGTTAAGTATTTGCGTATTGCTTAATATTATGTAGTTAAATAATGCCAGACAAATACGAAATAACAATGGGTGCTTTATGAAAATTATACTGTGTTTAGTAGTTCCCGGTGTCGATGAGTGTAGTCACAGTACAGAATTGTTAGGGAGAAAAGTTTTTACTACCACCTATATGGAGTTGGTATTTCGGAGAGTCGTGGCGGCCGGGCCGAATGTAATATTCAGTGTAAGTTTGGAAAGAAGAATAACAGATATACTAAAACACGCTCGAGTGAATAAGTGCAATGTAATTGTGAGTTCAGTAGACCGTGATGCATGTGGTTATTTTCCTATTCTCCGAGAAGGTGCAGGGGAAAAAACGTCTCTACTTTATATATTAGAGAAGAAGAGAAAAGAAGAAGATTATTCGTCACGTAGACACATGGCTGAGACGAATAGGACGTTGGTTACAGTGTCTAGGTTAAATCCTGAGCCCAGGCAGCAAGAGTATTTAACATATTAGCTGAATGATTCGCAATCCTTGTGTAGCACGATGGGACGGAATACGTTTAAATTAGTCAGAAAGCTTACTGCAAGATTCGAAACTAAAATTTAAAAAGACGAATCGTCTGGTATAAAATAAAATATCCGGGGGGGGGGCAAGGAAAATGTGAACATTTACGTCAATCGTTATGCAAGCAAGAGGAATCGATATAGATAAATAGACAGAGAGAGTTTTAAACCGTCACTAAATATATTTCAAATGCCTTTATCTCGTGTGACTAAAGTTGCCAAATCTCCACCTGCTTTCACAAACCCAGAGTCAAGCCTTGTAAATCACACTCACTATCATTCTATGCCTACATTCCAAAAACTTAATCATCATTTACAATAATTTACAATTTTCGAACTGGTTTACTTTGTCTTGGTAGATAGTATCAAGACGTTTATACCGAGACAAAAAGGCCGTTAGTTAAAGTTTGCAGATCACCACGAGGTTTTAAGTGCAATCCTGAACAAAGGTAGCAAGACGATTTAACATATTAACTAAAAGAATCTCACAATGCCTAAACAATAGAATAATAATTGCGTTTCCCCATGACCCTAATAAAGGGTCAAATTCAAATCTCCATGACATTCCCGATGTTGACTTAAGGTGCCTGTGTCATAAAGGTGTAATGTCTGTTTCTGTCTTGGGTCGGAGGGGGTATCTTTCTTGAGTGAACCATTTTTTTCATTTTTCCCATACAGCGTGCTCATTTTGGTGAGAGCTGAATATCCCCCACATAAAAAACGACTTTTATGCCTAACTCTGTCCTCGTAGGGAAGAAGTAGATAGAGGTTATATATATATATATATATATATATATATATATATATATATATATATATATAAACCGGATGGAAAAACGTTTGAAACGTTCTCAAATCAATAAACAAGTTGCGGAAACTAGTCGGAAAATTATAAACATCTAAACTATCTGTGACTTTTTTACTAATGAGTCACCGCTTATCAAAACCCAGAGGCCACTCGAAGATAAGGGTTAATGAGTTTGTGTTAGGACACCTAACGAAAAGGAATTATCTCCTTTGAACCATTTCGGGAGTTAAGAGTTATCGCCATGTGAAATGGGAGGATGCCCGGAGGGAAAGTAAACACAGATCACGGCTTCAGACTGTTAATATGTCAATCGCGCCCAGCAGCAAATTAATTCATTAATTCATTCTGTGTTCAGTTTTAGTAAATCTGTTAAACGTTTCTCTTGATAGTACATCCATTTTATATACAAGTTATTATTTATTATAGCCTAAATTACGAGGTTATAAAAGTTTATCAGGTGGATGGTGAGACAACACCGTGGTCATTGACAACGATGGAAACAACTGAGATGAATTTTATTGAAGAGGACAGCTCAAAAAGAATTTGTTTACATTGGACTTGAATATGACCATGTTGTAGTCAGCTGGTAAGTAGGCCCGCTGTATTGTGTTAGCAACATCTCTTCCGTGAGAAAGTGGTTGCAGTGAAGGGAATTTTGAAGTCGATTTTGTATTCTGTCAAGGTAGGGAAGGCTGCTCCATCTTAGGACGTATTTGACTCTTATACAGGTAAAGGATTGCGTCAGGCGTGAGATACCTTTTGAAGCGATTAAATGATCACACCATTTTTCCAGCGACCTTATTAACAGATTGGATGCAAGTGTTCCATTTCAAGTCTGACGTGTAGGTCAGTCCCAGAAGCTTCGTATTTGATATATGTATATATCTATTATTATACTAAAGCTGAGTTAATCAACGTTTCTTTCCTTAAAGTTTTTTCACTATATATCTTAATCAATGAATATACATATTAAAACATCCCTCGGTTTTGAGATTGAGTTATATTTTTTTTTAACTTACCTTGTAATTGTTCTAATTAGCCTCAATGTGCAATTAACTTATCAAGTCACACCTCTCTTACCAAATTTCTATCTATCACTTTTATTCTTTTCTCATGTTGGTTGATGCCCGCTCTTATTTTATGCAGTGTCTATCACTCTCTTTTTAGTCTCTCTCACCCCGTCTCTCTTTCTCTGTTTATTAAAAATTAAAAGTAATAAAGAAAGGAAATGATGAAAAAGATTGGAATAGTCCATATAAGGAAACATGTATCCTAAGAGGTAGTAATATTATAATAACCCGTAGTTGTAGCTAGGAGGAACAAAAGATAGGGGGAGAAATAGCGAGCAGAATGAGATTAACTTTGGATTTTGTCTTTTTTTATTTTAGATATTTAACTTTGCACACTCACTTTTTCTTGTATTTAAAAAAAGAATTAACCCGAGCTCAATGGGTGACTAAACAGGTCACACTTTTTTTTTCTATTATTAATAACAGATTAAAGCAGACTAAATCGTAGTTATTTATTGTTAGATTTCGATATTCTAAAGTTATTTTGTAAGCCTTTAAACTGGCGGATTTGAATTAATATATGATTTGAATTAAAGTTTAAAGACAAAAACGTCCACGATTATTGTTTCATCGGTGCAGCTAAGACGGAGCAGCTTATTGATTTTCTCATGCGGCCATATTGGCCTAAAGTAGAGAATGTGGTCGATAAATGTCAAAACAGGGATTGGCCTGATCAATTACACACGTGTCTGCACGGAGAAGAATTTCTTTCTCTAACCTGTTAAGATTAATTGTTTCCGGTAACGATATTATATCCTGTTGAACTTTGGCTGAAAAATGCGTGGATGCAAACACACACAATTGACATTGCTGTCTAATACAGATTTAATCCAATAATAATAATAATAATAATAATAATAATAATAATAATAATAATAATAATAATAATAATAATAATAATAATGATAACTAGCGGGACCCGTGTAAATTACACGAAATGATGCTTTCAATACTAATTATCTTGTTCCTAACCTATACATGTTTGAATAAAATATCATAAGATTTGGTTTTAAAAATAAACAATACATGAAACAATTTACAAAACTTCTTTATATACAATATTTCTATTGAAGGTAGTTCCTCTTCTCTGGCCATGAGTAGAATTATTCTGAGGACAAATTTTCACTCTTACACTGTTCACAGACCTTGCTCTTGAGAAGGCTACATAAAGTTGTCGATGAGTAAAGCAAAGTGATGGTAGGTAGATCCCAACCTTATCGAAAGTTTGTCCTTGAGCTTTATTAATGGTCATTGAATATGATAGGCGGATGGGAAATTGAGTCCTGTGCAAAACAAATGGAATATTTGCATCACTGGGATTAAGTTTAATTCTTGGAATTAAAACTCGCTCCTGAGCATGACATCCACTTATGATTGAAGCTAGAATACTGTGGTTATGAAGCTCCAATACTTCTAAACGCGTTCCATTACATAGTCCTTGCGTTATTGACAGGTTTCGAAGCAGCATAATAATAGATCCAACTTTAAGATTGAGACGATGAGGAGGCATTCCCGAAGGCGTAAGTGAATTTATGAATTCCATTGGATAATTATTGGCTTCCATTTCATTGTCTGATGATACTGAATCTATACTTAGATATGTTTTGCTCTCAGTTGGTAGTATACTTAGAATATCTTCATTAATATCCAAGCAATCTGCATTTTTTGGTGACAAAATAACCCTATTTTTCATTTCGTCTTGGGTGCAATTATCGAATATGTCTGATACTAAAGAGTCATTGCATACACATTGTTCTGGGATATCGATAGTATCATCAGAAACGTTATCAAGTGAACTCTGCACTCGACTATTTCCGATTTGTAAGAGCCACTGTGAGAAAACTTGTTGCAGCATGATTAGCATGTGACAATGCGGGAGACCTCTTTTCTGAAATTCAATTACATGTATCGCAGCAATAGGTACCCCAAGTACATGTCTGTCCTTTATGTCAATCATTAAATCATTAAGATGTTGTTTGAAAACTCGTGCCAATAAATCTGGTCTGTTCTGTGCTGTTTCATGAGGCTGTAAGTTTTCAGTTACTTCTCGACATTTTGGATTGCAAGTATATGTTATAAATAAATCAGGCCTTCCATACTTGCAAACTATTGCCATTGCATCTTGGTAGCATTGTTGCATATTTCGTGGGCTCCCTGTGAAGGATGATGGCAAAATGACAGGTACTCCAGGATCTTCATTTTCATTATTTCTTGCAAGGTGATCCATCAAAGCTGAATACATTGCAACTCTTAGTTGTGCTTGATTTTCTCTATGAATTTCAAACGACAACCTTCTACTTTAACGTAACCATCGACTATATATTGTTGAAATAGTTTTCCACCACTGTGTATTGGACTGAAGTCACGTCTTATAGATAGACGATATGCATAAAATTCCTGCATAGTCACCTTGTTAAGGAATCTAGTTTGCCTATTTGCTACATGAGGAATGTTTATATGCCATCCGAATTCACCATGAGGAAAGAGAAAAACGCCAAAATGAAAAACAAAAAATAGTTTTAAGTTTTAAGCAACACAAAAAGTAGTTTTTAACCAGGTGATAAAAAAAAATAAATGCAAAAAATAAATAATAAAATTGTATTTATTGCCAATTGGCAATAAATACAATTTTTATTGGTAAATGTTTGATAAAAATAAATTAAAAAATTTTTTAAAAAATTTATTTACACTGTATTGTGTTCGTTTTTTTGTTATTTGCAATGTTTCTTGAAAATAAAACTGAAAAAGTTTACGAAGTTATCGTCTGCCACACTGACCCTAACTCTAACGACGGCGTCAAAGTTAGCGCGGGTCCTAATGTAACAAAGCACCCTCTATTTGTTAGTAAGTTGCTTTATTATGACCCCCCTCCTTCTGGATAAGAGTGAAATAATTTGTTGTTCGTGTACGATGGACATTGCACATATCTACTAGAAAAGGTTGATATGCCATCCGTTCAAAAAAAAAAAAATAATAATACTGGCCCTCTCTACAACCAAAATAAAGGAAGTAAATTGT
>OY744518.1:178606886-178609386 GCA_963556195.1 Sepiola atlantica
TATTATTATTATTATTATTATTATTATTATTATTATTATTATTATTATTATTATTATTATTATTATTATTATTATTATTATTATTATTATTATTATTATTATTATTATTATTATTATTATTATTATTATTATTATTATTATTATTATTATTATTATTATTATTATTATTATTATTATTATTATTATTATTATTATTATTATTATTATTATTATTATTATTATTATTATTATTATTATTATTATTATTATTATTATTATTATTATTATTATTATTATTATTATTATTATTATTATTATTATTATTATTATTATTATTATTATTATTATTATTATTATTATTATTATTATTATTATTATTATTATTATTATTATTATTATTATTATTATTATTATTATTATTATTATTATTATTATTATTATTATTATTATTATTATTATTATTATTATTATTATTATTATTATTATTATTATTATTATTATTATTATTATTATTATTATTATTATTATTATTATTATTATTATTATTATTATTATTATTATTATTATTATTATTATTATTATTATTATTATTATTATTATTATTATTATTATTATTATTATTATTATTATTATTATTATTATTATTATTATTATTATTATTATTATTATTATTATTATTATTATTATTATTATTATTATTATTATTATTATTATTATTATTATTATTATTATTATTATTATTATTATTATTATTATTATTATTATTATTATTATTATTATTATTATTATTATTATTATTATTATTATTATTATTATTATTATTATTATTATTATTATTATTATTATTATTATTATTATTATTATTATTATTATTATTATTATTATTATTATTATTATTATTATTATTATTATTATTATTATTATTATTATTATTATTATTATTATTATTATTATTATTATTATTATTATTATTATTATTATTATTATTATTATTATTATTATTATTATTATTATTATTATTATTATTATTATTATTATTATTATTATTATTATTATTATTATTATTATTATTATTATTATTATTATTATTATTATTATTATTATTATTATTATTATTATTATTATTATTATTATTATTATTATTATTATTATTATTATTATTATTATTATTATTATTATTATTATTATTATTATTATTATTATTATTATTATTATTATTATTATTATTATTATTATTATTATTATTATTATTATTATTATTATTATTATTATTATTATTATTATTATTATTATTATTATTATTATTATTATTATTATTATTATTATTATTATTATTATTATTATTATTATTATTATTATTATTATTATTATTATTATTATTATTATTATTATTATTATTATTATTATTATTATTATTATTATTATTATTATTATTATTATTATTATTATTATTATTATTATTATTATTATTATTATTATTATTATTATTATTATTATTATTATTATTATTATTATTATTATTATTATTATTATTATTATTATTATTATTATTATTATTATTATTATTATTATTATTATTATTATTATTATTATTATTATTATTATTATTATTATTATTATTATTATTATTATTATTATTATTATTATTATTATTATTATTATTATTATTATTATTATTATTATTATTATTATTATTATTATTATTATTATTATTATTATTATTATTATTATTATTATTATTATTATTATTATTATTATTATTATTATTATTATTATTATTATTATTATTATTATTATTATTATTATTATTATTATTATTATTATTATTATTATTATTATTATTATTATTATTATTATTATTATTATTATTATTATTATTATTATTATTATTATTATTATTATTATTATTATTATTATTATTATTATTATTATTATTATTATTATTATTATTATTATTATTATTATTATTATTATTATTATGAGTCTGAGTGACAACAAGTCTCCTCATACTTCCAGTATGCTCCACCTCTTTTCGTTCATCACCGCTGATGACCTTGCGGTATCGCAACAGTCACCTACCACCGATTTCACGGTGATAAGGGCCATTGGTCTCCTCTGGGGCCCGGGTGGCAACAAGCCTCCCCACGGTCCCAGAGCTGTCCGCGCTCTTCCAGTGGAGGTCTGGTTTGCGCTTTCCCTCCTCGACCCTCTGTCCATAATTTTCGTAGTGTCAGCCTATGCTTGCGCCGATCTCTCGCGGTTATTATTATTATTATTATTATTATTATTATTATTATTATTATTATTATTATTATTATTATTATTATTATTATTATTATTTGTATCCACTAGGAGTTCTCACGCAAGTCATCATCAGTGATTGCTCACTGATAATAACCGGTTGTGTATCCTGGAGACTGAGTGACAACAAGATTCTGAAGATTTACAGTAATCTCCACCTCTTTTGATAACCATTGCAAATGACTTTGCGGTATCGCAACAGCTGCTGCCAATTGATTTC
>OY744518.1:178614386-178624386 GCA_963556195.1 Sepiola atlantica
ACAACGAATAATTAAAATAAAAATAATATTTACTTTACCACAACGTTAAATACGTTATGCTTTTACAGAATACGCACCAAACTAAACGTTCTTTTGTCCAATTAAACCTAAAGCTAAGTTTAGGATATTAAAAAATATAACAGTTTGGTTCGTATTGTATAGAAGTATCTATAAATTTACTAATATGGTTTTGTTTTTAAATTTAAAAAATCGGATCAGTCTGTGTATGGAGAGGGTTATTCAAAGAGCGCACGAATAAAAACAAGCACACAAACTTTTCAGATACATAAAATGAAAAAAACTGTCAAAATATAAAAAGAACCAATTAAAACCAAAAATACCAAATGTTTTTTCTTTTGTGTGTATTTTTTATAATTTATCAAATAGCGTACGGTTTATTTCATGAGAACATATGCCTTATTTCCGGCATGAATAACTTATTCATCTCACCAAAAATGGATACTCACGATTTGGACAAGAATAAACGTCTTGAAAGATTTCTCATTAACTGACCGAGGATAGAAAATATCAAATATAGTATCAGAACAGATGTACACTTTAACGTGAATTCTATTTTGAAAACTACAAAAAAATAAAAATAAACCGATTTTTTTTTTAATCCAGAGCAGAGTTAGACAAAGGGTCGGTTTTTAATGTGGAGAAAAACCATCAACGTTAATTCGATTTTGAAAAGTAACAAGATAAAAATAAAAATGATCCGTAAAAGAAAAAAGTATTGTTACGTCGGGCAATATTCAGGGGGGGGGAGGTGCACATAAAAATAATTTGATTGTGATTAGTGGCGGCCAATGACAAGCATAAAAAGTGCTGCCGTTGTAATAGTTATTTTTTTTAAAGTTAAATCATTTTTTTATATCCCCCGGGCAACGCCTGGACACGGGCGGTGATAGTATATTTATAAAGTTAAAAGTGATATAACTCAAAACAATATTTCAATCTGACGTCCTAATTTAATTCGCTTATAACCTGGCTCGTCAGGACTGAATACTGACTAAACAAATCAATATAAGTGGATATGCGTAACATTTGGGGTCGAGTAGGGATATCTTGGAACCGTTGGAATTTAATGTCTCTCTCTCTCTCTCTCTCTCTCTCTCTCTCTCTCTATATATATATATATATATATATATATATATATATATATTTAGTTGATGTTTTTATTCTAATTTGCTACATAATATATTGTGTTTCGTTAACGCTTGAAATAAGCGTCAAACTCATCAGGCATTTGTGGAATCAACGTGCTCAAATGTCTATATATTGGAATAAAAACATCAACTAAATATATTTTGCTCTGAATTTTCATTGAGCACTCTCATGAACTCGGTTTCAACTTCCTTCGGATTTATACCCCTTTTATATTTGTAACAAGTAAATTATATATATATATATATATATATATATATATATATATATATATATATATATATATATATATATGAAGATAAAGTCGGAGATATATCATAAAATAAAATGCAGTGAAAGACAGGATGTGTGAAAAAGACAAACGAAAAAACAAATTAAATACAGGAATAAATCATCAAGAAACGAGATATTTTACCGGTTTCGTTCAAATCAACGAACATCTTCAGAAAACATGAAACTTTTAAATTTTACAGTTATCGAATAAGTTAAAAATATTCACTTTTTCTGAAGACGTTCGTTGATCCGAACGAAACCGGTAAAATCTCTGTTTTTTGGATGATTTATTCTTCTATTTAATTTGTTTTTCCGTTTGTCTTTTTCACATACACACACACACACATATATATATATATATATATATATATATATATATATATATATATATATATATATATATATATATATATATATGATGTTGCTTATTTTGTTTTACTTGTGTCTATAATTAATGTCAAACGTATGTATACTTATTTTGGGATTGTACAGTTTTTTTAACATAAATCGAAAGTTAGATCAATATGGGTTTATCTCAACAATGATCACGACTTCTGCTTGATTTAAAGCAAAAGTAATAAATGGATCTTTAGATATTAGCGAAAAGTTGAAATTGTTCCTTCCTTTCCCTTCAGGCACGATAGAGTTTCTTTTGCCTGGTCGTCACCAGTACCCATTTCGTGTAAATAACAATTGGGCATAATCTTTTAATATCTGTGGCAAAAATGAATCTTTAGATATTTACAAAGATCTGCGATTTTTACCAATTTGAGATGCTTTATCTTTGAATAGTATATCTGTAAATGGGTCGCCCTGTATTTTACTATTTTGAATGGTGAACACGTAAATGGGTCTTCCGGTATTAGGAGTTTTTTACAAAATTACTTAATAAGCAATTTGAATTTGAGCAGAATCTCTTTTTCTATTACTAATTTCGAAGGGTCTTCATATATATATATATATATATATATATATATATTCTTTTGTAGATTGTAGGGAAGGGCATTTTTCTTTAGGGTTTCATAATAAGTGTCATTAGCTCAAATTCAAGTCTAATGTAGTAATTACCCATCCATGTGCAATGTATTAGCAACCATATATTCTAAATCTACAATTCACACTTAAAACAATTATCACTATAAAATTTAGTTCATTGCTTTTAGTAAATAATCGTAAAAATGTTAACTATTTTAAGATAGCAACAGTAGTAGTGTGTGGTCATTGTCTGATTCTGCGCTATTAGATAAAAGTGAGCGTAAATCTAAGGGACCAAACAAAATATAGATTTCTTCACATGCTACATTTGAACCTTTATTCATCTCAATGAACAAATGCGAAAGTTTACATTCTTATATTACCATCAACACCGGTTACTGTTACTTAAATCAATAACACAATATAATATGTATACATATAGTACAGACCAATAACCAAAAGGCAGCTATATTAATGTCTAATTTGCATAACTATTTTAAACAGTTCATAATACATTTATTTTTGTTAATATCCATTTGTAATATTCATTGTAATTTTATTGTTCTATGTTTATATATATATATATATATATATATATATATATATATATATATATATATATATATATATATATATGCAATAGTTTTGTCGAAATTAACAGCTATTACTTAACGTGATTTAAAATGATATATTGCTGAAACTTTTCTTAAAATATTTGTTATTAAATTTTCAAGGGGTAATTTAAATCAAACTAACATCCATGGCTAGAAAGAAAAATTTCTTGTTAAGTTTAAATGCTAACGAATTCATTGAGATTAGATCATTTTCTGAATTTTAAAAAATAATTTTTCAATCGGGTGTAATTTTAGTATACATATATGACACGTCAAAAAGGGGAACATTCTTATATTTCATGGTTATACAAAAGGCAAAAATGTTTTCCAAATAAATTTATATATATATATATATATATATATATATATATATATATATATGTATAGAACATCAGCTCCTTGCTCTGAACTTTTGATGTTCTAATAAATATTGTACATTTATAATTTGTTATGATCATCTTTCATCTCTAGAATTGATTGCTCTATTCAATATATTGAGCTTTATATTATCACGATAGATTATTATTAAACGATAATTCAATTATCTTTAATTTAATTCAACATTTAAATATGATATATATATATATATAATGTATATATATATATATATATATATATATATATATATATATATATATATATATATATATATATATATATGAAAGAAAGAAAGGTAAAGATACAACTACAGTAGGCCTGGAATTGTTACACGTCATCTGAGTCGTGTATAATCCATTATAAACACCACAAATGTCTCTCCTTCTAGTTGTTATCGCCGTCACATGAATTTACACGAACACACGAGGCTTCTTTTGAATAGCGGAGTTATTAGTTTTAATATAGAGTGATGAAATGGTTACAGGGATCAGATAAATATATACATTAAGAGCGATTTCTTTCTGTGTTAGAGAGAGAGAGAAAGGCAGAATGTGAAAGAGATGGCCTTGGCCGATAGGCTATGATAGCTCACATTGTTTACACCCCCTCTCATTGCGTTCTTGGTTGGCGAGCAGACTTTTCGTGACTGCTTTGCTTGAGTGTTTGACAAAAAGTAACCAAAATCACCTTTCCAAAATCAACCTCCGCTTACCTGTTGTTATATTCTGACTCCTGATCCGTCAATCATTATCTCCACTCGAACTGAGGGCGTCGATTATATAACACAATTAACATAGGTATCGTATGTTGCAAACATAATCTATGGCCTTATTTAAGTTGCACGCACTCAATGATGATTTTCAAACCTTAAAATAGATTGCTCTTTGTTCACATTTTCACATCACTGAACAGGAACAAAAATGTTATCAGTGTCATCGAATATGATATGCATGCAAAAAAAGTTGAGAAGAAACTCGAAGTCACTAAGTTCTAATTTTATGACTATCATCATTATATATCACAAGTTCTACACGTGCCCCGTTAAGCCACAACAATTAATACTATTTATTTTACTTTGATTTCATTCGAAAACTCATAAATTGTGACATATCTTTTAAGACATTCTTCTTACATAATTAAAAGTAATAAGTCTTTTTACTTCTATATAATCTATTATTATATGAAAACGTTATGGTGGTTTTGGAGTTTGTTCGAACGCAAATAAAAAAAACATGTGATTGGTGGACAAAAAAAAGAATAGGCAGAGTACAAATTACTAAGGTGGTAGTTTTACAATGCCAATGCCTGAGTTCGAATCTCACGTAAGTCTAAACGGATTTTTAACTAGATACGTGTTTTATACATTTTAAGAAATAAACATAATATTAAGGTATAACATTTAAAAAACATTACATACTATTTTTTAAACTAAGTGACCTTTTATTTGATGATCCGCAAAAAGTATGAATAAAAGGTATTCGGAATTAGTTCAAAGCGAATTACTTTTGCTTAAAAACATCATTTCTAATCTTTTTTTCAATAAAACAATAAGTATAATATATTCATCGTAGTTACTTAATCTTTAATGAAAATACAAAGTAGCGTATTTATTCCAATGAAATTTCACAAATATCTTTCTGCGTACTAGCTATAAAGCAGTAGAAGCTAGGTAAAATGGAAATTGATATACCCAGGATCTGTATCAACACTGCTCAAAGAGCGGGTATACACGAGTCGTCGTCGTCGTCGTCGTCGTCGTCGTCGTCGTCGTCGTTGTTGTTGTTGTTATTATTATTATTATTATTATTATTTTTTTTATTTTTTTTTTTTTGGTACTCACTAGGAGTTCTCACACAGATCATCGTCAGTGATTGCTGACCGACAACAACCAATGGTATTTCCTGGAGTCTGAGTAACAAAAAGTCTCCCCAGATTTCCAGTATTTCTCACCTCTTTTCGATAACGATGCAGTATCGCAACAGCCTCTTACCATTGATTTCTCGCTGGTGAGGACAATTGGTCTTCTATGGGATTTGGGGGCCAATAAGCCTCCCCAAGGTTCCAGCATTCTCTGCGCTTTTCCAGTGGAGGTCTGGTTTGTGCTGCCCCTCCTCGGTCTTCTCATCCTCCTCGACCCTGGGGTCGGCATTATTATTATTATTATTATTATTATTATTATTATTATTATTATTATTATTATTATTATTATTATTATTATTATTATTATGTTTACTCACTAGGAGTTCTCACACAGGCCGTCATCAGTGATTGCTCACTGATAATCACCAGTAGTGTTCCCTGGAGTCTGAGTGACAATTCTTATTATTATCATTATTATTATTTACTCACTAGGAGTTATCACACTGGTCATCGTCAGTGATCGCCCACTGCCAACAACCTGTGGTATTCTCTAGAGTCTGAGTGACAACAAGTCTCCTCAGACTTCCAGTATGCTCCACTTCTTTTCGCTCATCACCGCTGATGACCTTGTGGTATCGCAACAGCCACCTACCATCGATTTCCCGCTGATAAGGGGCATTGGCCCCCTTTGGGGCCCGAGTGGCAACAAGCCTCCCTAAGGTCCCAGAGCTGTCCGCGCTCTTCCAGTGGAGGTCTGGTTTGCGCTTTCTCTCCTCGACCGTCTGTCCATAATTTTCGTGGTGTCAGCCTATGCTTGCGCCTCTCTCGTGCGGTTGTATTTTCCCCGGTTCTGTTTTCTTGTGCTTCCATGTGTTTGTTCTCCATTCGTTGCTTATGTGGGTTGGTTTCCGCATTCGAGGACATTTCTCAGGATTGTAGCCGTTTTGATCATTACTGTCCTTTGTATGGTCTCAGTTATCCCTTTGATTCCTATTTCTCCTAGTCTTTTCTCCATGTTTTGGGGGACTGTTCATAGTGCTCCTATGATTATTTGTGTTATACTGACTTTCTTCATGTTCCATATTCCTTTCAGTTCTCTGGCAAGTTCAGTATATTTGTTTCTTTTTTCTGTCTCTTTGATCTTCACTCTGTGGTCCGCTGGAACGGCAAAGTTTACGATTTTGCAGGATTTTTCTTTCTTGTTGATTATTATCATATCCGGTCTCCTTGCTGTTATGGGTTTGTCTGTTTGTACATTCATATCCCATATGATTTTGTGTTTTTCGTTTTCTAGTACAGTTTCTGGTTTGTGTCTGTACCGTTTTTTGCATATTCGAAATTCAGTTGTTTGCACATTTCCCGGTGTACTTCTTTCCCCACGCTGTCATGTCTGTTCTTGTATTCCTTTTGGGCTAGCTTGCTGCATTCACTTATTATATGATTTATCGTTTCGTCTCTTTGTCCACATAATCGGCATTTGCTGGTTTCCTGGGTTTTATCTATCTTTGCTTTAATAAAGTTTGTCCTAATCGCATTGTTCTGTGCGGCCGTCAGCAGAGATTCCGTTTCTCCGTTCAAGTGTCCTTTTCTTAGCCATGCCCAGCTATTTTCATTGGTTTCATCGCTTGTGAGTCTTATAAAGCGTCAATGTAGTTGTTTTTCTTCCCACTTTTCCTTTCTTGTCTTTTTGTTTCTGGTTTTAGTGCTTCCGGAGTTGTTTGTTGGGCTGGTGTCTCTTGCTGTGGTGATCAGTCTTTCCGTGTTCTGGGTTACATATTTCTCCAGCTGTTTTTTGGTGTCTTCCACACAGTCTTCTATACTTACCAGTCCTCTACCTCCTTCGTTTCTTTTCATGTAGAGTCTGTCCGTATCGTCATTTGAGTGCAATGCATTGTGCATAGTCATTAGTTTTCTAGTCCTCTGGTCAAGGTGCCTGAGTTCTTCTTTGGTCCAGCCTATGAATGGTCCAGAGTATCTTATTAGTGATACAGCCCATGTGTTTATCCCTTTTACTAGGTTTCTGCTATATAGTTTAGTTTCTAAGAGTTTCCTTGTTCTTCGTAGATATTCTTTTCCAATCTTCTCTTTCATTTCTGTATATTTGATTGTGTCTGCTTCCAGAACTCCCAGGTATTTATAACTACCTTGTTCTCCTAGTGCCCTCATCTCTTCTTGGTTGGGGAGTTCTATACCTTCTGTCGTCTCCAGTTTTCCTCTTTTAATCTCTAGTAGTGCACATTTTTCTATTCCAAACTCCATTTGGATATCCTGGTTGAATATCCTGGTTGTATTTATCAGCTTTTCCAGTTCTTTTTTGTTTTTTGCAAACAGTTTAAGGTCATCCATGTACATCAGGTGGTTTATTCTTTGTTCTGTATCCGTAAACCTGTATCCGGCATCACACTTTCTGAGTATGTAGTTGAGTGGCATCATGGCTATTATAAACAATAGTGGTGATAGAAAGTCTCCTTGAAAAATGCCTCTCTGTATTTTTATCTCAGACAGGTGTTGTCCTCCGGCTGTCAGTTTTAGTCTCCATATTTCCATCGCTTTCTGGATGAGATTAATAATCCTGTCTGGTATCTTGTATATTTTTAAGCATTCAATTATCCACGTTTGGGGGATCCTGCCGTAGGCTTTCTTGTAGTCAATCCATGCCATGGTTATGTTCTTTTGTCTGCTCTTCACCTCCTTCAGGGTCTTTTGATCAATGTATAGTAGATCATGTGCCCCTCTTTGTTCTTTTCAGGCATCCTTATTGTTCCTCGGGGAACAGTCCACGTTTGTCCAGGGATTGGTAGATTTGTTCTCTCAGTTGTGCTGTGAGAATTTTCCACATGATTGGTAGACATGTTATCGGTCTGTAGTTGCTGGGGGTAGTTCCCTTTTTGGGGTCTTTTTGTATTAATGTTGTTCTTCCTTCCGTCATCCATTCTAGTACGTCTGTTTTGCGGATACATCCACTCAGTTTCTGCGCTAGTCTCTCATGCAGGGTCGTGAATTTTTTAAACCAGTATGCATGTATTCCATCGTGGCCTGGTGCTCTCCAGTTTGCCATTTTTCTTAGGGTTTTCTTGATCGTTTCTTTGTTGATTTCTGTTTCGGTTCCTTGTTCGATTTCCTGCAGTTCATCTTTCATGTTTTTCAACCATTGAGCATTCTTGTTGTGCTTTTTTGGTTCTTCCCATATCTTGCTCCAGAATTGTTTTGTTTCTGTTGGGTTCGGTTGCTCTGTTGTTATTTTTTCTCCATTTACGTTTTGTAAAACTGGCTTTCATTGTTTTCAAAGGTCCTGTTCTGTTTGCTCTGTTCTGATTTGTACCTGTATCGTCTCAGTCTTCCTTCTATTGCTGCTATCCTTTGTTTTATTTCTTCATGTTTCTCATTTAGTTTTTCCTTGCGTTTCTGATTTTTACTTTTTAATCGTTTCATGCCCCCTTCCTTCTGTTCACGGCTTTAGCTTCTTTCCGAAGTTTGGTGAAGTAGGTTTCCAGTCTGATTCCCCATCCAGGTTTTGTCGGTCCTCTCTTTTGTCTATTCTCTTCGTTTCTTAGTTTCATACTTACCGATTTTGCCCCTGCATATATCAGGTTGTTTAGGTCCGTAATAGTTTCTGTTGGGATGTGTGTGAGGAGTCTGTTTACTCTTTTTGTTTCTGCTTTTACTTCTTCGCTACTTCATTCCTGAGAGATGGGAGTTTTGTTTCGTTTTCTAACATGTATCGTCTAATGTTCTCCACATCACTTGCTTCTTTTTCGTTGAGTTCTATCTCAGCAGGTTCTGTGGTTCCGCAGTCTTTTATCTCATCTGGTTCTGTGATCCTGTAGCCTTCACACTCTTCAGTTTCAGTGTGTATGTTTTGCCCGTCCTCTTCTTGTGGTTTCTCCTTCGGTAGTGTTTCTTGCTCCGTTTCGCAATTCACCTTCTGTCTGATTTCCGTCAGTTCCATCTCCGAGAACCATCCTCGCTTGAGGATCTGTCTTGCTTGATCTGCTATCCTTTGTTCCGTTGTATGGTAGTCACTAGCAATGTCCCAGAGATGTTTCATTCGTTTTCGGTAGCCTCTTTCTGTAGGGTAGCGGCTTTTATAATAGCACTCCATCACCAGTCTGTTCTCTTTCGTGGTCCATTTCTTTCTATATCTTTTCAGTTTGCTGTTTTCGTTCTGGTTTTCCTGTCTTTGGTCTGTGTCCTTGTCATACCTGGAATCAGAGGGGTTACTTACCTGGTTCTTGTCCGTTGTCTTGTTTCCGAAATGAGAAGGGCCAACATTCGCAGGATGCGGACCGGGTCCCCCATGTTGGCTAACGAGGGAGCACCTGCCCATCATGACACTCAGGTTTTTCTCCTGAGTCCCACGGCTTGTATTGATATTATTGTGCATTATTCATATTTTTGGTGTGTGTGGCCACACCAGGCCCAGGCTTATGCTGCCTGTGGTCCTGTCACAGGGATAGTGATTGTCTCATTCATTTTAATGAATGATATTGTGCACTACCACACAAACAAAAAAAAACAAACAAAAACAAACAAAAACAAACAAAAAACAAAAAACAAAAAAACAAAAAAACAAACAAACAAAATAATAATTTTGTATATATATATTCATATATATATATACATATATATATATATATATATATATATATATATATGTTATACAAGGACATAGTATAAGTTTTCTTAGGCTGCTCCATAATAGCAGATGCAGGGAGACGATAGGTTTCCTTTCA
>OY744518.1:178626886-178639386 GCA_963556195.1 Sepiola atlantica
GGATGGTGGTAGTAGCGCCAATGTCTGCCGATGACAAAGTATAAGCAGCAGCAGCTGTGTATTACATTAATGATAAATTAATGTATATGTTTATTTCATGTGCACATGTTTGTAGGCTATAAAACATTAGGATAGCACCAGCAGGTTTGTTAGCTGTAAGATATTAATGTATATTTATATATGTGCTTATTTTATATATATATATATATATATATATATATATATATATATATATATATATATATATATATACAGGGTGGGCAAAAATAAGGGTCCTATTTTTAAAAATTCATAACTTTTTTATTTATTGATTTTTTTAATTTTTTTTTTAGAATAAGTAAAGGACCCCTTCCGAAGCAAGCATGAGCCGTATTAGCCCTAAGGAACGAAACATTATTTTTGCTTAAAAAACTCAAAACAGTGTAAAAAACAATACTTTAGTTTTTGTAAGTTTTAAGAAGTGTTTTTCGGCTAAAATTTGTTTTGTTTATTTCAAAAAATCTCGGAAGGGTCAGTCTACACACACATAAAGTTTGGTGAGTTTAACTTTTATTTTGTGGAAGTTATTCAAATTCAAGTTATTCAAATTTAAAGATAGGACCCTTATTTTGGCCCACCCTGTATATACGTATGTATGTGTGTGTATGTAAGCTTCATGTTTACTCTTCAAATATTAGTAACAGCGCTCAATTCTCATTTGAGAACTTTCATGAACGAATTTGCCTTCCTAGAACGTCCCATATGTTCAACAAAATACCACGAAGCTGCTTCCCAGCCGGTTACAACATGGTCCTCTTCAAGTCTATTGTAAACGAATACTTGTTGTTGTCGTCGTTTTGGATAAACAATTCCTCTCAAGAAAATCCTACGCCCATTCCGCCGGTTGTTTTCAATCTTCTAACTGACGATCGTTCTAACCCTTATCCTCGAGTAGACCCCGGTGTTGACACATTAGTAAAAACGAAATGTAGGCGCCAAAATACATTGGCTCGTTTTCAATTCAGTAAATCGATTCGTAACCTCAACACGTGTATTTATATTTGTTCTTCCACTTGACCTAAAGGGGCAAGTAACGTTACCGGTACTTTAACAGCACTCGTCAAGTAATGCCATTAAAATCGAACACAATTAAACTTATCTATCTATCTATCTATCTATCTATCTATCTATCTATCTATCTGCGTTTCTCAACTATCCCACCCTTGCGTAATTCTTAACATGAATTACAAGGAATCCATGCGCAGAATCAAAATTATATACTATAGATTTATCATTTTATTTTCATCGTAGTTCACAAAGTAAATATCATAGTATATATTTTTGAATAACGGGTTTAAAGAAAAGTTTATATTTCTTTGTCATTTTTTTTTTTTGATAATCTATATAATGAAAGTGAACATACCTTTGTCCGGCTCACTTAAATAGTGTTGTAAGCAAATTTAATTTTATGAGCAAAAGGGGAGAAGCTTAACCATAATAATAACTGATAATAATAATAAAAAAGGAAGTAAAAAATAATTACGTTTGCAAATTTAAATTCATGAGTAAAGAAGAACAGGCTTAATCTCAATAATAAATGATAATAATACAAAGAAAAGGAAATAATTTATTAAACCTTTAATATAGATGCAAAATATTCCTTTCTTCTTCTTCTTCTTCTTCTTCTTCTTCTTCTCCCCTCTTTCATTGGTGCTCCGATTTATAAAATCGGGGGACTTATATTTTGGGGCATGACCGTCCGTCCGCCCGTCCGGATTTTTCTCCGCAACCATCTATTGAATTTCTCTGAATTTTTGCATGAAGTTGTAACTTTGGTCAGGTTAGAAAGTGATATTCTCCGATTTTTAAAACAAAATCTGGTTAGCCCCCCAGGGGGTCAAAAAGCCCCGAAATGGCAAAAAATGTCATTTTTTGCCCCATAACATTTCATCCATCCATTCAATTTCTCTGAAACTTGGCCAAAATGTGGAGGCAATTGTTTCTAATAGAAAATAAGCATCGTTGACCTTGGAAAAAATCTGGTTTGCGCCCCCAAAATGGCAAAAATTGACCCTTTTCTCCCATAACGTTTGATCCATCCATTCAATTTTTCTGAAACTTGGCCAAAATGTAGAGGCAATTGTTCTGGATATAAAATGAGCATCCTTGACCTCAGAAAAAATTCTGGTTCGCGCCCCCAGGGGGTTAAAGGGGGGTAAAAAATGCCCCAAATTGCCCAAGTTTATTGCATTTTACACTCGCCACATCGAATCACATACATACATACGCGGCTTGTTGTTGTTATTATTATTATTATTATTATTAGTATTATTATTATTATTATTATTATTATTATTATTATTAAACAGAACGAAGAGAGAGAGAAAGAGAGTTTCGTCTTTTTTTCTTATCGATTAATTTTGTCATCTTATCAATTAGTTATGTTTTCTTTTCTTATCGATAGAGAGAGAACGAGAAGGAGATAGCGAGAAGGGGGTGTGTTTAATCTTCGTTTTTAATCGATTAGTTTCGTTTCACCAATTTAAAGTAATGAATAGGAATAAAATTGCGAACGTGTAGTGTTCATGCGAAGCCTGGTAGTGTTAAATCAAATTCATGCTGTTCGTTTATAATACTTCATCGGGGAGCTTTCAGTCACACAGAAGAAATTCAAAACTCAACCGTAAAAAGAATAAACATGAATACCCAATATGGTCGAAAACCTATCAAATAAATGTAAACAGAACGAAAACAGATAATCGCCGCATTATTCTCTTATTTTCTTATCATTTACTGACGCTTTTGAAAGGATCTTTAGTAAGTTGTTTTGAACCAAATAAGTCATTTAATACATGAATCATTCACGTGCAGGTTTCGTCCGCTGGAAGGACAATTACTAATGAAACGATGTCACATTGAAGCCACTCAGGCATCACTAAGTATATTCTCAATAATTGTTATATATTTTAATAGCAAAATAGGTTAGATATGATGGTGTCTATATTAGAATATTGCAATAACAAAGAATATATTAAGTGCGTTTAGTAATATTACGTATAGGAAATTTTATGACAAGTCCAAAGTGCTCATTTTACTTATTTTTGCGGAACTTATAGGAATTTTAAGGTTTTGGGGAACCCCGGATGAGAAAGGCTGATCGGGACGAACATATATCTCTATTTATATAAAGTAAGGTATTATATGAAAAATTCGAATGCAAAACACGATTTACGCTATTTTCAAAACTATATAACAATCACTAAAAATGTGCTGCATTTCAACACTCGACCACACTCGGAAATCATGTTTTATATAATATGATACCGGCATAATTGCCTTTTGTTTTCAATTAAAATAAGCTTTAAGTCGAAGTCTAGATTTGATATGCTCGTTCTTTTTCATTGTTAAGGTCTCAATTTAAACAAATTGAGTTTATAACGTTTCGCATTTAGACGCTTTATATATCTCAGTGACGGACCGGGGAGGGGCGTGTTCCGGGTGGCAAAGTGCCCTCCAGTCATGACCAAGCCTCCAAAGCGCACGCTTAGTTAAAAATAACATTAACTGTGTGCCACCCTCGTTGACATGAGATTTCACAAATAGAATTTTAATTAAATGTTTACCATTTAAAAATTCAATTTCTATTGTCCGACGTAAAGAATTAAAACCTCTCGTCCATAACTCATGTTCTCGATTGACTTACACAGTCATTTTAGGTAAAATGGAACTTTAAATTAATGACTAAAGAAACGTTGTCGTTCTGTTCTTCGACAAGTGTGCAGAAAGTATTCATTAGTTGTTTGTTAATCTTGTTTCACTGCAATTGCTTCTTTTTTTACTTGATTTACTTAAGAAGTATTCCAGAATACATAAATATATGAATTACTGATTGCAAAGAAAAAAATTTGGCGACAATAATAGCGAAATGTAAACAACTAATAATAATTTCGGTGACTAAACTAGGAAATAACACTGCCGTCGTATATATGAGCCGGTATTACTGATTGATTCTGAATTATATGGGGAAATCAACTTTACTTTATTATATAGATTTACAATATCCGTACTTCGCTTTCTACTAAAACAATTTCGTGTTTTTCCTCCTTTTCATTTAAACAATTATAAACTCACTCCCGTAGTTAAATACTGTGGCCAGAATTTTTTGATTAAACAGGAAAAAAACAAACAAATCAGCGACTATTCTACATCTCTAACAAAACAAACACCGATTCAATGTTTGTGGAACAAACCTTTAACGTAACATGTGTGTTTTTATTACACACCAAATTATGTTAGATTTCAGAAACAAACAAACAGACACACACACAATTACTTTAGTATTTAAAATAGGAGACTAGTTTCGTATACAAGTTTAACGTAAGATGTTTCTGTTTCTTAACTTAACTTAACTTCAAGAATATGTAAATGTATACATTAATTCGCTTCCTGATCGTATTCTTCGTGTTTTTGTTTCCATTTTCCTTTAAGCAACTATAAACTAATTGCCGTAGTTAAATGGTGGGGGTTTGAATTTCTTGACTAAATTAAATACAAAACGACGACTATTCTACATCACCAAAAGAAAAGAAAATCACTCCTGGCGAAAAAAATGCACACTTATTTGTATAATTTACAGTGGAGAATTAGTTTCGCATATACCTATAACGTTACATGTTGCTTTTTTTATTAAATTACGAAGTGTTCAAGAATAAATAAATATATAAATGTAAACAATATCCGTACTTCGCTTCACTCCCGTAGTTTAATGTTGAGGCCTAACAATTCTTGATTAAAAATACTTTCCCGAGCAACACCAGGAGACAGGATCTGCTAGTTATAAAATAAATCACACAAATGTACATGTATTCAATAGTATCGAATATATATAATCCTTAAAGTAAAGATTGAATGTATAAGCTCTTAAAGTAAGTAGGCCTAATAATCTATCAATAATTGCCAGTTCTAGAAAACTCGACTTCGAGATATCGAGACTAAATATAGAATCGCAAGATTGATAAAATAATATGAAGATTGCAATCTATACTTTTGATTTGCGGAATTATTTTGATCGTGTTAAAAATGACCTGTGCATTTTTTAGATTATCTTTTAACAAGATCTAATTAGTCTAGATATTTATTTCTAACGTGCAACATTATCCTTCGTGTCGCATATGCATTTTGGGGGAAAAAATACTGCGAGAAATAAATCTAAAAAGCAAGTCGAAGAATCGACATAGGTTTTGAATAGCTGCGTAAATCACATGAAAGCAGCCATGTTTTTTTTTAATCGAACCGGGAACGCTCTGGTGTCTGACTCGATTAATCGAAATAAAACCAAGTGAGAAGAAATGGAAATTTACGTTGAAAAGTGGGATTAGAAGCAAGAGAAAGCTACCTGGGGAAACTGAAGATGATATTAATCATTATGCATTTTGAAACAGCTAGAAGGCGTAATAGCTCGTAATAATGGGTCTTAATATTGGCTATATTAGTTTAATTTAATTTCATGCAAAGTAATATTGCTTGCCTGTTTGTGCATTGAACATTGTAGATAGTTTAGGAAAAAACGAATGATACAAAATGTGGTGGGGAATGAAGAATAGAAAGAGGGTGTCTAGAACAGATAATCGAGGAAGTAGTAAAATCTTTAGCGTAAGAGAAAACAACGAGAGGAAGAGAATTACGTAAATAAATAAATGATGTAAATAAAGAAAAAATGTAAAACCTGAAAAGTATATAAGATTATAAAATTGTAACATAGAGTTCAGGACTTGGTGCAAAACAGTATATAAAAGTCCTTATCCAGTGCCGAGCAACGTCGAGTGTGCATTCTATTTTATATATATATATATATATATATATATATATATATATATATATATATATATATATATATATGAATAAAAATAAGGATGAAATAATCCGACGTAATGGACAATTTTCTATATATATATATATATATATATATATATATATATATATATATATATATATATATAAAACACTTTAATATATATAAAAAATATTTCTAGTGAAAAGCCCCTTTAACATGTAATAGTTTTAAAAGTAGAGCAGTTTGAAATTAAAAATTTGTTGTCATCTGCGATAAGCTAGTTCTGCACGAGCGTTGACCACTGTATACAGCAATGACACTTCCCCCTGTTTCCCGGGTAAGTGTATCTTAATTTCAATTACTGTCTGTGCCGATTGCTCGCGGCCGTGTAGTCCTAAGCATTTCTCTTATGGTTCTAGCCTGAATATACGAACTGCGTACGAGCTCACGCGACGCCTGCAACCGACACTCCTACACTAATGATCTGTGAGAGAACCCGAAACAGAGTCGTCTGTAGGTGAAATACACTTTAATATTATTAATAAAAAATAGTTATACTATATATATATATATATATATATATATATATATATATAATTAGAAATATCTGTTTATTTACATTTCATCCTTCCGTCAGTGTAGAAATAATTATTCAAGCCATGTTTTTAAGTCACATTCCGACGCCTTAACCCACGCGGTCACCGTGAATGCCCGTATAAACGGTGAGAGTTAAAAACCTATTATATCGAGCTGGCGTGATAGGCAGCGGACATAAACAGTGTTAAACTCATGAAGGAACATGCATTAAAGCTCTGATTTGGACGGATGTAGTAATACTACACACTATACATATATATATATATATATATATATATATATATATATATATATATATATATATATATATATATATATATATATTTGTGTTATAATGGAATATTTCCAGGACGAAAATCTAGGTATGAGAGCTCAATGTAGTAAACAGAACAAGAATAACATGAAATATAATAACACGAAATCACATAATTGTCGATGCAATAATTTATTTCAACCGTGCGGTTTTTTCAAGCATCACTCAGACAATTACATTTTTGAGACTGATAGAAAATTGAATTTCCCTTCGACAATTCAAACACAACCAGCGAGAGTGGTGGTAGCAACCAATTTAATGCATCTTTTAGAGAGAGGGGGAATTTAAAACTTATATTTAACTATGGCGGTCGAAGGGGAGGGATCTATAAGATAATCAAATAATAACTGCCGTGTCAAAATTATGACACTTACGACTTGACGATATCATACATATAGACAACTTTACTCACGCGCATACACAAACCTAAATACGTAACCATCCTATGAGCACACACGTAACCTCACTCACACATTACCATAACTAAGCATATTCACATACATAACTTTTATTCATATATTTTTAGCCCAGACAAAACAAAATGTGTCCGGCGAAACTCGTGTTCTCAAACTCGGTAGGAGAAAAGAAAGAAACAAACAAGTAGCCAGGCATAGAGAAGAAATAGATAAATTGCGTGTCATAGATTTTCAGTCTGTCTGGATTCCAAGAAAGACAATCTAATTGAAATAAAATTATACGCACATACACACATATATACATACATATACATACGCACACACATACATATACACACATACACACACATTCATATATATATATATATATATATAATATATATATATATATACATATACATATATATATATCCCTGAATCTATTTGAAATATTAACAAAATTCATACGCATGTAGTTACATATACTCATATACATACATATACATACACACATATACATATACATATACGCATATATACACATACATACACACATACATACATATATATCCACACACCTACACACAATATTTACATAACACTCTATATTCTTACTGATACAATATGAGTTCTAAAAATTAGTCTTACCTTATTTATATTTTAGATTAATTTGATAATCTATAGTTATACAATAATTCAAGTCTAATAATGTCATATTTGACATTTATACTTATATTAATTCAATAACTAGTGTATTACCGGCAGAAAATTTTTCTTAACGCTATCTCATTTTAAGTAAATAATCTGAATAAATAAATATTTCAAAATACCATTATATACGCATACACACAAATACTATATATCACCAAGTCGGTAATTCTGTGTCTATAACATATATTATTATAAATATTTAGGGGGGGTTACCGTAAATAATGTTATTCAATTTGGTATCTTCACCGTTACAAATCTAGAGGTCCATCGGATTACTAGTCATTGGTTATTTTTAATTTATATTTATGTCTGCATTTGGCCATAAGCTAATCTCGTTTATTTAAGAGATTATTGAGATCATATTTTAGGATTCTTTTTTTCCTCTAGACATAAGTTGCATCTTATGTCTAGAGGAAAAAAAAAGAACTTATATGGTAATGTCAAACCTATAAACCCAACTCATCCCTCCGTCCAATAATTTTGCATGTTACAACGCCTATTTTTTAATTAGCTAAAATGATCAACAAATTTATAACTTTGTATTTACCAAGCAAATATAGCGTAACGTCTACCCAGGAACACATACAGGTTCTCCAAACGACAAAAACATTTAATAAAATCACTGGGTGTCTATATCCCAATACATGCAACAATCGACATCATTATCGATAGCATATACAATAACCATCCCTCCATCTATTTAGAACGACTCATAGAATACTTAAAAAGTTATTATTAATCTGCACAACCGAAGTCGCTTCTACGACCATGAAGTGAAACATTCACACCCAAATTGATGGCGTCTCCATGTGTTTCGTATTTGGCCTGACAGTCAGTAATTTTTACAAGTCCCATTATGAAAACAAAATATTCAATACAATCACTAAACCCTACATGTATGTCAGGTACTTGGACGATATTCTTATTCTAGTAGATAATAATGATAAATAAAAAAAACCCTCAAAAACATATTTGAAACGAACTCTGTACACACATTCCATTCATCTATGAACTAAACATTAATAACAACATTATTAGTGGCTAGATGTACTTATTGACTTAAACAATTATGAATTCATCGCCTTTCTCTATAAAACAAACTTCCATTAACTCGTGCATCTTGAAGTACAAAAGTAAATATGTGTATATCGATATTAAATCGTAATTATAAAAAATCTAATAAACCGGCCAAAATTGATCTCAACAAGAAAAATATTCTTCAATGAATTAAAAAAACATTAAACAAGTATTAATTAACAACGAATTCCCCTTGTAGGTGAACAAATCAAATTAATCATTAGAAACTTAGATAACACTAATAACAACCATCTAAATAAATCCGACTACATCAACATATTCTACCGTAACCAGACGCATCTTAACTTGTGATTAGACGAGAAAGTTCTGCAAAAATATATATCCCGTCAATAGCAATAATAAAATCAGATTTATTATTTATTATTCAAAACCTCTAACCACATAATTAACAATAGCACCCTCATGCTCAAAACTTAGTAGAACGAACCAACGTAATATATCCAATGCACCTTGGGAGAATGTATCTCCAACAATACTAAAACTAAGTGTTACATTGGCTAACCACTACTACACTTTGCCGAAGGCTCACATTACATATCTCTAACTCCAGTTTAATCTCCCAAGACTTCAAGAACATAATGGGGCATTAACAATTTTGAGATAATTTAGTTGACAAAAAAATAAATTGCATATCACGACCCCAATGTAAAAAGATTAAAAATTCTTGGAGCACTGTATATCAACAATATCAACAATATCAACAATATCAACAATGTCAATTACGAGTTTAGCGACAATAGTTTAAAGTGCCTAGCCTAGTCAGTGATTTCAAAAGATCCTTTGCCGACAAAACATATTCTACTTTCAACCTTTTTTAAATATTGTAATTTTTTTATTAGTTACGCGCTTAGCACGTGATCATGCCTCGCATACGGCATCTCATGACCCATGCGTGCATTACAAAAAAACATCAATTACCGCACCGTTTGACGAACTCAGCAGATATGATGAAGCCAGGATAATACCCCACCTAAAGACGATTGAATGAATCAATCGAAAGTACTCGCGAAGAATGGAACAGTAAAACCTACGAATTCTACAAACGACAATTAAGCAGACACATTCTGTGTTTTTTAATAACGTTTGTCTTAATATCTATCTATCTATCTATCTATCTATCTATCTATCTATCTATCTATCTCGCTCTCTCTCTCTCTCTCTCTCTCTCTCTCTATCTATATATATATATATATATATATATATATATATATATATATATATATATATATATATATGTGTGTATCGAGGCAGCATTTTTTCTTTAAGACACGTATTATTAAAAATAACCGACAAGTTTTGTCTGGCTATTTTAGTGTTGATCCCTTCAATTTTCCGGATTAAAATCTTAATCTCGGAAGGAAAACCTGCTATTAACAAGATTAATTTTAACACTAGCACTAATATACTTAAATGCTTATAATACCTAATAAACATAGTTAAATTTTCCCGCCATAATTAATTATAAATCTCACTCCAGGTCTTTACCTGTTTGTCATTATTCCACTGACGATGGACCCAGACGGGTCAGAAAGTACTCTGGACCAACATGTACACTATGGCAGTTTCATCAGCCAATTTCCTTCCGAGATTAAGATTTTAATCCGGAAAATTGAAGGGATAAACACTAAAATAGCCAGACAAAAATTGTCGGTTATTTTTAATATATATATATATATAGGATCAAAATAAACCAAAGTGAAAACTTTTAGTAGATGGAACCTATTGTGAAAAGGATAAGCTCAATATACGAGATAGAGCAATAGTAGAGATAGAAGAAAAAAGAGTGATAAATATGCGACGATTGTCCAAATTTATTTCAAATTTCAATTCCCCCCCCCCTTATCTCTTTGGCCATTTAATGTCCCTCCAAATTATTCATCTAACCCTTAATTTGGTTTTAAATTAAAAATAAATAAATAAATTTTTTAATTAACTATTCCCTAGCTTTTTAAATTTAAATTTAATCTTTTAATTTTTAATTGTATCATCCACTCTCTCACATTCCTATATTTATTATACCATGCTTTCACTAATTCTACTTTATTCTTTATTCTTTAAACACACTGAAACCATATCTGATAACTACATTTTAATCTGCCTTTAGCCGCCTGAAATATTTGGAAGCTCACATTTTTTTATTTCTATTTTTAGAATCAACTTTTTCTATACCTATTCACCATTTAAGATTAACCCCACCCCCAAAACCTACACCCTACCGCTAGCCCGCACCCTTAACCCACCTGTCACTTTATCTACATCCCCATGCCAACCCGTCCTCCTTTTATTTTTTCCCCCCAATTCACAAAGCGACTTTTTAAACTACCCCGCACCTCCTAACCCCCCCCCCCCATCCTGACCCCAAATCTGAAACTTTCATCAACTTTGGCTTTTTCTCATTCTGAGTTAATCCTTGTATGAGATCCTACCGTTTTACTAGGCCCGGAAGAAAATCAAAAAATGGCCTGTTTTCCTCTTCACAGCCTCTTTTAAGTGCATCTGGACTTATCTACTTTTGAGCACCTTTTCCAACCTGCTCCCATGCAAAGTGTTTTTCTTCACTTTCTACAATTTCACCGAACCTTTTCAACGGAAACTTACCACCCGGACAATTGTATATCCTTTTCACGAAATTTTCTTTTCATTCAGTACGTTTTTTGACAAAAATTATTTTAATAATTTTTAAAAATAATTCTCATATTTTTCAAATATTTGAACTTTGGTTTTTTCGAAAGCCAACTTATCCATCTGTATTTCTCCTCTGATGATAAGATTTCGATCTTTGAAAAGCCTTGGCTTAAGGAAAGAAAAATAAACACTAGTTTATTACTGACAACCTTGCATTGAACAATTGAAATTTGAAATAAATTTGGACAATCGTCGCATATTTATCACTCTTTTTTCTTCTATCTCTCTCTCTCTCTCTCTCTATATATATATATATATATATATATATATATATATATATATATATATATATATATCGGAAATTCAGATTTTCTTCCATTTCAATAAGTAGTATAGCTCATTAAACATAAGTTTCATGTAGAATTCTGCGTCCTATGCGCTTTAGTGTCTTATTGATACGTGTTTTCAGAATAAATGTTTGTATATGAAGAGAATAAGATAAAAGGGAGAGATATAGGGAGATGTATTAAAAGTCATATCCGTCTATTCTCCTTACCCTCTCTGTATGCGCTCTCTTAATACTACTTTGTTCGTTATATATCAGTGTACATATTGAAGCGCTTGAATGTAAATTAATTTTATTGTGTGCGAAATAAATGTTTCATAATTCATTTATTTATTGTTATCGTAAACTATATTAAGACATTCAGAATAACGTCCTTTTAAGCAGGCCCATTTGTACCGATATATGTTGTGCCCGGGGAAAAAATATGAGGCCACTCAGAAAAAACAGTTTGGTTGATGAGCTCCCGTGCGTTTTAAGATGCTTCCTATTTGTTCTGGCGCCATTGACTGCTATAAAAGACGTTTAGCAAGTGCGGGAAAGCTAGACAGATGCAGCAACAAGAGTACGACCATCACCAAAGATGTTCTCTTCTTACTCATATGT
>OY744518.1:178644386-178649386 GCA_963556195.1 Sepiola atlantica
CAGAACCGCCAATTAACACCAGCGTGGACACATCGCTCCAAGGACATTTATCAAGTAACAAAGAAATAAGTTTGTTTATTCTTGTTTTTTGATAGAAAAAAATGACACAATACTGGTCAACTCTGATGATGGAATTTTAAGATTAACGTAAAAAAAATAATTTTGCATTGTTATTGGCTTATATTTTCAATTTATAATACTTATCCAGCAATGCTTTAAAAAATGAACGACCCACCCACCCATATATATATATATATATATATATATATATATATATATATATATATATATATATTTATATATATATCATGTGTTATTCGGCTATAAATGATGACTCTTTTAACATTTGAAATATAGACAAAGACAAAAGCATATAAATTACAGATGTTATTATAATTTTGATATTTCAAAACAGCAAAAGACAGGAAAATATATATCTTAATCGAGAAGTATTTATGTCAATATTTACGCTGATGATGAATGATTAAAATACAAACAGCGAATAGCATAAGATGCGTATATGTTGCGACTAGGATACATAAAGATCATAGTTCGATGTGAAAATAAAGGATACGATACTGATAATGAGTACGGATTGTAATATATCATATTACCTTATAATATTATATGTGTATATACATAAAATAGCAATTATATATATATATATATATATATACATATATATATATATATATATATATATATATTAACATAAATAACTCTTTCCTTTTCGTCTATCTTACATTGACAATTTGTGATCGCCCCACAAAATACCTGACTCCTGATGCAATCCTCTAACTGTAAGAAAGTCAGTATATATATATATATATATATATATATATATATATATATATAGAGAGAGAGAGAGAGAGAGAGAGAGAGAGAGAGAGAGAGAGAGATAGAGAGAGAGAGAGAGAGAGAGAGTTGTCTCTCCGGTCATAATTTTTAAAAAGTCAAAATCTTTTTCATGTAAAACTTTATAATTAAAACTTGCTGAAAGTAAAAGTTTTGCATTTTTATTTAAAATGATGTCTTTTTAGAAAGATAAGCAATAAAATAGGTTGTTTTTTTTTTTTGAAACATTGAAATATGAATTTTTCTACTAATTATAAATCCATTTATATTTTATATTTAATTTTCATTTAAAAGAAAATTGTCAGCAAGTTTTAATTAAAAGTTTCACATGAAAAAGATTTTGACATTTTAAATATTATGACCGGAGAAACATTCTATTGATTGCGACTTGCTGTTTTGAATTCGGAATAGCGGCACGCTGACTCAGAGTCAAATGTTTTTCTGGAGTGCCATATATATATATATATATATATATATATATATATATATATATATATATATATATATATATATACAGGGTGGGCCAAAATAGGGGTCCTATCTTTAAATTTGAATAACTTGAATTTGAATAACTTCCACAAAATAAAAGTTAAACTCACCAAACTTTATGTGTGTGTAGACTGACCCTTCCGAGATTTTTTGAAATAAACAAAACAAATTTTAGCCGAAAAACACTTTTTAAAACTTACAAAAACTAAAGTATTGTTTTTTACACTGTTTTGAGTTTTTTAAGCAAAAATAATGTTTTCTAAATGAGGGTACGTTCCTTAGGGCTAATACGGCTCATGCTTGCTTCGGAAGGGGTCCTTTACTTATTCTAAAAAAATCAAAAAAAATCAATAAATAAAAAAGTTATGAATTTTTAAAAATAGGACCCTTATTTTTGCCCACCCTATATATATATATGTGTGTGTGTGTGTGTGTGTTTGTGTGTGAAAGGCAGATCTACCTTACGATGGAATATTGCTATCACATCTTGGTAAGTGGAGTTACAGTTTACAATTGACTAAGTCGGTGTTTACAAGAATAAAACGTTATAATCTAAAATGTAGCGATTAATAATTCGAAGTCACCACATCTACGGCCAAAAGCCATTCGAGGGTAAGGGATAATGGATGGATTATCAGTTGATCGAGGAAAATATTCCGAGAGAACTGAAAGCGATGAATGGAATGAATAAAATTATGACAAGTATTTATTGCTGTTAGATTTGAAGAAAATCATGTTGTACGCTGCAGGGAAGCAGTCCCGTGGTAATGTGTTCCACAGATGGGAAGTTCTTGGAAACAAATTATGTCCATGGAAATTCCATTTGACGTTAGACACACGGAGGAAGAAAACAAACTTTTTTGCAATTGTGGGAGCAAAGTGCATTCTTGCTGTGAATGTTTTACAAGAAAAGACTAAAGATTGGAGCTCAGTCGAGCACCTTCCATGGAAATAACGATAGAGTAGAGAGAGACTAGCAAATCATCTTCTCTGAAAGAGCGCCGAAAAGAACGAAAGCGATCATCCCCACTAGATTGTTAAGATGATTTTGTACTTTGTCAAAGCAAGAAAGAGTGTGTTGAGAAGCACATCTCGATATGTGGCAACATTACTCCATCTTATGACGTATTTGACCCTTAAATTCATCGGAATTATTTAGGTGGATGAAGTATTTTTTTACAAGTTATTAATACAATATAAGAACTATTTAGGTGGATAACTTATATGTAACAATATATTATAATATGTGTCTTTTATTTTTTTAAATAGTGTAGTGTTTATTCAACACCTACCCACAATAGGAGTATGTGACACAAGGTCGGAAAGTGGGATTTAAAAAGCCAGCCCCCGAGAAGGTGAGCACTGGCCATTAAAAAATGCCTGGGCAGCCCCGTCGGCATTCCCTGGTAGGGGGCCTCAGGCAGTAAGCAATACACTTACTCCTCTCCAAAGAGGGGAGGCAAAGCCTGGGAGGGTGGACCTCCTAGAACTGCACAGGACAGACAGGCGTAAATCAAGCCCCGAAGACCAAGCCAACACCGGTTTATAGGGAGCAGTATCCATCGGAACAGATACTACACTTTAGAGAGGAGGAGGAGAGAGAAGCAGGCATGCAGACACACTGGCCTACTGATAGAGACAATGACAGACAGTCAGATTTTAGTTTCTTTGGAATATTTCAAAGGATTTTTAGAGGGAACAGCGTCCAATTTGACCCTTCAAACATGTAAGATTTTTATTGAATTCGATCCATAGTCAGTAGACACAAGTAGAGCACAATTACATGAATAATAATTACATGTGCCTTTTATTTTTTTTAAAGAGTGTAGTGTCTTAGCGTGTATGGGTGTGTGTATGAAAGAGAGAGAGAGAGACGAGGGGCAGAAAGAGGGAGAGAGATGGAGACAGAGATGGTGCAGAATAATATGTTTACCAAATGTTGTTTACATTCGATGATTTATTCTCCTCGTGAGTTATGATACGGTGAAAGCAGTGCGTTTTAATTCTTCGCGAGTTCGGCAAGTATACGTTGATGTGTACTCTGAAACATGTGGTAACATTCACGAATAAAAACGATTTTTGAAACAATTTACTTGTATGTTCCTATAGTCGCATCCATAAATGATATTAATATTCCGTACTATAAATAAACCAGAAGAATAATATGAAGTGACAGGTGAAAGACTTATATGATTGAATTTCGTTAAAACATTATTGATTCTTAACCAGGAATATATATTCACACACACGCACACACACACACACACACATATGTTGATGTACTGAACTGGATTGACTCCTACACTAATTATTAACCGATCGTTATAATTTTTTTAACACAGCTGCTATGCGTGAAAAGTTTCAAATGTGGGCTATATTTAGTTTAATTTAGTTTAAGGTGGTAAAGCGGGAGTGGAAGCCTTTTGTGAAAATATGGATACGATCGATTAAAAAAAAATAACAATAGGTATTATACGTCAATGAGTAAATATTCCCTAAATTCCAGTTTCTTTGGAATATTTGAAGGGTTTAAGGGGGCATATTATGGCGCACAATCTGCCATTTAAAAATTGAAACATATCAGATTTGCAGTAAATTTGATCCATGGAAATAAAACAACGATGAACGAAAATTAACTGAATTTCAATGTTTTCTTAAGTAAAGCCTTATATTGTAGACATTTTCTCGGGTCAAAATCATGTAATGGATTTTTATCAAAATTAGAATAAGGATTCTGGACATAAGGTTTAGTAGCTTTATATATTTATTTGAATAAAAAGTGGTGTAAAACTGTTTTATTCCAGGAATTAATTGTAATCCTTCTTGTACGGATAGTATATATATATAAAATAAATAAATAAATATATATATATATATATATATATATATATGTGTGATGTTTTCTGAAGGTCTAAGGAAGCTGGTTCTCGTGGGTGATCGCAGCTAGAAACATATATGCACATATGTAACTAATAATGTTTGTATAAATAAAAATGTATACTAAAATACAAATCTACTTGTTATTGAGCACTTTTTATAAACACTGAACTTTCATTGGATTAACATATGTGAAACAACAAGAATATATATATATATATATATATATATATATATATATATATATATATATATATAAATGATGTAGTAGTAATAGGCACTACAATAACAACTACAGAAGATCCAACGAAAAAAATAGAGAAACAAACATTGCCAGAAAAAATAAGTTTACAACGCCACATGAATTTTAATAATATTAATTATAAAAGCAAAACTTCACTTGACTAATATCTCTAGTCCTTAACCACAAATAATAAAACACCAATAGTTAAGTAGAATATTATAAGAAAAGCCAGTATCTGTCTGTAGATCCCTAAACACACAATGTATATTTGTATAAATGTGAAAACTTGAGATTATTAGATTTAGTGAAAGGATAAACTTCTTAATAAAAAATCTGGAACCTCGATTGATTGTAGGCATAAGAAGTCGCACACTCTTAGTAATTGAACCTATTAGTATCTCACTAAAACTAGATAATAATATTATTAATAACAATAACCTTCAATTTACTAATCTAGAATTTGTATTCTACCTAATTGTATAGACGCTGCTTTCTTTCATATTCCATTTTTTCTGCATTGTACATATTCTATGTA
>OY744518.1:178654386-178664386 GCA_963556195.1 Sepiola atlantica
TGACCAGAAATAGGTTAGTTTGGAAGTAAATTAGTAAAGCCGTCCAGAAAAATATTGGAGGCAGTTATAAAGATAGAATTGAAAGAAAGAGGGATAAATGAAGACTTGACCAGAAATAGGTTAGTTTGGAAGTAAATTAGTAAAGCCGTCCAGAAAATATTGGAGGCAGTTATGAAGATAGAATTGAAAGAAAGATGGATAAATGAAGACTTGACCAGAAATAGGTTAGTTTGGAAATAAATTACTAAAGCCGTCCAGAAAAATATTGGAGGCAGTTATAAAGATAGAATTGAAAGAAAGAGGGATAAATGAAGACTTGACCAGAAATAGGTTAGTTTGGAAATAAATTACTGAAGCCGTCCAGAAAAATATTGGAGGCAGTTTTAAAGATAGAATTGAAAGAAAGAGGGATAAATGAAGACTTGACCAGAAATAGGTTAGTTTGGAAATAAATTACTGAAGCCGTCCAGAAAAATATTGGAGGCAGTTATAAAGATAGAATTGAAAGAAAGAGGGATAAATGAAGACTTGACCAGAAATAGGTTAGTTTGGAAATAAATTACTGAAGCCGTCCAGAAAAATATTGGAGGCAGTTATAAAGATAGAATTGAAAGAAAGAGGGATAAATGAAGACTTGACCAGAAATAGGTTAGTTTAGAAGTAAATTACTAAAGCCGTCCAGAAAAATATTAGAGGCAGTTATAAAGATCGAATTGAAAGAAAGAGGGATAAATGAAGACTTGACCAGAAATAGGTTAGTTTGGAAATAAATTACTGAAGCCGTCCAGAAAAATATTGGAGGCAGTTATAAAGATAGAATTGAAAGAAAGAGGGATAAATGAAGACTTGACCAGAAATAGGTTAGTTTAGAAGTAAATTACTAAAGCCGCCCAGAAAAATATTAGAGGCAGTTATAAAGATCGAATTGAAAGAAAGAGGGATAAATGAAGACTTGACCAGAAATAGGTTAGTTTGGAAATAAATTACTAAAGCCGCCCAGAAAAATATTGGAGGCAGTTATAAAGATAGAATTGAAAGAAAGAGGGATAAATGAAGACTTGACCAGAAATAGGTTAGTTTGGAAATAAATTACTGAAGCCGTCCAGAAAAATATTGGAGGCAGTTATAAAGATAGAATTGAAAGAAAGAGGGATAAATGAAGACTTGACCAGAAATAGGTTAGTTTGGAAATAAATTACTGAAGCCGTCCAGAAAAATATTGGAGGCAGTTATAAAGATAGAATTGAAAGAAAGAGGGATAAATGAAGACTTGACCAGAAATAGGTTAGTTTGGAAATAAATTACTGAAACCGTCCAGAAAAATATTGGAGGCAGTTATAAAGATAGAATTGAAAGAAAGAGGGATAAATGAAGACTTGACCAGAAATAGGTTAGTTTGGAAGTAAATTACTAAAGCCGTCCAGAAAATATTGGAGGCAGTTATGAAGATAGAATTGAAAGAAAGATGGATAAATGAAGACTTGAACAGAAATAGGTTAGTTTGGAAATAAATTACTAAAGCCGTCCAGAAAAATATTGGAGGCAGTTATAAAGATAGAATTGAAAGAAAGAGGGATAAATGAAGACTTGACCAGAAATAGGTTAGTTTAGGAAATAAATTACTAAAGCCGTCCAGAAAAATATTGGAGGCAGTTATAAAGATAGAATTGAAAGAAAGAGGGATAAATGAAGATTTGACCAGAAATAGGTTAGTTTGGAAGTAAATTACTAAAGCCGTCCAGAAAAATATTGGAGGCAGTTATAAAGATAGAATTGAAAGAAAGAGGGATAAATGAAGACTTGACCAGAAATAGGTTAGTTTGGAAATAAATTACTAAAGCCGTCCAGAAAAATATTAGAGGCAGTTATAAAGATAGAATTGAAAGAAAGAGGGATAAATGAAGACTTGACCAGAAATAGGTTAGTTTAGGAAATAAATTACTAAAGCCGTCCAGAAAAATATTGGAGGCAGTTATAAAGATAGAATTGAAAGAAAGAGGGATAAATGAAGATTTGACCAGAAATAGGTTAGTTTGGAAGTAAATTACTAAAGCCGTCCAGAAAAATATTGGAGGCAGTTATAAAGATAGAATTGAAAGAAAGAGGGATAAATGAAGACTTGACCAGAAATAGGTTAGTTTGGAAATAAATTACTAAAGCCGTCCAGAAAAATATTGGAGGCAGTTATAAAGATAGAATTGAAAGAAAGAGGGATAAATGAAGACTTGACCAGAAATAGGTTAGTTTGGAAATAAATTACTAAAGCCGTCCAGAAAAATATTGGAGGCAGTTATAAAGATAGAATTGAAAGAAAGAGGGATAAATGAAGACTTGACCAGAAATAGGTTAGTTTGGAAGTAAATTACTAAAGCCGTCTAGAAAAATATTGGAAGCAGTTATAAAGATAGAATTGAAAGAAAGAGGGATAAATGAAGACTTGACCAGAAATAGGTTAGTTTGGAAGTAAATTACTAAAGCCGTCCAGAAAAATATTGGAGGCAGTTATAAAGATAGAATTGAAAGAAAGAGGGATAAATGAAGACTTGACCAGAAATAGGTTAGTTTGGAAATAAATTACTAAAGCCGTCCAGAAAAATAATGGAGGAGTTATAAAGATAGAATTGAAAGAAAGAGGGATTAATGAAGACTTGACCAGAAATAGGTTAGTTTGGAAGTAAATTACAAAAGCCGTCCAGAAAAATATTGGAGGCAGTTATAAAGATAGAATTGAAAGAACGAGGGATAAATGAACACTTGACCAGAAATAGGTTAGTTTGGAAGTAAATTACTAAAGCCGTCCAGAAAAATATTGGAGGCAGTTATAAAGATAGCATTGAAAGAAAGAGGGATTAATGAAGACTTGACCAGAAATAGGTTAGTTTGGAAGTAAATTACTAAAGCCGTCCAGAAAAATATTGGAGGCAGTTATAAAGATAGAATTGAAAGAAAGAGGGATAAATGAAGACTTGACCAGAAATAGGTTAGTTTGGAAATAAATTACTAAAGCCGTCCAGAAAAATATTGGAGGCAGTTATAAAGATAGCATTGAAAGAAAGAGGGATAAATGAAGACTTGACCAGAAATAGGTTAGTTTGGAAGTAAATTACTAAAGCCGTCCAGAAAAATATTGGATACAGTTATAAAGATAGCATTGAAAGAAAGAGGGATAAATGACGACTTGACCAGAAATAGATTAGTTTGGAAGTCAATTACTAAAGCCGTCCAGAAAAATATTGGAGGCAGTTATAAAGATAGCATTGAAAGAAAGAGGGATAAATGAAGACTTGACCAGAAATAGGTTAGTTTGGAAGTAAATTACTAAAGCCGTCCAGAAAAATATTGGAGGCAGTTATAAAGATAGCATTGAAAGAAAGAGGGATAAATGAAGACTTGACCAGAAATAGGTTAGTTTGGAAGTAAATTACTAAAGCCGTCCAGAAAAATATTGGAAGCAGTTATTAAGATAGAATTGAAAGAAAGAGGGATAAATGAAGACTTGACCAGAAATAGGTTAGTTTGGAAGTAAATTACTAAAGCCGTCCAGAAATATATTGGAGGCAGTTATAAAGATAGAATTGAAAGAAAGAGGGATAAATGAAGACTTGATCAGAAATAGGTTAGTTTGGAGGTAAATTACTAAAGCCGTCCAGAAAAATATTGGAGGCAGTTATAAAGATAGAATTGAAAGAAAGAGGGATAAATGAAGACTTGACCAGAAATAGGTTAGTTTGGAAGTAAATTACTAAAGCCGTCCAGAAAAATATTGGAGGCAGTTATAAAGATAGAATTGAAAGAAAGAGGGATAAATGAAGACTTGACCAGAAATAGGTTAGTTTGGAAATAAATTACTAAAGCCGTCCAGAAAAATATTGGAGGCAGTTATAAAGATAGAATTGAAAGAAAGAGGGATAAATGAAGACTAGACCAGAAATAGGTTAGTTTGGAAGTAAATTACTAAAGCCGTCCAGAAAAATATTGGAGGCAGTTATAAAGATAGCATTGAAAGAAAGAGGGATAAATGAAGACTTGACCAGAAATAGGTTAGTTTGGAAGTAAATTACTAAAGCCGTCCAGAAAAATATTGGAGGCAGTTATAAAGATAGAATTGAAAGAAAGAGGGATAAATGAAGACTTGACCAGAAATAGGTTAGTTTGGAAGTAAATTACTAAAGCCGTCCAGAAAAATATTGGAGGCAGTTATAAAGATAGAATTGAAAGAAAGAGGGATAAATGAAGACTTGACCAGAAATAGGTTAGTTTGGAAATAAATTACTAAAGCCGTCCAGAAAAATATTGGAGGCAGTTATAAAGATAGAATTGAAAGAAAGAGGGATAAATGAAGACTTGACCAGAAATAGGTTAGTTTGGAAGTAAATTACTAAAGCCGTCCAGAAAAATATTGGAGGCAGTTATAAAGATAGCATTGAAAGAAAGAGGGATAAATGAAGACTTGACCAGAAATAGGTTAGTTTGGAAGTAAATTACTAAAGCCGTCCAGAAAAATATTGGAGGCAGTTATAAAGATAGAATTGAAAGAAAGAAGGAAAAATGAAGACTTGACCAGAAATAGGTTAGTTTGGAAGTAAATTACTAAAGCTGTCCAACATATGCTTGCATGTAAAACAGACGTTAAACAGAATATGATGACGATATGATGAGTCTCTAAAACCCTAAAGGATATTTGTAAACAGAAAGGACCTACAACTACCCAAATGTAGGCTGAGCTCTGTAGCATGGGAAATAACGGTTTTTATTTAGTGTAAAACACTGCTGTTTTTAATTAGTATGGAGTACTCTAGGTCAACAGTAGCGCCAATGTAAGCAAAGAAACATAAGTGGCATAATCTCTCTTATTGTTGAGGCAAGTGGAATACAAACCCATGTACATAGTGATCTTAGACAGTCGATGACGGTGTTTAGTAACGCATTTAACTTTTTTACTTCAGTGTGAGGCCTCAAAAACCAAGGCTAACACTTGATCTCTATATGAAATGCATAGATATCCGAGTGTTCAACTAAAGTTCTTCTTTAACTGTCAGACGTTGAGTTAGTAAAGAAGAACATTCATTTTACTTTCCCCAATTGACCAGTTAACTGTTATATCTTTCTTGTGGTCTCTTGGTCGCATCGGATTCCACGACACGAATTCATCTAGTCTGGTGGAGTATCCAGCTAAGTGCTGTTACTTGAGATAACATCACTAAGAGAAAGTGCAAGGTGAACCATTCAACGTATGAGCCAGTGTCAAGGGGATCTTATTTGCGTTTCGAATACTATGTTATTGGTCAGGAGTCAAGTGACTCCTGACCAATAGTGAAGTACTCTCATGTCAGGTTGTCCTGACAAACCCTTATAAAAGAGACCGAATACACTTGTTGATGGTGTCTTTTAGGTAATTCAAACTTTCCATATATGTGTGCATGTGTGTGTGTATTTGAACAAAGGCGTAAAAATACTAGTAGAATACGTACGCATGCATACAACATTCTTGTCTTAAAAAAATCAGTTGAATTCGCAATCGTGTCTTTTATCTGAGATTAATCACGGACTGAAAAAGAAAACCAAACCCTGACTCGGGTCACACAATAGGTAATGATAATACATCCATGACTAAGACAAATTCGTCTATAGGAAAATGTTTTTAAAAAGCTCTATTGTGTGAGTTTAAATTAAAATCAGACATTTTTTTTTTTGGATCAATATTATTTTTTTTCAGTTTCTGAACAAATAGTTTATACGTATTGTCGAATCTCCTTAGTTTTTACTTCTTGTCTCTTTTCTTTAAATATTTCAGGAAAAATTAGAGACACTTTTTACAGTAACAACATATACAGGGTGGGCAAAAATAAGGGTCCTATTTTTAAAAATTCATAACTTTTTTATTTATTGATTTTTTTAAATTTTTTTTTTAGAATATGTAAAGGACCCCTTCCGAAGCAAGCATGAGCCGTATTAGCCCTAAGGAACGTACCCTCATTTAGAAAACATTATTTTTGCTTAAAAAACTCAAAACAGTGTAAAAAACAATACTTTAGTTTTTGTCAGTTTTAAGAAGTGTTTTTCGGCTAAAATTTGTTTTGTTTATTTCAAAATATCTCGGAAGGGTCAGTCTACACACACATAAAGTTTGGTGAGTTTAACTTTTATTTTGTGGAAGTTATTCAAATTCAAGTTATTCAAATTTAAAGATAGGACCCTTATTTTGGCCCACCCTGTATTATTATAGCTGAATTAATAAACGTTTGTTTTTTTACGTTTTTTTTATATACATTTCACTCACAGAAAATACATGCTAAAACATTCGTCAATCTTGGGATTAAAAGAAGTTTGGGGTTTGAAAATGTTTCCATTTAAATTGTTCGGCTGCATTTTACAGTTAACTCACGAAGAGTCCTATCTCTTGGTAACTCTCTATCTATCAATTTCACCCTCTCTCACATTGTTATTTTACACCACATCAATCTTATTTATATTTTTGTCAGTATCCCGCTCCCCCCCTCTCTCTCTCTCGTTCTTTTTGTCTATCTTTCTCTGTTTATTAACAGTCAAATGTTATAACGAAAGGAAAGAAAGCAAACATCAGAATACTCATTTATAAACAGAAAGGGAATATCTTACATAAAGTAATACTATTTAACCAGTATATGTAGAGTGAAAAAAAAAACAGAAAGAGATAAAAATAACAAAAGAAGAGAGACACGGGTGGTAGAGGCTAACTTTTAATTTTTAATTTTGTCTTTTTATTTTTTTATATTTAAATGGCTCTACAGGCTCAGTTTTCCTGATTTAAATAATCTAATCAGGGATTAATGGATGACACAACGGGGCGCATTTTTCTTGTATATAAATAAATAAATTACTGACAGCGCGCGTTGATCTTGCCTGAACCAAAATTACGCCAATCTTCCATACTTTTGAAAATCGCTATGATGTTAAATTTGCCAATTTGTGCTCCTTGAAAACGTTGTTAGGATTGGATAATTCCTTGAAATTTTTTTTAATACGTATAATACATTAGTTTGTTTATAACCGGCGCTAACCACGAAGTGACATAGAGGATTGCCTAATGTGGGTATAGGGGTGGGGGTCAACCATTTTGTACCCCATGTGATAATCTTTTCACTTTATATTTATATACGCCACACAAAGTTGTATATTCTTTTAGTTCTTTAAAATATAGTAATATGGACATATTTGATATATATATATATATATATATATATATATATATATATATATATATATATATCAGAGATGAAAGATGAGAATAAAAAATTGTAAAGATACAATATTTATTAGAACATCAAACGTTCAGAGCAAGGAGCCTCATATCCTTAAACTATGGAGTAAGGATATGAGGCTCCTTGCTCTGAACATTTGATGTTCTAATAAATATTACATCGGCAACACTACAAGACCGCTACACTTGCGCATAAAGGAGCACTTGAATACCCGTATATCCTCTTTCCACAAACACATAGAGATTTGCTCAAACACTCAGCGCGATATTCACGTCTCCATCTTAGCGTCTGTCAGAAACATTGGTGACCTTAGAATCACAGAATCAATCCTCATCTCCAGATTAAACCCCTCACTCAATCAACGTCACGAGCTCTATTCACCTTTCATTCTATAATATCTACCCCCCATCCACCAACCAACCCCCATATCTAACACTTAACAGAGTCCGTTTCCACCACTTCACTCATTACTCACCTCCTATAATAAACTCACCACACACCCAAACAATCAAACAGGCCCCTCCCCATATGAACTTCCATCCTTACACACTTTCAACCACAAACCAAAAAACATATTCAGCATACTCTCCTACCCCACCAAAATAAGTCACTCCATAACCTAGCATTATTAATTAATAAATCCAAACACATATAGAATGTATACAAATAACATGCAAATATTAAATAAATAATTCATAAAATAAATTAAACAAGTAAATAATAATAAAAAATAAATAAATTTAAAAAAAAAAACAAAAAAAAAAAACAAAAAAAACAAACAAACAAATATGTAAAGAAATTGATGAATATATATAGATAAACAATTAAACAAACAATAATACATAGATATATATATATGTATATATGCATTATGTGTATATATGTTGTATATATATACTAATATTGTTATACAGATCTCCACCAAAAAAAATTTAAAAAAAAAAAAAAATTAAAAAAATTAATTATAAAAAAAAATATTTAAAAAAATCCAGAGTTACTCCCCTTTATCTTATAATAAATATATCAAGTTAATAAGTTAATTCGTTAATCTAATTTGACGAAACTCACAATTAGTAATTAATAACACTTCTTTAATAGATGATAATCGAAATCGATAAGTAGATAGATCTAGAATATTTAAAATATGAGACTAATTACTTTACTTTATATTAAAATTCTTAAATTACGATAGAAAGATAAACAAAATAAAAATACGAAGATAAAACAAAGTAAATATTCAAATAAAAAAAAAAAAATAAAATAAAATAAAAAAATGATATATATATATTATCAAAACTAACAGTTTATCGAACACCATACACCTAACCAACATTACACTAATATTCTAAACACCAATCATATATTTAACATAATATTAAAATAAAACTTAACTTAATTTATATTCCCTGTGAAACTGCTTTTTTGCTGCGGTCTATATCTGGCAGCCATTTTGTTTTGTATTATTCTCTACACAGTCGGAGAAGAATAAAATATTATTCTTCTTCTGGTCTAATTATTTTTGAAAAAGGGATGTCTTTTCCCGAAATATCAAATAGTGATTTTTAATCACCCGGACATCACACGAACAGCTAAAACACTCTTGCTGTTATGTAAGGAAAAAAAAAAAAAGGAAAAAAAAAAAGGAAAAATAAATAGTAAGTCTTATATCGTATTCGATTTATTGTTATTGTTTTTGTTCCTTTCCTTTCAACTTGCATCTTACCCGGAATTGCATTGCCCACAGCCTTTCAAAAACTTACTACTACTATACCCAGCAATGCTTCAAGCAAACTACCATTCTCTACTATATATATATATATATATATATATATATATATATATATATATATATATATATATATATATATTAGAACCATCCAGACTTACCGCCACTGCCTGAAATGAATTCAGATAAAGAAATCATCAACTATATAATAAAAAGTCAACTATGGGTGTTTTTTTTATTTCCTTTATGTTTTCAGAAATACTAATAAATTATATATTAAAAATTAAATTACTGACGTAATTCTAGCATTGTATATGAATGTTTTAGTATATATATTATTGGACTGGATGGCGATTGAATGGTAGCCGCAGATCTATCTGGCTGATGCAATAACTACCTCAAGATTATAAGTGAACAAAAGGGAAACGGTCAGACATTGTTCTATCATTAAAAACTAGCAAACGACTGATCTTGGTTGAATTGATAGTACTTTATGAAAGTCGGGTAAAAAAACAAAACACCAACACAAAAAAGATAAATACGAAAACTTAAAAAGAGAGCTGACCCGTGAAGGTTACAGTGTAATCGTTCGAGATGTTTAAATTGGAGCAAGAGGTTTTCTTGCAGGCTCTCTGTATTCCTAGGCCAGCTTGAAATTAAAGGACGAAAAAGAAATTCAACCATCAAACGATATAGATAACCTAACTATGTGCAATCTCGCTCTGGGTAAAAGGGATATCACATGGTTATATATAAGCAAGTCTCCACTGTATAGTCATCTCTCTGAGAGGTTACTTTTTTTTATATATTTATTCATTTATTTATTTTATTTTTATTTTTCATTAATTCATTTATTCTCTTCGATAAGATAATCTTTTCACGCAACGAAGACGTGTGACGCTAAACCTTCGCACAAGTTTACTTTCGAGAGTGAACAAAACAATTCTTTAGCTTTCCTCGACATTCTTATCCTCAAAAACAATAATAGTCTCTCATTTCAAGTTCATCGCAAACCAACCAACAAAAATGATTA
>OY744518.1:178669386-178701886 GCA_963556195.1 Sepiola atlantica
TATTGTTTTTTTTGTTTGTTTTTTTTGGGGGGGGGAAAGGTCAGAAAGATTTTCTTCATAACTTCTAACTTCCAGTTTTTATTTATTTATTTATTTACTTACTTATTTACTGAAAGGAGTGACATGGCGAAAAAGCGTCATGAAAAGGTATTTAGTTGCGTTCAAATTAATCACGTCGTGCTTACGTTAAATATTAATCTTGTTCCAATCGTTTTTGTTTTGATGTTGTTGTTTTCCGCCGCCCCCTCCCACTCGGTTACTTAAAGCGAACGAGGTGAAGTGTCAAGTTCTTATTTCCTATAAGAATTTAATTCGTATGCTTCGCCTAATAAATGAATAAAATGGCGAATAGAAAACAAGTCCACATTTGATATACGATATTTATTCGGGAGAATGGTCAAAAAGTGTATATATATATATATATATATATATATATATATATATATATATATATATATATATATATATATATAAACTGTTTTATATTTTTTAGTTTTTTAATCATTTTTTCTGTGTGGAAATACAAAAATAACGAATGTTCAATGAGTATCAGTAGCGTTTTAGATTATTCGTCGAATAATTTGTAGGTAACAAAAAGCTGGAGAAAAGAATAGAATAGCCGATAACCCTTTATGTGAAGGCATTAGACGTCAAAACAGCAAACGGTGTAGTTTCAGAAGAACGTTTACAATTTAAATTCTGAGACGTCAGAATTAGCGTCACAGAATAAATTGTATTTTTGTTAAACATTAAACATTAATTACTCAATTAACACGTAATGTTGCTTGTGTGAGAACTCCTAGTGAGTACAAGTAATAATAATAATAATAATAATAATAATAATAATAATAATAATAATAATAATTTGGTTTAAGAAATTCACAACCCTACATGAAAGGCTTGCGCAGAAACTGAGATGATGAATCCACAAAACAGACATACCAGAGTTGATGACCAAAGAAGGAACAACGATAATATAAAAATACACCAAAAACGCAACGATCCCACGCAACTACAGACCGATAACATGTTTACCATCAATGCGGAGAATTCTAACGTCACAACTGAGAGAACAAATCTACCACTCCCAGAACAATTGTGGACTGCTCCCCAAGTAACAAAAAGGATACAGAAAAGGGAAAAGAGGGACGCATGATCTGCTATGCATAGATCAAAAGATCCTGAAGGAAGTAAGAAGCAGAAAAAAGAACCTAGTCATGGCATGGATTGACTACAAGAAAGTCTACCACAGAATTCATCAAGCATGGATAATTGAATGCTTAAAATGTACAAAATCCCTGACAAAATTATAAATCTCATCAATAAAGCAATGAGAACATGGAGATTAGAACTGACAGATGGAGGACAATACTTGACGGAGATCAAAATACAGAGAGGCATTTTCCAAGGGGACTCCCTTACACCACTACTATTTGTTATAGCCATGATACCACTCAACTACATACTCAGGAAATGTGATGTCGGATACAAGTTGACAGACACGAAACTAAGAATAAAACACCTTATGTACATGGACGACCTGAGGCAATTTGCAAATAGAAAAAAGGAACTGGAAAAGCTGAAAAATACGACTAGAATCTTCAGTCAGGACATTCAAATGGAATTCGTAATGGAAAAGTGCACAATGCTAAAGATGAAAAAAGGAAATGGAAAAGGCATGGAACTACCCAACCAAGAGGAGAGGAGGGCACTTGACTAAGAGGTTAGCTATAAATATTTGATAGGCCTGGAAGCAGACACCATCAAATTTACAGAAATAAAAGAGAATATTGGAAAAAGTATACTTGCGAAAAACAAGAAAACTTTTGCAAACAAAGTTATATAGCAGAAACCAAATAAAAGGAATAAACATTTGGACAGAATCACTAATAAGAGACTCTGGGCCATTCATTGGATGAACTAAAGAAACACTCAAGCACCTTGACCAGAAGACTAGAAGATTAATGACCATGCACAACGAACTACATCCAAAAGACGATATGGACCGACTCTACGTGAAAAGAAGCGAGGGGGAAAATGACTGGTAAGTATAAAAGACTGTGTGGAAGACACAAAAAAGCTGGAGAAATACATAAATCAGAACACAGATAGGCTGATCATCGCAGCAAGAGCGATCGTCCAAATGAGCAACTTTGGAAGCACCGAAATCAGAAACAAAAAGCCAAGAAAAGAAAAGTGCGAAAAAAAAAAACTCAACTACATAGACGTTTTATAAGAATGACCAGAAAAGCGATCCAATAACAATCCTGGGCATGGCTAAGAAAAGGACGCCTGAAAAGAGAAACGGAATCTCTACTGACAGCTGCACAGAACAATACGATTAGAACTAACTACATTAAAGCTAAATTAGATAAAACACAGGAAAACAGTAAATGTAGACTCTGTGGACAAAGAGACGAAACATAAAATAAGTGGATGCAGCAAACTAACCCAAAAAGAATACAATAAGAGACACGATTGCGTAGAGAAAGCAGTACACTACAAACTATGCAAACGACTGCATTTCGAACACTCGGACAAATGGTACTAACATAAACCAGAGACAGTACCGGAAAATTAAAATCACAAAATCTTCTGGGGCATGGAGGTGCATATAGATAAATTCATACAAGCAAGGAGACGGGATGTCATAATAGTCAACAAGAAAGAAAAATGTGCCAAATCGTAGATTTTGCCGTTCGATCAGACTACAAAGTGAAGATCAAGGAGACGGAAAAATCAAGTAAATACACGAAACTTGCCAGATAACTAACAAAGGAATATGTAGCATGAATACAGTTATTGACTTTATTCATAATAATACAAATAATTGTAGGAGCTCTAGAAACAGTAAAAATAAACTGGAGAAAAGTTTTGGAGAAATTGCAATCAAAGAGATTTCTGAAACCATACTAAGAACAGAAATGATCAAAACAGCTGAAAATCCTCCAATGCGGAAACCAACCCGCATAAGCTACGAACGGTAACCAGTCACATAGAATTACTATAGGAAAAAAACAAAACTACAGGAAGAACATGCAACAAGAACCAAAGAACAGAAACTGCAAGAAATATAATAAACTGCCCCTCCCCAAGTGATGGCACCAGCCTCGGCTGATACAACACAAAATATTCGTGAAGGGTCAAAGAGGAGTGGAAGACTGAGGAGTGACAGCACTAACCAAACCTACTCTGGGAGAGTGCAGAAAGTGTTGGGGCCTTGGGGAGGCTTATTGCCACCTAAATCCCATAGGAGACCAATGGTCGTTACCAGCGAGAAATCAATGGTAGATGAGTGTTGCGATATCGCGAGGGCATTTGCGATTGTAATCGAAAAGAGGTGAAGAATACTGGAAATCTGGGGAGGCTTGTTGTCACTCAGATACCAGGAAACACCACTGGTTGTCCGTGAGTAATCACTGACGATTACTTATGTGATAACTCCTAGTGAGTACACATCATCATCATCATCATCATCATCATCATCATCACAAATACAACAAAAATAATAAGTATGACAATAAGAACTAGCGGGACCCGTGTAAATTACACGAAATGATGTTTTCAATACTAATTATCTTGTTCCTTACCTATAAATATTTTAATAAAATATTTAAAGATTTGACTTGTATATTTATTTAAAAAAATGAACAATACATGAAACAATTTACAAAACTTCTTTATATACAACTAGCGTGGCTACCCGGCGTTGCTCGGGGTAAAAAAACACATATTTGTAGAAAAATCGCTTGTGTAAGATCTTTATATTCAAACTTCTATTTCTCTCCCTCTCTCTATAGCCGTCTCTTTATCTTTCTATTTTTCTCTTCCCTGGTCGCCCCATTTCACAGCTTTCTCCCTTTGCCTTTTGCGAAAGCTGTCACTTCCTCACCATTCCTCCTCCGTAGACCAGGGCAAAAGTATGACATATTTCTATAAAAAGTACTGCCTCTATATGCGCCTTCTATATAGGTACATATTCTGTCCCGGTTCGCATAATATATACGTACCAGTTGCCGCCCCCGTGTGCATACTATATATGTACCTATCGCCGCCCCGGTTCGCATACTATATACGTACCTATCGCCGCCCCGGGCTGCATGCTATATATGTACCTATCACCGCCCCGGTGCACATACTATATATGTACTTATCGCCGCCCCGGTGCGCATACTATATACGTACCTATCGCCGCCCCTGGTCGCGTGCTATATATGTACCTATCACCGGCCCGGTGCGCATACTATATACGTACCAATCGGTGTTGCAAGGGGATCACTCTTCTCCAGTCGCCCTCCTTCACCCCATTGGACACTACACCCGTTGCCCTCAGCCAAAGCTGTCTCGTCTGTGTTTCCCTCGTCAGGTTCACCTCTTCTACATTTGCCAGGGTCAACAGATGTCACGTACCTGGTTGCCAATTAACCCTGGCTACACTACATCCGGCCTCCCCTAAACTCTGCATAACTTCTCCATTCCCTGGAGAAAAAATGTAACATTTCTATTTAAAGTGCCATATTTGTCTTCATTATTAATGTTAATAAGGATGTTTATTTACTTCTTCATGTCTGTGTATGTTAGATAAAATAACCTACACATATTTCGTCAGGTCGAAGGGTACCCACACATATTTCGTCAGGTCGAAAGGGTACCCACACATATTTTTTCCGGGCGCAGGGTACCCACACATACTTCGTCCGGTCGCAGGGTACCCACACATACTTCGTCCGGTCGCAGGGTACCCACACATACTTCGTAAAGTCGCAAGGTACCCACACATACCTTTTCCGGGCGCAGGGTACCCACACATACTTTTTCCCGGCGCAAGGTACCCACACATACTTCGTCCGGTCGCAGGGTACCCACACATACATCGTCATGTCGCAGGGTACCAACACATACTTTGTTAGGTCGCAGGGTACCCACACATACTTTGTCAAGTCGCAAGGTACCCACACATACATTTTCCGGGCGCAGGGTACCCACACATACCTTTTCACGGCGCAGGGTACCCACACATACCTTTTCACGGCACAGGGTACCCACACATACTTTTCCTGGTCGCAGAGTACCCACACATACTTTGGCTGGTCGCAGGGTACCCACACATACTTCGTCAGGTCGCAGGGTACCCACACATACTTCTCAAAAAAGGAGGAGGTAATGCATGGAATGAGTGCATCATGACAACGGAACCTATACTACCATTCCTCTACACTTCTCAAGAAAGGAGGAGATAAGGCAAGGGATGAGGGCATCATGACAACGGAACCGATACGACCCTACCTCAACACTTCTCAAAAAAGGAGGAGATAATGCATGGGGTGAGGGCATCATGACAACGGCACCGATACGACCCTAACCTCAACACTTCTCAAAAAAGGAGGAGATAATACATGGGGTGAGGGCATCATGACAACGGAACCGATACGACCCTACCTCAACACTTCTCAAAAAAGGAGGAGATAATGCATGGGATGAGGGCATCATGACAACGGAACCGATACGACCCTACCTCAACACTTCTCAAAAAAGGAGGAGGTAATTCATGGGATCAGTACATCATGACAACGGAACAGATACTACCCTACGGCAACACTCTCAAAAAAGGAGGAGGTAATGCTCACACCGGCGAATACCGTAACCCCCACCCCCCAATGTTGCATGAAAGGAGGAGGTAATTCCTATCATGATAACAGAACGGCCACAGGGAGGGGGGGGGAATAGTTGCGTCTATTAATAGTTAAGAAAGAGAGTGTGAGAAGGAAAAAAGACATAAAGGAAAACTGCCACTCTGTGGCGTCATGATGACCTGATATAACCGGACATAATTTAGGTCACGACCGGGTACATCCGGCAAGGGATTATGGGACAGGTGCGGATGTGATTGAGCAACCCTTGTTTCACTACACACTCTTAACGTAGGATTCCTATGTTGTTATTGATGCATCCGGACAGAAGTTATTGGATGATCTGATAGAACCGGACACAATTTAGGGCAAGACCGGGTACATCTGGCAAGGGATTATGGGATGTTTACAGTGACTCTGTATTTTTATAGGAATAGTACATAAATACATTAGTGACTATTTGGAGAAACTTTTAATTCGTACAATAAAAAACAAACAAATAATTTATTATTACTAACGAAAGCACAATAACAATTGCTTCTTTGGGAAAAGTTCCCTAATCGTTAAATACTTTGAGAAAAGAAACAAAACATAAACAAACCGAATAGATACATATTTAAAACGTAAACAAACCGATTACATTTATTATTTACGTTTTTCACATTACCTTATATAACAAATACATAACATTTCATCTCTAAAAAATAAAATAAAAAAACTTACGTTTTCCTTACTAAAACAAAAGAAATAAATTTAATTCTACAGAGTTTGCCCCACCGTAATACTTTACGAAAAAAAAAAAAATCAACGGATTACGTTAAGAAAGAAAACACGGTTAGAGAAGGGAATGTTATTCGGTTATTCTGTAACCGTGTTTTTTTTTTCTTAACGTAATCCGTAGGATTTTTTTCGTAACGTAATCGGTAGGATTTTATTTTTTCGTAAAGTATTACGGTGGTTCAAAATCTGTAGAAGTAAATGTATTTGTTTTGTTTTAGTAAGGAAAACGTAAGTTTTTTATTTTATTTTTTAGAGATGAAATGTTATGTAAGGTAATGTGAAAAACGTAAATAATAAGTGTAATCGGTTTGTTTATGTTTTAAAAATGTATCTAATCGGTTTGTTTATGTTTAGTTTATTTTCTCAAAGTATATAACGAATAGGGAATTTTCCCCAAAGAAGCAATTGTTATTGTATGTTAGTTATTAATTAATAATTTATAAAAATAATATGTGTTTGTTTTTTATTGTACGAATTAAAAGTTTCTCCAAATAGTCAACAGTTATTTTTGGAAAAGAAAAGTTATCATTTAAATTAATAGACATTAAAAGAATGTGACGAATCCGTGCGAAGCAAGAATAAGGGGATGTTATTCGGTTATTCTGTAACCGTTTTTTTTTTCTTAACGGATTCCGTTGGTTCAAATTCTGTGGAAATGTTTGTTTTTAAGTAAGGAAAACGTAATGTTGTTTATGTTAGATCTATAATGTAAATATCAGAACAGGAACGGCGTATTACCTGAATTAGGCGTAGATCGGTAAGGTAAATCGGCATAACTTGTTAAGCGTATCGAATGAGGCAAATGTTTCGTGAACTGTATACGATGTTCGTGGCTGAGAGTATGAGATTACGTAAGCGTATTTAACGGAAGTGACGTAGGCACATGTATTGAAGGGAGCGTCTGTTATATTTTATGGGCAACGTATGTTACTGTGTTGTAATGTGAAGACGAACGTAACAGAAATAATAAGGGTGTAAAATGTGTAAAGTATCCTTTGTGTAGATGTGACCGGTGTCGAGTGGTAGCGTGGGAGGACTAAAATGTTAGAGGGAAATGTTCTTGCTACTACCTGTATGGTGTCTGTTCTGGGGAGAGTGACTGATGGAGGAACGAAAGTAGTAATTTGCCCGAGGTTGATGTAAGAATGTAGAGTTTGCTAAGAACACGGTCGAGCGAATAAGCTTGATGTTGTAGTGCTTGTAGGAACCTAATCTGTTCGAGTTTAGTTTCCTATTCGACGCGAAGGTACAGGGGAAAAAACGTCTTTACTTTATATATAAGATATTTCTAGTGAAGGTGATATTTCGACGACTAAATCTTACTTTGTAAATGCTTTAGATTAAATTAAATTAAATTTAAATTAGATTCGGAAGGTCGTTGCTTTAGATGTAAGCGTGACACACAAAATAAAACACACGCTATTGTATTAATATGTGTTTTCCCGGTAGTCCATTCTCTACCTCCCCCACCCATTTTCGATGGAGAAAAAAAATCTCAGAGGTCGGTGGGGATCGAACTATAAACCAGTAGGGCCGACGTCAAAAACCGATATCAAAGTCCTACATCGCTAACCGTTGAACCAAAGAGAAATACTTGAAAATCTAACGAAAATAAGGTGACTTGAATGCTTTTCCAACTCTAGATGCGACACGCATTGCAGAGCTTGTGATGTAAGCGTGACACACGAACACACACGCTATCGTAGTAATATATAGATAACAATAACGATGATATATATATATATATATATATATATATATATATATATATATATATATATATATATATATATATATATATACATGTATATGAAGAAGAATGGAAAGGAATTAGAGAAGCAAAAGCCAAATCAAATTTCAATTCAATTGCTCAGAGCAAGGTATATTCCGCAAAAAGGCAATTTATTCAAGTTAAATTTTCCTTAAGCCAGGCTTTTCAAAGATCAAAATCTTATCATCAGAGGAAGTCGCTGGGATAGATAAGTTGGCAAAGGCCAAGATTTAAAATTTGAAAAAGTAAAATAAAAGTTGTAGGGAAAGAAACACAGGGCAAAACTCTGCCCGAATGCAAGCAAATGTCCGATTGCTAAAAAGTCCGGTGTCGAAGAGTCTAGCGGAGAAAATGAAATGTAGATAGGTAGGTCGTTAAAAGGCACGAGAGGTGGTGAGAGAGGATTCAAGGTTAAATTCCCAAAACCACAACTTCAGGTGCGGCGAAGATAGAATGAATCCAAAGGGTAAAAAGTCCAAAAAGAGGTACGTTCGTGGATGCAGGCAAGGCTCAGTAAAACGTGAGGTGGAAAATATTCGCCATTAAAAAGAATTCCTGGGCTAAGATATCTTGGAATATGTTTTAAAATGGGAAAAAAGACAGCGGAAAATATTTAAAAGCTTGCCTGTTGAGAAAACCGACTTGTAATGAAGAAAGGCAGAAACTCATATGCGACCAGTAAGCAGGAAGGGAAGGAGTAAGGGGTGTGGAGGGGTTGAGAGGAACGGGTGCGAAGGAGGAGAAAGGGAACGGGTGCGGTGAATAAGTGCGGTTAAAACTAAGAGTGTGAGTGTGGGGGGTAAGACGCTTAAAGTTGAAATTGGATGTTAGCGCAAATTAGGGTTCAACTAGAAAAGGGATAGAATGGTGTGGGGGCAAGTCAACGAGTGTTGGGAGGGAGAGTTAAAATACCAGAATGTGTCGAAGGGGATATGAACAGGGTTCGGGGTTTAGTTGTTTAATCAGATGACCTTACTTATAAACAATGAGGCAAAATATATTTGAAGGGTAGAACTAGAAAAATAAATAGTAAGAATAAAAATTAAAAATTTTAAAATTTTAAAAAATTTTAAAATAAAAATAAAAATAGAAATAAGAAAATAAAAAATGAAAAAGAAATAATAAAATTAGTCTTAGGCTCGCAAGGAAAATTATGGATTAACCGATAAAGAAATAATATAAATGAGGGAAAAGTCGATAAAATTGGAGCTCGAGAGTGAGTATTAAAATAAGGAAAAGGTAGTTTGACCTCGAGTAAATATCTGGAATGGGAATCCCCAAGGTGGTTAAAGATATGGGTTGAAATAAAATATGTTGTTGCGGGATGCTAGTGCTTTATGGATGTAGGGAAATTAAACTTTGAATCAAAAAATTCTCAGAAAAAGGTATATGGAAGTTAATTAAGAAAATTATTAAATAGGTTAATGATGGCAGAAAGAAATATGAGACATACATGGTTAAAGTAGTGACAATAAATTAAACCAGAGTGAGAATGGAGACCGCAGTTAAAAGTAAATATTATGGGGGTTAAAAGATGTAGAATGATGGCGGGTTGGGGGTTGAGCATGGTCTGAAAGAAGTGAGCGATGGGCGAAGTAAACTAGGGGGGAATAATCGCGGCTATTACAAGAGTGACAAGAATTATTTAGAAGTAATAACAGGAGGGAAAAACAGTAATTAGAATGCACAGAGAAAACGGTAAGGAGTTCGATATCGAAGTGTGCAAAGGGGATTAAGAGTAGATAAAGCGAATCATCAAGTAAATAAAAAGGCTAGGGTTTAATGTGAATATGGTGGGTTAGTTATCAGGTTGAGAGGGAAGGATAGAAGGTTAGAAGTGTTGATGGGAAGCGGACGAGTGTATTAAAGGAAGTTAAAGGGGAAAGTAATAGAAGTCATATAAAGGTTATACGGTTAAGGAGGTTAAGTACAATGATTTAGGTGGTAGTGGGAGAAAGGTATTTAAGCTAAGGGAATTGTGAAGCTAACGGAATTTATGGGTAATTTTTTAAGTTAAGAGAAAAGCTAAAGGGATGAGGGAGATATATGCAGAGATTATAGAACAACAGGAATTAGAAGTATCGGAAAAGAAATCCGAGATGTAGGGAGGGAAGATTCGAGATGATGGGAGGGTATTTAATCAAATGGGGGAGGGGGTGTTTGGGGGATTACTATGGTTGCTATACTTGAATTTAAGTTTATGCCTGCAACTGGAGATAAGTTCATTCTTAGAATTAATAATATTTTTAGATTTAGTAGCAGTAGCTATCATAAAGGTTTCCAATGTACAAAGTTGGCAGTGGGATGCACCCGGGGTATATGATTTGGACTTTTTAAGTATTGACCAGTGAAGTGAATAGGGAGTATTTTTAAGATTGAGGTTTCTAATTAAATTGGAAAGTGAAGTGGCAGTGCTATTATCGTTGTTATCTTTAAAGGAATAGATATGGTTAGAGATCCGGGTCTTAATGGGGAAAGAGGACGCCCCAATATATGTGTGTATCTTGAAGGGTGGTGCTATAGTTGCATTGAGATTGCTAGTGGTATTAGATGAGATTTGAGTTTGGAGATTCAAGTTATGTGAGGGAGGTTGGTTGAAGAAGTAGGGCGGAGCGGATATGGGGGAAATGTCAGTTAGCCCATGGGCACTATCTATTATTGGGGGTGCTTGGTTAGAGGTATGGCTGTATATGTGGGGGTCTTGAGGAGAAACGGATTGGGGTTGTGGAGAGATGCGGAATTCGGGTGGAGTATGGGAACTATGAGTGCTCACAATATTGATGGAGCGGGGGAATTGTTTCACAGTACAAGCGTATATTGCGTCCTTCTGTACACAATTGCTGTTTAAGGGACAATCTGTAGGTTTACGGCAGTTACAAGTGGTGAGGGGTGCGGTTGGTGGTTGTTGTTGGATATGTTTGATTTTCCTATTGTGAGAGGTTATGATAGTTTGTTCAATATTGGGCATAGTAGAGTAAGATATTTTAATAGAATTTTTGTTAAGAATAGTGCTATATCTGTGGGGGTGCTTACAAGATCTGTCTAAAATTTGGAAAAATTCCTTAGGTATATTGGTTTTAATATTACCGCTGAAAGGCGGATTGAACCAAATGTTATTCTTTCTTCTAAGTTTTTTTCTTTGTCTGTGCGCCTGTGGGTCTGCCCGATTATCAATATTGTTAGTTCCCATGGGCTTATTAGCGTGTGTTTTGATTTTCTTAGGTGCAGATGTGTTAAACGTTTTACTTCTGTGTGTGGTCATGTTGTGCGTAATAATGACTGAGGGTTTGTTAACTTGAGTAAGGGGGTTGCAGGTATATTTAATTTTGTTATTGTAGTCTGAGTTTAGCAAGGCATTATTGTAGAAGCTAGAATTTTGATCGAAGATAGATTTATTCGCAGATAGCTTAGAGATTCTGTTAGATACTGAAGGGACTATTGAGCTTATGATGGATTTGGGGTGGTTAGATAGGCTATGTACGTAGAAGAGGGTTAAGTTAGGTTTATGGTATGGGCTGAAGGTTCCCGAGTTAAGATCTAATGTAAGGTCTAGAAAGTTGGATATTCTTTTCTCAGGTTCCACTGTAATGGTCAAACCAAAGTTTTTGAAGAAGTTATGCAAGTTTTTGATAGTGTTATTATATTGTCTCGATCTCTCCCCAGGCATCGTCCCTATACAACCCACTCTGTAAATGCCCAAAATTAAACCCCAATTCTCTCATCAAGTACAAACCTACCAGGTCAGTGACCTGGGCAGAGTCTGACGCCCCCATAGTAATATCAAAGTTATTAGGGGTGTCCTTCCTGGTCCAAAGCTTATTATCAAATTCTAGTAGGGATCTTCTGGCTAATATTATTAGTTTAATCTCTATGTCTGTAATGTCAGAATTATTTTTAGCGAAGATTAATGCTTTGTTAAGTAAGATAGGGGAAATGGACTGGTAGTAATTATTAATATCGAATGTTATGAAGTTCAAGTTAGGTTTAGACTTATCAATGAGGTTAAGGAACCAAGTAGTAACTTCATCTGAGGATTGCCAAAGAGCGTAACGAATGTTTTCTTTTAAGGTGGGGATAATTCTATCCAAGATCTTCTTACTTATGATGCCTAGGTCGGATTTAGAAGGGCAGATTAGTCTGATGGTGGGGTTTCCCTGGAAATTATTTTTATGGTACTTCAAGGTAAATCTAGGCATTGCAGGGGTTAAGATTTCTGTGTAGTTAAGGACATTCAAAGATGTTAGTATGGATTTTGCCTCGTTGTTTATACTAGCTAGGGTATCGTAGGATGTGCTTTTGTAAGATTTATTTAATTCTTTGTAGATTAAGGATTTGTATTGACTATATTTTAGTTTGTTAAAATTCTTAGTTTTATCCGCTGGGACAATTATATATGGGTGTTTCCTAATATTGTTAGTGAATTTGTTGATTTTTTGATGATGGGATTGAGGTGTTTATTGTGCCTTTTGAATTTAATGCGACTAATGAGGTCAAATAGGTCATTTTCGAAATTATTGAGGTGTTCATTTTGTTTGGAGAAGGAGGAGGTTTTGAGACCGTACCTGGAAGCAGTTGATTTTTCCAATTTCTTCAGTTCCCTAGAAGAGTTCATAGGTAGTGTAGATCCAAAATGGGTAGGAAGTGAGGAATTGCTGGTGTCAGTTTAGTGGGGGGAGGTTTTGTGGTTCATATCATGGTGAAATGCTTTCCATCTAACGTTAGTAATGAACTTCTTCACAGATTGGATAAGCTTGCAAATATAGGTTTCATTTGAGGGAATGGGTATATTTTTTGCCGAAAGCGGGAGGAATTCCTTGTTGAACATACTACAAATAGGAGGAAAAAGCTCAACTAAGTAGGAGCTTAAAATAAAGTGGTGTACTAAAAGCGAACGTTTAGGAAACATTTCATTTTCTCCGCTGGACTCTTCGACACCGGACTTTTTAGCAATCGGACATTTGCTTGCGTTCGGGCAGAGTTTTGCCCTGTGTTACTTTCCCTACAACTTTTATTTTACTTTTTCAAATTTTAAATCTTGGCCTTTGCCAACTTATCTATCCCAGCGACTTCCTCTGATGATAAGATTTTGATCTTTGAAAAGCCTGGCTTAAGGAAAATTTAACTTGAATAAATTGCCTTTTTGCGGAATATACCTTGCTCTGAGCAATTGAATTGAAATTTGATTTGGCTTTTGCTTCTCTAATTCCTTTCCATTCTTCTTCATATCTACCTGCTCTATCCTGGATATTGAGCTGTATACTTTTCACAATAGGTTTTACCTTTCCTAAAAGGTCGCTTTTAGTACACCACTTTATATACATATATACATATATATATATATATATATATATATATATACATACATAAATATACATATATATATACATATATATGTACATATATACACATACATATATATATATATTTATATACATATATATATACATATATACATATATATATATATATATATATATATATATATATATATATATATATATATATATATAAACTGAATTTTATACTCTTGAGCTATAGACTCATAATGACGGATTAATATTATTCACTCAAAATTTTCTCCATCTATCTATATCTATCTATCTATTTATCTCTCGGTTTATGTAGATGGGTGTGCCCCTCTTTCCATGCCTTTATATTTTTATATTTCAAGAAAACACCCTCATATTCTCAATAATACGCATAAATCTAACGTTGGATGAATAATTCCGACAATAAAACGAGATTTTATTTTAATAATAAAAATGAATATAAAACCTTTGACAGTTACATCGAGTTTTGTTGTTTGTTTTTTCATGCTTCGATGAGCTTGCCTACGGATTTACTGATTCAGTAGTACAAAACTGTGACGCATTAGATGGCCTTGTGCCAGACTTTGTCTATTCGAATATTTGATGATCCGAAAATCGCATACTTTTCTTTCTAGACTTACTTTACATGTGCATACTACAGGGAGATGAAAATTCCTTCCATTGATCACGATCAGAGCGGCACACAAGTATTCACCATCGGCTCATCTCTTTGATAGTCAACCACTTTATCTTTCTTCAACGAATTCTTCTTTATATTTTTTCCTTACATAGATGGGTCTTGTAGTCGAGAAACAGTGAGATTTGTCACATGCTTGAGAACAACATTTCACCATTTTTCTTCAATTAAACCTTCTTGTTATGATTTTTTTTTATATAGCTGAGTCTGGTAGTCCGAAACATGTCCAAACCATGTTATTCTCTTTTTTTTTATCAAACTACCTCATTGATGCATCTGTTAATATTAACTTGGATTCGTATTCCTTCATTCCTTCATCTAGTTCGAAGAGTTTCTCCAAGGATAGTTGTTAAACATTTCATTTCAAATACATTTAGCTCCTCTCATACTCTGCCAGCATATATCATGTTTCACTTGCATGTACAAGAATAGGAGTTATCAATGCACCATAAAGAGCGGTTGATATGTGCTTCCTGTTTTATACTTTTACTTTTAGTCGTCAAAATGCACAAGTTGCGATTCATGTTAATGTCAGATGAGGATCCTGGAATCATTGAGCCAAGTAACACAAACTATTTGGTTGTTTTTAAATGTTTTGCTGTCTATTGAGATATAATCTCCAGAGGAGGATATTAGTTTGCATATGCCTGGATTCACTTTCACCCCAGATTTCCCAGGTTTCAAACTCAGATAGAGATCTTCAGCTTATCAAGGATAGAGGCGAACGAGTGTAATGTCATCAGTGTAAAGAATATTAGTAGAGAGCTCATAGCTTAGCACCAGTGTTGATTGCAGAATTTCCAGTTCTTTCATCACAAATTCCACAACAACGTTGAAGGGAGCAGGAGATAGTAAACAGCATTGTCGTATATCGACAGTTATTTCAAACACATTTTTTAATGTCCGTTAATAAGCATTCCAATGAACAACAGCTTAACAAAGAAAAGCAATTTCACTAATTTATCTACGCAGACTCCGGATAAAAACCCGACATTTTAGATGAGATTGTAGTTATGAGAAGTCAATTTGTTTATAATCATTGTTATTTTTGTAATGTTATCCGAATGCGTTTAATAATAACTCGAATGCCAAACATACAAATATAAAAGGTTTTATTACTATTATTTATTAGGTCATACCAAGTTGGGTAACTGACTTTTTATGTATACGAAGAACTTAGTGTATCGTAGACTATGGGTCGACAGGTGGTTAACTCTTTGGGGCAATCGGCTAGCTAGGGGACCAAAATTTAGCGAAAGTGACGTAAGACGAGGCTTCGAGAAGGCGAGATTCCTCAGTATAAATGGAAAAAGCAGATCGAACAGACATCTGTACTCGTACTACCGTCGTACTCCTCGAGGCTAGCATTGTTGTCCTCAAGTTACTCGGGATTGTTAATTGTATAAGGCAGACATCCTTAACAATCAGAAAAGATAAGAAATACGAACCGGAACACAAACAAAAAATTAACAAACTTTCCAAAACATTACAAACCATCCAAACAATAGAGATTACTAATAACATACCAGCCAACTATACAGACACTCTAGCACACAAACAGCGCATCCAATCATATGCAACATCGGAAGCTCCTCTCACAACATCTCTAAAGCAAAATTACTCCTTCTGCCCTTCACAGCACAATCAGTCAAGCACATATAAAAAATAGGAGACCTATTCCAAAAAGTAAACAATATCAATATACAAAATCACACTATGAATATTCTTGACACCTTCCTCTACACAAACATACGCATAAAAATGCCTTAATCTTCTTGCTAAACACATCAATAAAATCAATTTCCCAAACTCCCTATTAATAATATAATTACATAATAAGAGAATTACTTTCTTCATCTTTTATAATAAGAATAAGAATTATAATAGACAAAGATTCGCGCTGCCCCTTGCTAACCGTCTCAGTGCATTTCTGGCTGGCCTTTTGCTAGTATTCTTTGAAACAGGACATTTTAAATAGCACACACATCAAAACAATAGATACTTAATATACATAGTGTTGCATATACCTCCCATCTGAGGGGGCAATGTTTTATAAGCCACAATAAAATACATAGATAGTTTATAAACATATTTCGTTATCAAATGTAAATGATGTCAACACATTTACATTCTACCTCGTGTTGTTAGCTTTACCCATGACTGGGCATCTCCATGCGGTTTCATTCTTCACTTAGAATTAAAGTCTCACAACAACCAAAGAAAGAATAATGCTCCGAAGTTTAGCGAAATGACCATTTATTGAGCTAGTAAAGTCGCTTTCTTTTCTGTTAGCGGCTAAGGAGGGGGGTCATTCCGAGCCGCGTACAACTGGGGTTTTAGCCCTTTGATTCATATAGATATTAAGTCATTTCTCTACACGTGCTGTTAGCTTTAAAACTTCCCAACGAACTCTTTACTTCTCTTGAACCCAAATTATCAGATGCATACCATCAAGCGTATCCTTTACTATTTAGCAATAGATAACATCCTTATAGTTTTCCTAAGTAAGATAAAATAGAAACCATAGCCAAAACTCTTAATAAGGGGAACTCACCATAAAATCCACATTTTAAATTCAACACCACATCACTATATAATCTACCCACATATTTATTTACACAAACAACACCCTATAATACCAAGTTTACCGTAAACTAAACAAGAAAGGGCTCCATCGACTATTACTCTTATACCTACCACACCATATAAACTGGCCTCATAATAAGTTTATGCCTCACAATACATAGAATCTGCCCAGTACCTCACTAATGAATATGATGTCATAGAATCCTTCTTAAAAAGTACCTGAAAATTTTTTTTGCACATCATAGAGTTTCGCCGCTTTGCCTAGAACGATGAGTTTAAATTACAAACCGCTTTGATACCTCGTCTTTTTCCAGGATTATACAATATATGATTTGCATATAATTTCACATTTTACCGGGGTATCTGACATTGGATCAACACTTGTAGTTTTATGTTTATATTTCTGACATTGTTATTTTTTCTGGGTACAATTGAAGAGGCTCAAGAAATGTCGTTCTGAAGAAAAACGAACAATATTTGTGTATATATATAAAAACTTAACTCTATCTCACTATAGGATGAAATATCGAGCAAGTTAATGATAGATCTTTATAGTAAACAAATGTATATACATGCAGTAATATCTTTCTCTCTCTCTCTCTCTCTCTCTATATATATATATATATATATATATATATGTGTGTGTGTGTGTGTGTGTGATAATGTAAAAAATAGTTTATAAAGTTATAAATAGTTATATAAATTATATAGTTATAAATAGTTATTTTAAATTTTCAATATTGCTAAAAGTAGCAGCAACTTATTTTAGACACGTCGAAGATACGTTCTCGACCTTCAGTCTGACACTGACTTTGTTGTGGTCTTTTCTAGTCCCAGGAGGTCCACCCTCTTAGGCTTTACCTTCTATTTGAGCAGTGATTAGTTTATCGCTGAAACGTCCATACCACGGGGCTGCTAAGGCACTTCTAGGCCACAGTGCGCTAATCCTAGTGCACTGGCTTTACAACATAACACTTGACATTGTATCTAACCTCCCAAAGAGGTAAATAGATTAAGTAAATAAATGACGTTATATCTGCGTTTATATATAATTACAAACGTGTTTCTTTCTCATAATATTTACATTATGCTCGAGTTTTTCGAAATGTCACCAAACCTGTCTGTAAGCCACTGATATATTATTTTACTATGATATATTAACTATGTCCACTTCTAGTCAGGACCTTAATTGCATGTATTGTTTATACAAATAGCTCGCGAGCAGACACATCAGTAAACGCCAGAACTCGGACATTAAAAGGCAAATCCTGCCGCCGACTAGCCAATCAGTCAACCACACAACCCAACTCATTTCTTCATGGCACTTTTCTACCCAACGTTAGATTAATAATGCTCGGCCACGAAATTTGAACAGACCTTTTTTACAATGAGTCACGGCCTATCAACCCTAAAACCACTTGAGGATTAGGGTTATTGAGATGAATAGATTACCATTTGAAGCATGATGAATATTATGAGACGATTAAAATGCCCACATACAAACCACTCAGAATAACAGTTGTACCAGAAAAAAGGAATTATTTCTTCTTTTGTCGGGAAAATCACGCATGCAATATCAGAACTAAAGGATAAAATAGTGGGAAGAGAGAGAGAGAGAGAGAGAGAGAGAGAGAGAGAGAGAGAGATAGAAAGGAAGCTTACGAAAGTAAACCCCAAGTTCACTTTCTATTCCCCGTTAATAAAAACTTACGAGAAAAAAAAACTTGCGTCGTTAATGTACAAAAACAGCTAATAAAGCCTCGCATCTATGACATATTGAGTTTTCAAGTTTGTATGCAAGAGACTAATCTCAATAGAAATTTAGAGAAAGCTGGATATAAAATACATTTACTCTGTAAGAAATTTGAATGCTTTAAAAATATATATTAATACTTAAAGTTAAATATTTTGAAAATCAACAATCGTGCAATTTAAATGAAAAATTCATTTATTTATTTTTTTTGCAAGCTTATAGAATAACTTTGTCAGGCGAGACTGTCTTATAGTTTTTTTTCTTATTTTCTTCCTCCTCATTTTGATGGTATTAACCCCGAGGGGTCGAATCACGATATGAGCAGAACGAGACGTCAAGTTCTTAAAGACGTTAGTATAAGTGTAGTCCTGGCGGTGTTATGTGCAGATTGGCGTTTTTTTAAGTAAGGAAATAAACAACATCTTTGAAGCACGCGTTCTTTAAAGATGTTGTCAATTTCACTTTAATACATTCTAATGCGTGCTTCAAAGATGTTGTCAATTTCCTTACTTATATATTAATACATTTCTTAATTTTTATAAAACTAACGTCAATCTGTGTAACATGTTTGTAAAACGCAATAGAAACCGAAATGAATCGAAAAGCGTCCATTTCGTTTCGACGATTCCCATTGGTCGAATTATTTTTTCACATAGCCGCTTTTAATTGTTTTGCTATTTAGTAGTAATTAAAAAAGATTATAAAATAATAATTTCCTCTGGTTTCCCTTTTATTTCTGCAAGTTAATTTATGTTAAAAGTATAGTTTGTTTAAGAAATATTTGCTTTTTTATTAAGCGTTTTAGTTGTTAAAAAATTAATAAAAGTGAAAAGAAGGGTTATTTTTTTATTATTTTAATTATACATGGAGCTTACAAAAGTATATAGGAACTCTTATTATCATTATTAACAAAGACTGCTGTCAGAGAGTCATGATCGACCAGGACAAGATGATTTTAATTATTTTCACTCTCGGAATTGGACAAGGTTTAAGGCGATTTTATTCTGATTAAGCACATGCTCAGGTTAACTTATAATATGGCTTTTCTGAAACTCTGAAAATTCTAATGCTTCTTTGGCCCGTGCCATACCGTTTTTTGAATGGAAATCGCCCCAGAGAAGATTTGTGTTTGGTTCGGTTGTTTTACGGCATATCAACAATTATTTAATGCCGAATCCAGTTATTTTGGTAAAAGTGTTTATGCTTCAAGTTCTTTATATGTTCAAGTATTAATTCATGACGTTTGATTTGGTTTGGTTGTTTTGTTTTATGGCATATCAACCCTTTTCGGGGTATGTAATGCTGAATCCGGTCATTTTGGTAAACGCTTTTATGCTTCAAGTTCTTTATATATTCAAGTATTTATTCATGGCGTTTGGTTTGGTTGTTTTATTGTACGGCATATCAACCCTTTTCGGGGTATTTAGTCCGGTCATTTTGGTAAAAGTTCTTATGCTTCAAGTTCTTTATATGTTCAAATATTTATTCATGGTTTCTTGGTTTGTTTGTTTTACGGTATATCAACTTTCCCCGGGTTATTTAATGCCGAATCCGGTCATTTTGGTAAAAGTTTTTATGCTTCAACCTTTTTATATCTTACTATGATGCTACATTTAAATAATCAAGTTCTTATTCACATTACTAATCATTTTTTTTTCAAAACAAACAACTTCGGTACAATTACAGAATCGTTTCGTTCACAGAAGAACAACCATATTCGTATGTTAATCCCGGAGTTTTCCTCCATGGATTCATCAGAAAGCAAAAAGTTATCCTTAAAAAAATACATAGCTGTGGAGTAAAGAAAAATCCTAAAACAAACAACTCACATGGATTACATCTTTATTCAAAGAGACACTTAGAATTCGCTACCCAAAAAAAGCAGCCAAATTGTTTAATGAAATAAATGAAGTCATGAAAAAATACGCACAACACTGCCAAATAAAAACCGCGAGAAGAGTTAATAGTTTACTTGGTTGAAAGTTAACAAAAAAATTATAAAATATTGCTTAATTAATTTTGGTTTTTCCCGTTTTTTCGACCCACTCGGTCTTTTATTGTTGTCTTCTGAAAATGAAAGTTTTTCTTTCGAAAATTTAAGATTACCCTTTGCCGAACTGTTACTTACCAGACAGTAATTACTATTTTGGTATGTAATCAGTTTTTCGTGAAATTATTAATAAATCGTTTTGAGTTTCACTTTCTCTCTTCGTTTATTTCTTTTCACTGTTCCATCTTACGGCAACTACATCGCATTGCTATAGCCTCGGACGATATATATATATATATATATATATATATATATATATATATATATATATATATATATATATATAATTATTAATGACAATATATGCATTAGCATATACTATCAATTCCTTTTACTTTGTAGTCTCCTTAAAAGATTCAGCTCAATGTTTGTCAATTATTGATAACAGAGCAAATATAAGTCAGTTCATATTATATTCCAATAACCATGGTTTTATTTTATTATTTTTATTTTTTCACATTTCCAAAAAAAATATTTCTGTGAGATATATTTTTTACGGTCCGTTTCATTTGTCTTGTGCCAAACAACATTTTTATGTCAATATCGTCTCTGCAACACATGCTGATTTTGTAGTGTGGCAGAGACGATATTGACATAAAAATGTTGTTTGGCACAAAACAAATGAAACGGACCGTAAAAATATATCTCACAGAGATATTTTTTGGGGGAGATGTGAAAAAATAAATATAATAAAATAAAACCATGGTTATTGGAATATAATATGAACTGACTTATATATATATATATATATATATATATATATATATATATATATATATATATATATATATATATATTTATTTATTTATTCTGGTACAGAAAAATTAGTACAACATTCGTACCGTCGGTTTCAAGCACGGAAGGTCTTACCCATCCGGCTCTCTTCAGCTTCTGTTGTCATCTGTTTTGGAAATGTGAGGTCACATGACACTCTTGTTGGGACGCGTTATTTGCTCAGTGTGTTGTGTGTGTTTGTTTAAATTTGAATTTAGTGTAATAAGACCGTTGAGATTTAAAACACGGGAGAAGAAAGAGAATTCAAGATTAAAGGGAATAAAAAAGGGGGGTAAAAAATAAAAAAATATATATGAAAAAATATATATATATATATATAAATAAATATAAAAAAACATATATATATAAAAACATTTCAATACTAAGAATAAAAGAATAAAAAAAGAAAAAGAGTATAAAAAGGTATAAAAAGAAGAAAAAAGGGGGTTAAAAAAATATATATATAGAGAATAAAATGTAGAGAATAAAAAAGAGCGAGAGAGAAAGAAAGAATAAAAATAGAAAGAATAAAAAGAATAAAAATATAATAAATAAAAGTATAAATAAAAATAAAAATAAATTAAAAATAAATTTAAAGATTAAAAATAATAATAATAATAAAAAATAAAATTAAAAATTAAAAATTAAAGATTAAAAACAAAAATAATAAAAATAAAGAAAGAAAGAAAGGGTTTCTCTGAAATTCCCGTGAGCCAAATTATGAATTTGTATCATTAGCCGTTATATTTTTGAAGGTATGCGTTCTAAAAAACCGTTGATGTGTAAGAATCTTTTCCCCAGATTGGAGTGATTTTAATGAAGAAATTCGGAGCTAAGGGAGGTAACTAAGATGGAAATATGAAATATTTGAGTTTGTTAAAATGGGTTTGTAGATTAATCTAGTGGTTGATAAAAAATTTAATATTTTTGCATTTTGGTGAAAGTCGAAGTTTTTGCTCTTGGAATTTATGTGGATATAGTTTGTTTAAATGGATTTGTAGAGTAATCTAGTGACTGATAATTAAATTAAATATTTTTGTATTTTTGTGAAGGTCGGAGTTTTTGCTCTTGAAGTTTAAGTGGATATAGGTTGATGAGGTATTTGTTCGTTTTTATTGTGTATATATTAGTAGAGGGGGAGTAGTTAGACATTATGTGAATCGGTCAGACCAGTTTATAAGCAATGCTTGTCTCTTGTGGACACACCCCCTGAATATTTCATCGCGGACATTTAAACAGGCTGTATTCGGATCGATGATGGCTTTTGAAATGTGGTATTTTTCAGCGTCACATAGAGGACATCTGTTTATGGCTGGAGAGAAGGATGGTTTTCTCTCAATTATTTTCCATTTGATGGTGAAGGGTGTGTTTTCTTCTTTAAGCTGCCATATTCGGGTCGCGAGTGCCGTATTAGCCTTGTTTTTGTATCTGAAGGAGTTTCTGTGTGCATATAGCCTTTGTTTGAAGTTTCCCTTCGTCATCCCAATATATTTTTCTGCATTACTGGTATTCTGGTCTGTGACGGTTGCTTCATAAATGATTGAATTGATTTTGCAATTTCCCTCCAGGGGGCAGTTGTTTTTGTCTTGGCATGAGCAGCCTGCGTTTGTAATTGTTTTGGGTTCTGCAGAGATAATTTTTCTTATTGAAGGGGCAGTGGAATAGCTGACCTTAACAGAATTTCTGTTAAAAAGTTTGTGTAATTCATTTGTGGGTGGGAAGTGTTTGTCGAGCAACTTGAGGAAAAGTTGGCCTACCTTTGTTTTGGTATTGGTCGAATAGGGTGGGGAAAACCAGATCACCGATCTCCTTCTATTGCGGGTCCCCCGTGGTTGGTCTCGGTTGGGGGTGTATGAGATTTCTTCTCTGAACCCGCTGTCGCGGAGCGCTTTGTTGTAATATGGTGCTGCTTGGTTGAAAATTTCGGGACTGGATGAGAGGTTTGAAATTATATGGCTAATATTATTGATTAAATTTTTAAAGATGGTGGGGGGTGGCAGGATCCCTTGTGTATGTATTGGAGTGTTTCATTGGGTTTGTGGAAAGGTTTGTGTGTATTGTTTTTAAGGTTCAGTGTGGTATCTAGGAAGTTTACTTGGTCTAAATTTGTTTTAATGGTAATTTTGAAGCCGAGATTATGGAAGGTGTTTGTTAATTCTTTTCTAAATCTATCTAATGTGTTTCCGTTGTGGTTGCGTGACAGACAAAGTCCGTCATCTCTATAGAGACCAAAGAAATGGTCTGGAAATTTATTTTGGAGTGTATCTAATATAAGCAAGCCGACTTAGTCACAGATGTCTGCACTGTCGTAGGCCCCCATTGCAACATCAAATGGGTCCTCTGGGTTTGATTTTTTAACCCAAGCCCTTCCCTCGAAGAAGAGAAGGGTTTGTCTTGCTTGCAGTATTGTGTCCCTTTCTAGTTGACTGATGTTTGTGTGTGAAAGTGCAAATGTTAAGGCCTTATCTAGGGTGTCTTTTGTAATGGATGGGTAGAAGTCTACTATATCTAATTGTGTGAATTTGCATCTGTGTTTATCTTGTATGTTATGGAACCAATTTAGGACTGAGTTAGTATTGCCCCACAGACTTAGGTTTATTTTTTCCTTAATTTTATTAACTATATTTTTAACAATGGATTTGCTTGCTAGTCCTAGTTCGCTTTTAGCTGGGTTGATAAGTCTGCATGAGGGTTTATTTGTGAAGTTTTCTTTGTGGTCTTTTAAAGTAACAAAGGCCTTCCTCTTATCTAAATAATTAATTCTATATTCGACGCCTAGTCTAGTAGCTATTTCAGTAGTATCATTATTAATAGATTTATATGTATCTGCCTTGGCTAATTGATATTTATCGGTAATGGAGCTAATTGTTAGGTCTGTTTTTTCCTTTTTAGTCATTTTATAAATATTTTTAGTTTTGTCGGAGAATACAAGTGCGTTATTTTCTCTTTTAAGTTTTTTTATGTCGGCGGTAAGTGTCTTCTGAAATGGATTTTGCTTGTTTGTAAAAACTAGGTTGTGAGTAATGTTGAGTAGGTCTTTTTCGAAATTGTCTAAGGCCTCTACTTTTGGCGGGTATTTACCAGATTTTAAGCCGTAGTAGTTTTTTTCCGTTTGCCTCTGTTCTGTATTCAACACTTTCCACCTCATTCTTCCTATGACGTCCACTATTTTTGTCAGGAGTATCCTGGTATATGTTTGTTTTTTGGGGGTTGGGATATTTTTGGTAGAATATCCGAGAGTGTATAGTTCCATTTCCCAGGGTATAGGTGGTAATCCCTGTTAATTAGTTTTTTCCGTGGTGTTGGTAATTTTCCCGAGAGTGCTCGACTACGAGGCTAACAGGGTTTAACTGTAATTCCTGGTAGGGGCTGAGTAAATTCTTTGTAGAATGGTAGGAAAAATCCCAGCAGAGTGCTCGATTAATTAAGAATCAAAGTTAAAAATTAAGAGCATAATATTTATTTATTCTGGTACAGAAAAATTAGTACAACATTCGTACGGTCGGTTACAAGCACGGAAGGTCTTACCCATCCGGCTCTATATATATTAATATTTTTTATTTGTAAAGACATGTAAAAAAGCCGCTACACTAGCATGTCGATGTTACGATCTTCAGTTATTAGAAACCTAGATCTCATCAAAATAATAACCCAATGTGATGGAAAATGTAAAAAAGGGAAAACCGTTAGTTTTGCATATATTCATTTCAAGACTGTCTCAATATGACTAATTTGAAGGAAACCATAGATGTCCATATTTGAAAATATGCGGTGCATCTATGGCTTGGAAATAAATGGTGTTCACATTATATTCCTAACAAAACTTTCTACACAGCATCAATATTAATTCAACAAAAAATTTTTTTATATTATACAATCATTCCACTTCATAAACACACCATATATTTTGAATTCTAACGTTTATTTTTTCGTTTGAAGGAAAGAACAATTTTTACGCCGCAGACGCACCGCATATTTTCAAATATCGAGTGCGATCATTTTCTTCAAATCAGTAATCCTTAAAAAATCTTTAAATAAAGACGAAAAGTTGATGAATGTATAAAAAATCATCGGTTTTTCCTTTTATAATTCCTCTCTCTCTCTCTCTCTCTCTCTATATATATATATATATATATATATATATATATATATATATATATATATATATTATTTTTATTTATACAAACATATACAAAAGCCGCTATACTAGCATGTCGATGTTACGATCTTTAGTTATTAGAAACTTAAATCTCCTCAGGAGGAAGAGTCTGTTTTTTTAGTTAGCTGTTCATATTTAAAAAACAATATATGTATGTATATATATATATATATATATATATATATATATATATATAGAGAGAGAGAGAGAGAGAGAGAGAGAGAATGGTAGTTTGCTTAAACATTGCTGGGAATAGTAGTTGTATGTTTAAGAAGGCTGAGGGCAATGCAGAGTGCCGGGTAGGTTGTAAGCTGGAAGAAACAAAAATAATAAATCGAAGATAATAAATCGAAGTGGGACTTACTATTTATTTTTCTTAAAATCTTACATAATAACAAGTGTGGTGTTGGCTGTTTGTGTGTTGTCCCGATGATTATTAAAAATCATTTATTTAATATTTCGGGAAAATCTTCCCGTTGTCAAAAATAATAAACACCAAAGGAAAAATTCGTCTGTATAGAGAATTCAGCAAAATGGATGCCAGAGATTAGGGTTGGAGCAAATCAGTCCCGCAGAGAAACGAAATAATTAAATTTTAAAATAAAGTTTTGTTTATGAATGTAGTGTGCAAAAATATGTGTGTAATATTAGATAAATGATAGGTATTGTATGGTTATTAATTAACCATTAGTTTTGATAATATATTTTTATTTTTTATTTATTTTTTATTTGTTTCTGCGTGTTGCTGTTGTATTTTCGTTTTTGTTTGTTTTGTTTTAAGTAATTAATTAATCTCTTTTTATTATTATTACATTTCATTAAATTTCATTGGTTATCATATATTTAAAAAGTATCATTATTTGTGGGTTTTATTAAATTAGTTTATCGAATTAATGTTACTTATTATAGGAGTTTAATTTAGACTTAATTGAATCTAGTTAAATTCGGGTTTTAACCGTAAGGGGAATAACTCTGCCTGTTACTAAATTAGGTCTTGAATGAGAATAATTTATAGATTCAGTCGATAAAAGTCTGTGTATTAAGTTATATTATTTATATATGTGCATTATTGTTTATTTATTCATTCTTTATTTTCTCTTCTTGTTTTTATTAAATATTTTAATTTTTATATTTAAATTTTTTTTTAAAGTATTATTTGTATATATTTTATATGTATTTAGATGTGGGGTGATAGGGGGCAAGTTTCTAAATTAATTAATAATGCCAGGGTATGAGGTGAATTATTTGGGTGGGATAGTAAGAGTAGGTCAATTATGGTGTTTGATTGTTAGGGGTTGTTATTCTCATGTGACTGAGGGTGTGTCGAAATAAATGTGTGTATGGGGAGGCGCCTACTTAGTTATTTGGGTGGTGATGGTGATGGTGGTGGTGGTAGTGCATGGTTTAATATAGGAGTTAAGTAATGTACTCCCCACCTCCCCCGCACATGTCAGCAACTCCGACCAAGTCATTAGCAGACTACACTCACTCCAACGCCAACAACTACAGTCTAACAACTACATATTCAGCCTCGACGTCGTCTCCCTCTACACTTCAATACCCGGACACCCAGTTATAGACCTCATCACCGACCACATATCTTCCTCTGACACCCTAGAACTGTTTGGACTAACACCTACTGACATCCATAAACTCTTATGCATCATCATCGACAACACCTACTTAACTTTCCAGCAACACACATTTAAGCAAATCACCAGCCTCCCCATGGGTTCTAGCCTTTCCGGTCTCTTAGCCATCACCTACATGAACCGGCTAGAGCAACGAGCACTAAGAACCTGCCTCTCCTATATATTCTTCTCCAGATACATAAATGACATGCTTATCTTCCCATCCTCTCGTGATGAAGCCACTCAAATATCTAACATCTTTAACAACACGAACCCCCACATACAATTCACCATAGAACACTCCAACGATTCTGGCTCACTCTCTCTCCTTGACTTCAACCCTAACATCACCGAAGACGGCTCCATAAATACCAACTTCTATAGGAAACCCGCTTGCAAAAGCCTCCTTATACATTTCAAGTCTGCCCTGCCCATAAAAGTCAAAATAGTTTATGCCCACAATGAGATCACCCGCATACAAAACAAATGCTCTTCTACCGCTGACAAAATAACACAAACTAACAACTTCCGTCAAACCCTCCAAACTAATGGCTACCCCGTTTCCAACATAGCCCGCCTAAATAAGTCCAAAACAATCAGACACCGCACCCTATCCAACACCTGTTTCTTAAAACTCCCTTTTTTAGTGATAAAATCACCCCCTCCATCTGCAAGGTTATACACAAAGAAAACCTTGACATCCAACTAACCCACACTGACAACTCCTTACGCCAGCATCTATCTAAGAAACATACTATACACACACCGAACCCTGCTTCCTGGCCAATTGCCCTATCCCCAACACTGATCTATCCCACCACATCAACTGTGTATACAAATTACAGTGCACCAAATGCAACAAATTCTACATAGGAAACACAAGACCGCTACACCTACGCATCAACGAGCATATGAACGCCCGTATATCCTCCTTCCACAAGCACACAACCCTATGCCACACTACTCAAAGCGACATCAACGTCTCTATCCTTGCCTCTTTCAGAAACATTGGGGACCTAAGAATCACAGAATCAATCCTCATCTCAAGATTAAACCCGTCACTCAATCAACGTCACGAGCTTCACTCACCGTTCATTCTATAATAATCTACCCTCTCACCCACTGACTAACCCTCATATCTAATACTCATTATATTCCAATTTCATTCCCCTTCTCAATTTCATCATTACTTAACTCCTATATTAAGCCATCCACTACTACCACCAGATAATTTTAAAATCTATTAATTTCTATTCTCTGCGGGACTGGTTTTCCCCAAACCTACTCTCTAGCATCCATTTTGGTGTATTCTCTACACAGACGGATTTTTCCATTGTTGTTTATTATTTTTTACAAAAGGAAGATTTTCCCGAAATATTAAATAAATGAGTTTTAATAATCATCCAGACAACACACAAACAGCCAACACCACATTTTCTGTCATGTAAGATTTTAAGAATAATAAATAGTAAGCCCCACTTTGATTTATTATCTTCGATTTATTATTTTTGTTCCTTCCAGTTCACAACCTATCCGGCACTCTGCATTGCCCTCAGCCTTCTTAAACATACTACTACTAATATATATATATATATATATATATATATATATATATATATATATATATATATATATCATAATAATTATGAAAATAATAACCCAATGTGACGGAAAATGTAAAAAAGGGAAAACCATTAGTTTTGTATATATTCATTTCACGACTGTCTCAATATGACTAATTTGAAGGAAACCATAGAGGTCCATATTTGAAATTATGTGGTGCGTCTATTGCTTGGAAAGAAATGTTTTTACACTATATTTTTAACAAAACTTTCTACACAACATCGATATTAATTCAACAAAAGATTATAAAAAATTAAATCATTCTACTTGATAAACGCACTACATATTTTGAATTCTAACGCCTATTTTTTCGTTTGAAAGAAAGAACAAAAACATTATTTTTACGCCGCAGACGCACTGCATATTTTTACATATTGACTTTGATGATTTTGTTCGAATCAGTCATCCTTTTCTCTCTTTCCATATATATATATATATATATATGGGGGTCAAGTGGTTGGAAGCGGCGTCGGTGGTCTACTCGGCCGAGTTTCAATCCTGCGTCGAGGTACTTGCTTGTCTAACAGAACTGAAGAGATGTGATATAGCGAAACAGTCTGCCTGTGGATGACTAAAGAAATACTTTTTTAAGTAATAATAATTATTTTAAAAAATAATTTAAAAAAATAATTTTTTAAAATAATTTAATATTTTTTACTTAAAATTACTATATATATATATATATATATATATATATATATATATATATATATATATATATATATATATATATATATAAGGTTAGTGTGAGATAACGCCGGCATAGTGTTAGATTCAAGAATAAGAGCGCAATATTTATTTATATATGTATTACAGAAATTGAGAACAACATCGGTACCGTCGGTTTTATATCCTAACAAAGGAGACCTATAGTTGGTCCTGTATGCCGGACTCTCTTTAGAAGAAACTCCGGTATAGAAGATTAACTATTGTTACCTTTTGTTTGGATTTGAAAGTTACGAAACAAATGTTCTGATTTTCTGTAATACACACACACACACACACACACACACACATATATATATATATATATATATATATATATATATATATATATATACTTTATGGTGATGGGAATAAACTAAGAATACCACAAAGTGAAAAATGAGGCTCGTACAGGATTCAAACATGTACCTTTGAGAGAGGGACCAGCTAATGCCGGTGTGGAGTTTGACCGCTTAATAAGCAAGCCACCCGATTGGACAAAGCGGAATTTGTACAAATAATTCTATGCTCCAAGCTGTGCGATAATAATATCTTTCACGCTGTCTTTTTCACTCTAATGTTTACGTAGGTAATTCTGTTAAAAAAGCAGCATGATACATGATGACTGTCTGAAAGTGAAATTTGTACAAATAAAATTACTCTAACTGTGCTGCTCGTTAGTTAAGCGGTTAAAGACGACACACGCGTTAGGTGGTCTCTCTTTTACAGGCACCGGTCGGAATCTTGTAACGGTCACATTATTTATGTTGTCTTGTTGTTGTTGTTGTTGTTGTTGTTGTTGTTGTTGTTGTTGTTGTTTTCCCATGACGTCCGGTGACGTCCTCGGGAGTCAGGCAGATACTCTATCTGCCTTAACTTTTCTGTGGGCATGATAGAACCTGGTAGTGCCCATATCCTCTCCAGGCCACAAACAGGACTTGGTGTTTATCTTTGTTTATTTAATCGCATTGTCAGATACACCAACAAAACCATGTAAAATGACACCAAAAAATATAAAAGCCGTGGGACAGAAGAAAAATTTGAGCGTCGTGATAGGCAGGGGCTTCTTTGATATCCAACATGGGGCACTGGATCGGCATCCTTCGAATGGTTACCCGTCTTATTTCAGGTAAGAGAATACAACAGACGAAATACAGGTAAATATTTATATATATATATGAACACAAGCAAAGACCACGAAGAGGAAGAAATTGACCACAAATGAAATTAGACTAGTAATCGAGTGGTATAGCAAAAGAACCCCCCACACACACACACACAAAGAGGCTCCTTTACACATATAGAACATAATCCTGAAGTTATGCCATCGATGTTCTAGACATTCGGTATATTTAAATTCAACTGTTTCTTAAATCATGCGCCTTTTCCTTTTTATTCAGTACCCCAGTGTACACATTATAACATAACATTCAAAATAGTGCCTCACGTTTTGGGGAAAAGGCTCCAACACGTGCGTCGCTAAAAACGTAAAAATATAACTATTCGTGTTTTACTATAGAAAACTTACTTTTTCTAGCGAAGCAGATATGTTACAGGTGGCAGTAATATGCATTCAGAGTTAAGTGTAGATATAGAATGCATAAGGTTATTAAGTATGATTGATGGACTTTTGACCTTGCCTTTACCCAACCGTAAATACAAAAGAAGGTAGCACTGATTTGTTGAGCTTAATTATGTGACATAAAGGGAAAGGTTTGAAACGAGCTTTCAAATTGCAGATCAGAACTTAGAACAGAAGGATCGTTATCTGAAGTCCGGATAGATAGAAGTGTTTACCCCCTCTCGTCACCTCTAAAGATAAACAGAAGCAACTCTAAAGAAAGTGACCCATCCATCCATTTCATTAACCCTTATCTTCGAGTGGCTGTTGGCCTTGATGAGTGGGGACTAATTAGTCATAAACAAAAACAAAAACAAACAAAAATACTCCAGATGTATGTTCTAGAGCGAAAGGTATCTGTAGAACATTGTCACTACAAATCCCGAAAGCAAACATCGCCTGGAAAGGCTATTCTCACAGGCATTACTTCCTCCTTTCGAGAGAATGGTTATTGCCTGTTGCCCGAAGCGCCTTCATTCCGATATGACAATGCAGATTTTTTCATTCCCATTTCAGAGTGTGTGTACACACACAAGATACGTTCTTCTATCCCACCCTATTTTCTTTCCAGACAATGCCATAAAGTTTATGACATAAAGCTTCGTGGGGTCCCCTTATCATGGACTGTGATATTGAGATCGACATGGCTTTTGTCTTTATTTCTTTTTTTTCATGGTCTTGTGAGCAAATGTGCGCATGGCTTGGTCACGGTCGAACCGATAGTCCACATGCGAAAAGGAAAAATATTTCTTGATCGACTACCTAAGCTTTGTTACAAATCCATACATTTAAGAAATTTTAATTAAGAACAAATAAAAAAAATCAACAAAAAATGTTCATGGAAACATCATTGGAAAAAGAGAAACTAGAAAAACAAATCATGGTAAAAACGTCATAGGAATAAAAAGAACGAGGGAAGAAAACACGGTATTTAGCATTTCAGTAGAGATCAATTAGATTAGTCTGCTCTTCATCATGAGTTAGATTCTGACGTACTTAGTGACAAGTAATATGCATTTCGTCCTGCAAGGTTAACAGCTGACGTACTGACTGTAATATCGCATGGGATAAGTTAATATATAGACGGGGCTTCGTTTCTAGGGGGAATAGCTCTCTCTCCCTCTCTCTCTCTTTCTCTCTCTCTCTCTCTCTCTCTCTCTCTCTCTCTCTCTGGTAGGTGTATAAAAGCAGTTGCTGATTGGCCGAAGCCCGAAGCACATAGTAACAACGCCGGTGTGCCCCAAGGATATACCCATGTCATAATTCTCTTCCTAATCTTCATAAATGAGCATTCATAGAGATCTATGAAGAAGACACAATTGTCCATGACAGCATTTCGAAGATCATAGGTCGTAAGGATCATTTTGATTACTCTTCTTCCGATCTGGGGCACGTGATTCTAATGAAAAAA